>OX451217.1:81648476-82003476 GCA_949628195.1 Phasia obesa | reverse complement strand
TGTTGGTCATTTACGACATTTTAGTATTCTGTGAGTTATTAGACATAAAATATTCGACTTTTAAAGACTTTAAAATTCGTAAATTAAGCGGTGCCAATCTGAAAATTGAGATTCCTAGCGGTTAGTTGTAGGAATATATTTTATTAATGAAGTTAAATGTTTAGGTGCTACCCGCCTACAACCTTTTATAAGGCCTAAATTACGCTAAATAGAATTTTCACAATTAAAACCGTAAATTGACCGCTGCCAAAAATCTGAATACTGGAATGGGTATCCATTAGTAGAAGAAATATGATGTACTAGTGTTATTTGCGAGAAATTAACCGTTTAAGCGCTACCCGCCAACAACCTTTTATAAGGCAAAAATTGCTCTAAATAGTATTTTCCCTATAAAATCCGTAAATTGAGTGCCAAAAATCTAAAATATATTTGGTAGCCATTAGTAGTAGTAATAAGATGTACTAAGTGTAATCCTGCTACTAACCTGATGTCCACACGTGATAAATATTCATCATAACTTGTAATATAACGTCGGCAGAGCTACTGTCATATTTTTATCAATATAAATTCATAGGGGAAGACGTTGATGCATTTGTATGATGATGAATCATTTTTAATTTTTCGTAAAAGAAACCAAAAATGTACTTTTTTACGCATGTTACACAATATTAATTGCTTTTTATTTAAAAAATTAATGAATTATCTTTTTCGCTTGTCCCCTTTTTTTGCGATAAAAAAAATAAACGTCAGTGTAAAAAAACAACTAAAATGACGTTTTACATCATAATATAATTATCTGCACATGAGCTCTGATGATTATATCATAACGCTGATGTAATGCTGTTGTTAAAAACAAAAATAAAATACTTAAAACAGCTGGTCTTCAAAGTGTGGTTAAGATGGATTTTTTTAACTATTAGACTATATAATAAAGTTAATAATAATAACTTTATGGGACTTGCTCTAATAAGTTATTAGGCCATTTTTTTAGATTTTTGGCACCGCTTAATTTAAGGATTTTATAGCGAATATACTATTTAGCGCAATTTAGGCCTTATAAAAGGTTGTTGGCGGATAGCGCCTAAACGGTTAATTTCTCACAAATAACACTTAGTACATTTTATTTGTACTACTAATGGCTACCAATTCCAATTTTTCAGTTTTTTGGTACCGCTTAATTTCCGGGTTTTTAAGGGAAAATACTATTTAGTGCAATTTAGACCTTGTAAAAGGTTGTTGGCGGGTAGCGCCTAAACGGTTAATTTCTCGCATATGACACTTAGTACATCTTATTTCCACTACTAATAGCTACCAATTCCAATTTTCAGATTTTTGGTATCGCTTAATTTACGGATTTTATAGGGGAAATACTTTTTAGCACAATTTAGGCCTTATAAAAGATTGTTGGTGGGTAACACCTAAACAGTTAATTTCTCGCAAATGACACTCAGTGAATCTAATTCCTACTACTAATGGCTACCAATTCCAATATTCAGATTTTTTGCAGCGATCAATTTACGGTTTTTATAGGGAAAATGCTATTTAGCGCAATTTAGGCCTAATAAAAGGTTGTAGGCGGGTAGCGCCTAAACGGTTAAATTATCACAAATTACGCTTAGTACATCTTATTCCTACAGCTAATGACTACCAAATCTAATTTTCAGATTTTTTGCAGCGGTAGATTTACGGTTTTTTTAGGGAATATTCTATTTATTCATTCAATCAATTATTAAGGTTGTTGGCAGTTAGCGCCTAAACGGTTAATTTTTCGCAAATGACACTTTGTACATATTATTCCTACTACTAATGGCTATTAATTTCAGTATTAAGATTTTTGGCACCGCTCAATTTAGGGATTTTTTAAGACAAATACTGTATAGCGCAATTTATGCCTTATAAAAGGCTGTTGGCGTGTAGCGCCTAGACGATTAATTTTTCGGAAGTGGCACTTAGTACATCTTATTCCTACTACTAATGGCTACCAATTCCAGTGTTTAGATTTATTGCACCTCTTAATTTACGGATTTTGTAGGGAAAATACTATTTAGCGCAATTCAGGCCTTATAAAAGGTTGGCAAATAGCGCCTAAACCGTTACTTTCTCGCAAATGACACATAGTACATCTTATTCCCACTACTAACGGCTACCAATTTTCAGATTTATATCAGCGTTCAACTTGCGGTTTTTATAGGGAAAATTCTATTTAACGCAATTTAGACCTTATAAAAGGTTGTTGGCGGGTAGCGCCTAAACCGTTAATGTCACGCAAATGACACTTAGTACATATTATTCCTACTACTAGTAGTTATTAATTCCAGTATTATGATTTTTGGTACCGCTCAATTTACGGATTTTTAGGAAAAATTCAATTTAGCGCAAATTAGGCCTTATAAAAGGTTGTTGGCGGGTATTGCCTAAACACTTAGTACATATTATTCCTACTACTAATGGCTATTAATTTCAGTATTAAGATTTTTGGCACCGCTCAATTTACGGATTTTGTAGGGAAAATACTATTTAGCGGAATTTAGGCCTTATAAAAGGTTGTTGGCGGGTAGTGCCTAAACGATTAATTTCTGGCAAATTACACTTAGTACATATTATTCCTAATACTAATTCAGTATTCAGATTTTTTGCAGCTGTCAATTTACGGTTTTTATAGGGAAAATTCTATTTAGGGAAATTTAGGCCTTATAAAAGGTTGTAGGCGGGTAGCGCCTAAACGATTAATTTCTCGCAAATAATTATATTTTATATACATATATTAATTGAATAAAATATATTCCTACAACTAATGGCTAACAATTTCAATTTCAACAACAACGCAAGCACATAAAATGGTTGTTATGCGGTTGATTTGCAAAATATTTCTTTATTTACCGCGATATAAAAAATATTTATGTCCAACAACGTTGCTAACACATGGTACAAAACAGAGTAATTTCGATGGTTTTTAACCGGCTTCAAAAAAAGAAGAAGGTTCGTCTGTGTGTTGCTTTTTTTTTTTTTGTATGTTTGTGCCTTCAGACCTCGGTCATTTCTGAACCGATTTTAAAAATTTTTGTACTATTAGAAAGGTTATGGGTACAGATTGGTCCCATTTTAAAAGAAGTTCAAAATTTTATAAATTAAAGGGTGTCCCCATACAACATACATGTTTTTTACGTGTATTATGAACTTTATAGGTCACCAATTTAAAATTAAAAAAAAGTGCGTATCACTGTAGCTCCCAATAACAAAAAGTAATTAAAAAATAAAATAAAAAATTAAAGGGTGACCCCATAGGTTACTTAATTTCACCTTTATTCTCCTATCTTTAGAACCGTTATAGACAAACTCTTGAAAGTTGGACAGAATGTTCGTTACTATGTCTGTTATAATAAGTATAAATATTTAAAATAAGAAATTAAAGGGTGTCCCATTAGTTTGTTTATTTTGATATATGTATATATGGCCAAACTTTTGAACCGTTATAGACGGACAGTTCAAATTTACAAAGAACTTGTGTTTTTAAGTCTGCTAAAATAACAAGAGTAAAATATGAATTTGGAAATTAAAGGGTGTCCCAATAGTTAATGTAAAAGTAATATATATGGGCAAACTTTCCAACTGTTATAGATAGACAGTTGAAATTTACAAAGAACCTATATTGCTTAGTCCGCTATTACAACAAGTATAAAATTTTGATCTATAAATTAAAGGGTGTCCCTATTATTGATGTAATTTGACCATTATGTCCTCATCTTTGGAACCGTTATAGACAAACACTTGAAAAATAGACAGAATGTTCACTACTATGTCTGGTATAACAACAAGTATAAATATTTAAAATTGCAAATTAAAGGGTGTCCCAATAGTTGATGTAATTTGATGTATATGGACACAAAGTTAAAATTTAAAAAGAATCTGTATGACGGTTAAATTATCACAAATTACGCTTAGTACATCTTATTCCTACAGCTAATGACTACCAAATCTAATTTTCAGATTTTTTGCAGCGGTAGATTTACGGTTTTTTTAGGGAATATTCTATTTATTCATTCAATCAATTATTAAGGTTGTTGGCAGTTAGCGCCTAAACGGTTAATTTTTCGCAAATGACACTTTGTACATATTATTCCTACTACTAATGGCTATTAATTTCAGTATTAAGATTTTTGGCACCGCTCAATTTAGGGATTTTTTAAGACAAATACTGTATAGCGCAATTTATGCCTTATAAAAGGCTGTTGGCGTGTAGCGCCTAGACGATTAATTTTTCGGAAGTGGCACTTAGTACATCTTATTCCTACTACTAATGGCTACCAATTCCAGTGTTTAGATTTATTGCACCTCTTAATTTACGGATTTTGTAGGGAAAATACTATTTAGCGCAATTCAGGCCTTATAAAAGGTTGGCAAATAGCGCCTAAACCGTTACTTTCTCGCAAATGACACATAGTACATCTTATTCCCACTACTAACGGCTACCAATTTTCAGATTTATATCAGCGTTCAACTTGCGGTTTTTATAGGGAAAATTCTATTTAACGCAATTTAGACCTTATAAAAGGTTGTTGGCGGGTAGCGCCTAAACCGTTAATGTCACGCAAATGACACTTAGTACATATTATTCCTACTACTAGTAGTTATTAATTCCAGTATTATGATTTTTGGTACCGCTCAATTTACGGATTTTTAGGAAAAATTCAATTTAGCGCAAATTAGGCCTTATAAAAGGTTGTTGGCGGGTATTGCCTAAACACTTAGTACATATTATTCCTACTACTAATGGCTATTAATTTCAGTATTAAGATTTTTGGCACCGCTCAATTTACGGATTTTGTAGGGAAAATACTATTTAGCGGAATTTAGGCCTTATAAAAGGTTGTTGGCGGGTAGCGCCTAAACGATTAATTTCTGGCAAATTACACTTAGTACATATTATTCCTAATACTAATTCAGTATTCAGATTTTTTGCAGCTGTCAATTTACGGTTTTTATAGGGAAAATTCTATTTAGGGAAATTTAGGCCTTATAAAAGGTTGTAGGCGGGTAGCGCCTAAACGATTAATTTCTCGCAAATAATTATATTTTATATACATATATTAATTGAATAAAATATATTCCTACAACTAATGGCTAACAATTTCAATTTCAACAACAACGCAAGCACATAAAATGGTTGTTATGCGGTTGATTTGCAAAATATTTCTTTATTTACCGCGATATAAAAAATATTTATGTCCAACAACGTTGCTAACACATGGTACAAAACAGAGTAATTTCGATGGTTTTTAACCGGCTTCAAAAAAAGAAGAAGGTTCGTCTGTGTGTTGCTTTTTTTTTTTTTGTATGTTTGTGCCTTCAGACCTCGGTCATTTCTGAACCGATTTTAAAAATTTTTGTACTATTAGAAAGGTTATGGGTACAGATTGGTCCCATTTTAAAAGAAGTTCAAAATTTTATAAATTAAAGGGTGTCCCCATACAACATACATGTTTTTTACGTGTATTATGAACTTTATAGGTCACCAATTTAAAATTAAAAAAAAGTGCGTATCACTGTAGCTCCCAATAACAAAAAGTAATTAAAAAATAAAATAAAAAATTAAAGGGTGACCCCATAGGTGACTTAATTTCACCTTTATTCTCCTATCTTTAGAACCGTTATAGACAAACTCTTGAAAGTTGGACAGAATGTTCGTTACTATGTCTGTTATAATAAGTATAAATATTTAAAATAAGAAATTAAAGGGTGTCCCATTAGTTTGTTTATTTTGATATATGTATATATGGCCAAACTTTTGAACCGTTATAGACAGACAGTTCAAATTTACAAAGAACTTGTGTTTTTAAGTCTGCTAAAATAACAAGAGTAAAATATGAATTTGGAAATTAAAGGGTGTCCCAATAGTTAATGTAAAAGTAATATATATGGGCAAACTTTCCAACTGTTATAGATAGACAGTTGAAATTTACAAAGAACCTATATTGCTTAGTCCGCTATTACAACAAGTATAAAATTTTGATCTATAAATTAAAGGGTGTCCCTATTATTGATGTAATTTGACCATTATGTCCTCATCTTTGGAACCGTTATAGACAAACACTTGAAAAATAGACAGAATGTTCACTACTATGTCTGGTATAACAACAAGTATAAATATTTAAAATTGGAAATTAAAGGGTGTCCCAATAGTTGATGTAATTTGATGTATATGGACACAAAGTTAAAATTTAAAAAGAATCTGTATGACAAACTCCTCTTTAAAGTATTTATATTAAAATTTGAATTTAAAGGGTGTCCCAATAGGTGACGTCATTTGATATATATGACCCTATCTTTTAAAGAGTTATTGATAAACACTTAAAAATTAGTCAGAATGTCCATTACTATATCTGTTATAATAAGTATAAATATTTAAAACTATAAATTACAGGGTGTCGTAATGGTTTAGGTAATTTGATGTATATGGCCAAACTTTTAAACCGTTACAGACAGACGGTTGAAATTTACAATGAACCTGTATTGCTAAGACCGCTATAACTAGTATAATATTTGAATTCGGAATTTACAGGGTGTCGCAATAGTTACCGTCTTAAAGAAATATGAATTTAAGTTTGTCTGTTTTGAAGTCGGTTTTTTTTTTGCAAGAATTATTTAATACAAGAGATGAAGTTTTTTCTTTTAAAATTTCATCGTGTCTTTTTACGACGAAATTTTGAAGGCAAACGGGTTGCATTTTTGATTCCAAATTTTATTTTACTACTTATAAATACAAGGCACATTTATCAGGTAGCCTGAATACGCAGGGGAAATATTAAGAATACAATTTAAAATTGTTACCTTAAATATAAGTTTAACTGTCAAACTCTATATAAAAACATTTAAAAATGTTTACTTAATATTTCTTTATATAAATATGTAAAAATGTATGTTATTATATATAAGGTTGTTGGCGGGCAGCGCCTAAACGGTTAATTTCTCACAAATAACACTTAGTACAATTTATTTCTACTAATTATGGCTACTAATTCCAATTTTCAGATTTTTGGCACCGCTTAATTTACGGATTTTCTAGGGAAAATATTATTTAGCGCAATTTAGGCCTTACAAAAGGTTGTTGGCGGGTAGCGCCTAAACCGTTAATTTCTCGCAAATGACAGTACATATTATTCCTACTACTAATGGCTATTTATTCCAGTTTAAGATTTTTAGCACCGCTCAATTTAGGGATTTTGTAAGAAAAATACTATTTAGCGGAAATTAGGCCTTTAAAAGGTTGTTGGCGGGTAGCGCCTAAACGGTTAAATTCTCACGAATAACACTTAGTACATCTTATTTCTACTACTAATGGCTACCAATTCCAATTTTTCAGTTTTTTTGGTACCGCTTAATTTCCGGTTTTTTAAGTGAAAATACTATTTAGTGCAATTTAGAACTTATAAAAGGTTG
The DNA here is from genome assembly GCA_949628195.1 of Phasia obesa. Lineage (NCBI taxonomy): Eukaryota > Metazoa > Arthropoda > Insecta > Diptera > Tachinidae > Phasia > Phasia obesa. The sequence goes on along the minus strand of OX451217.1, from coordinate 81,996,039 downwards.
TTGGCGGGTAGCGCCTAAACGGTTAATTTCTCGCAAATGACACTTAGTACATCTTATTTCTACTACTAATGACTACCAATTCCAATTTTCAGATTTTTGTACCGCTTAATTTACGGCTTTTGTAGGGGAAATACTTTTTAGCGCAATTTAGGCCTTATAAAAGATTGTTGGTGGGTAACACCTAAACAGTTAATTTCTCGCAAATGACACTCAGTGCATCTAATTCCTACTACTAATGGCTACCAATTCCAATATTCAGATTTTTTGCAGCGATCAATTTACGGGTTTTATAGGGAAAATGCTATTTAGCGCAATTTAGGCCTTATAAAAGGTTGTAGGCGGGTAGCGCCTAAACGGTTACATTATCACATATTACGCTTAGTACATCTTATTCCTACAGGTAATGACTACCAAATCTAATTTTCAGATTTTTTGCAGCGGTCAATTTACGGTTTTTTTTAGGGAATATTCTATTTATTCATTCAATCAATGATCAAGGTTGTTGGCACTTAGTACATAGTATTCCTACTACTAATGGCTATTAATGTCAGTATTAAGATTTTTGGCACCGCTCAATTTAGGGATTTTGTAGGACAAATACTATATAGCGCAATTTATGCCGTATAAAAGGCTGTTGGCGTGTAGCGCCTAGACGGTTAATTTTTCGGAAGTGGCACTTAGTACATCTTATTCCTACTACTAATGGCTACCAATTCCAGTGTTTAGATTTTTGGCACCTCTTAATTTACGGATTTTGTAGGGAAAATACTATTTAGCGCAATTCAGGCCTTATAAAAGGTTGGCGGATAGCGCCTAAACCGTTACTCTCTTGCAAATGACACTTAGTGCATCTTATTTCCACTACTAACGGCTACCTATTTTCAGATTTATATCAGCGTTCAACTTACGGTTTTTATAGGGAAAATTCTATTTAGCGCAATTTAGACCTTATAAAAGGTTGTTGGCGGGTAGCGCCTAAACCGTTAATGTCTTGCAAATGACACTTAGTACGTATTATTCCTACTACTAGTAGCTATTAATTCCAGTATTATGATTTTTGGCACCGCTCAATTTACGGATTTTGTAGGGAAAATACTATTTAGCGGAATTTAGGCCTTATAAAAGGTTGTAGGCTGGTAGCGCCGAAACGGTTAATTTCTCGCAAATTAGTATATTTTATATATGTACATATATTAATTGAATAAAATATATTCCTACAACTAATGGCTAACAATTTCAATTTCAACAACAACGCAAGCACATAAAAAAGTTGTTATGCGGTTAATTTGCAAAATAATTATTCCGTTACCGCGATATAAAAAATATTTATGTTCAACAACGTTGCTAACACATGGTACAAAACAGAGTAATTTCAGTGTTTTTTTAATACAAGAGATGAAGTTTTTTCTTTTAAAATTTCATCGTGTCTTTTTACGACGAAATTTTGAAGGCAAACGGGTTGCATTTTTGATTCCAAATTTTATTTTACTACTTATAAATACAAGGCACATTTATCAGGTAGCCTGAATACACAGGGGAAATATTAAGAATACAATTTAAAATTGTTACCTTAAATATAAGTTTAACTGTCAAACTCCTTATAAAAACATTTAAAAATGTTTGCCTTAATATTTCTTTATAAATAATAAATAAATATGTACAAATGTATGTTATTATATATAAGGTTGTTGGCGGGCAGCGCCTAAACGGTTAATTTCTCACAAATAACACTTAGTACAATATATTTCTACTAATTATGGCTACTAATTCCAATTTTCAGATTTTTGTCATCGTTTAATTTACGGATTTTATAGGAAAAATACTATTTAGCGCAATTTAGGCCTTATAAAAGGTTGTTGGCGAGTTGCGCCTAAACCGTTAATATCTCGCAAATGACACTCAGTACATCTTACTCCTACTACTAATGGATACGAATTTCAGTATTCATATTTTTAACAGCAGCCAATTTACGGTTTTTATAGGGAAAAAATATTTAGCGGAATGTAGACCTTATAAAAGATTGTTGGTGGGTAGCGTTTAAACGCTTAATTTCTCGCAAAATTACGCTTAGTAAATCTTATTCCTTCTACTAATGGCTAGCAAATCCAATTTTCAGATTTTTGGCACCGTTTAATTTACGGATTTATAAAAGGTTGTTGGCGGGTAGCGCCTAAACGGTTAATTTCTCGCAAATGACACTCAGTACATCTTATTCCTACTACTAATGGTTACGAATTCCAGTATTCATATTTTTAACAGCAGCCAATTTACGGTTTCTATACGGAAAAAAATATTTATCACAATGTAGGCCTTATAAAAGGTTGTTGGCGGGTAGCGTCTAAACGGTTAATTTCTTAAAAAATTACGCTTAGTAAATCTTATTCCTTCTACTAATGGCTAGCAAATCCAATTTTCAGATTTTTGGCACCGCTTAATTTACGGAGTTTATAGGGAAAATACTATTTAGCGCAATTTAGGCCTTATAAAAGGTTGTTGGCGGGTAGCGTCTAAACCGTTAATTTCTCGCAAATTACACTTAGTACATATTATTTCTTCTACTAGTGGCTATTTATTTCAGTATTAAGATTTTTGGCACCGCTCAATTTACGGATTTTCTAGGGAAAATACTATTTAGCGGAATTTAGGCCTTATAAAAGTTTATAGGAGGGTAGCGCCTAAACGCTTAATTTCTCACAAATTACGCTTAGTACATCTTATTCCTACTACCAAATCTAATTTTCAGATTTTTCGCACCGCTCAATTTACGCATTTTATAGGGAAAATACTAATTAGCGCAATTTTGGCTTTGACTTTATAAAAGGTTGTAGGCGGGTGGCGCCTAAACGGTTAATTTCTCGCAAATTATTATATTTTATATACATATATTAATTAAATAAAATATATTCCTACAACTATTGGCTAACAATTTCAATTTCAACAACAACGCAGGCACATAAAAAAAGTTTTTATGCGGTTGATTTGCAAAATATTCATTCCGTTACCGCGATATAAAAAATATTTATGCCCAACAATGTTGCTAACACATGATACAGAACAGAGTACTTTCAATGGTTTTTTAATACAATAGGATATGAGGTTTTTTAATATTTCTTTTAAAATTTCATCGTGTCTTTTTACGACGAAATTGTGAAGGCAAACGGGTTGCATTTTTTATTCCAAATTTTATTTTACTACTTATAAATACAAGGCACATTTATCAGGTAGCCTGACTACGCAGGGGAAATATTAAGAATACAATTTAAAATTTTTACCTTAAATGGAAGTTTAACTGTCAAAATCCATATAAAACATGTAAAAATGTTTGCCTTAATATTTCCTTATATAGATATGTACATACATATGTATGTTATTATTGAGAATAGAGTATTTGTTATTATTTTATTACATATTACTTTTTTAATTGTATAGTGAACGGTTGTTGTATTGTAAATTACTGCACTAGATATGCAAAAATCTCGGAATGCCCATGTAATAGACTTAAATTGCCCAAAATTTGACTGTAGTCTATTATTAGACTACAATTAGGGGCAACAGAATTTCTTTGGAATTTTAAGTGCAAGAAATACAAAAGATCACGATATTTTTTGAAATAAAATTCGGCGGCTAGACAGACCAGTAATATACATATATCAAATAAAATTTTATTATGCTCATCTGGGTCCATTTTTAAATTCTTATCTCCTTTTTTAAGTTTTGTAATTTTTCGATTTTCATTTCATATTTTTTGTTTATTTTAATTTTCATATTTTTCGTTTAATTTATATTGCCAGGTGTCTGTTTAGGGAGTAGGAAATAAAATCTATGGTTTTAGGTCTTTCTTATTGGCAAAAGTTTAGAATATATGTACATGTCTGTATATTTTGTTAGTGTATTGTAAATTTATCAATACCATTTTGTAAATGCTACGATGCAATACCATTTGACATTATTGTGAATTGTTTGAAGTAAAGATGTATGTTTTGAACAAGAACACAAAAAATAGTTACTGCAGATAGAAACGAGAAATAATAAAAAGTGATTTTCAAAACAATCTTGTATATTAGACATATTACCTCGTAATCTCGGAAAAAGCACTTTTACTTAATCTTTAATATTTCTTGTATACAAAAATATAATTATTTTCTTGAGTATCGTTTCCATCTTCCTGAATTTATTTTAAAATATATTTAAGGCTTTATATTTAATTTTTTGAATTTCAAATAAAAGAAGTAAAACAGAAAAATTAATATATTTCCAACATACATTAGTATGGCGATAAAAAGAGAAAATGGAATTACCTTCTGTATTTATATTCTGGTTTATACGATATATATTTTTAATTAAAATTAATACAAATTCTCTCAAACGAAATGAACAAAATCATAAATGAGTCTCGAAATACAATACTGAACAAATTAATAAAAAGCTAGTGTACAAATTACAACTTAAAATTCAAGCCATGCCTGCCATTTCGCATACCCCACTTCTTCACCACTTTTTTTGTAAACAAAAGACAATACACGTAAAATTCATTGTTAAATGATAATTATATTATACATTTCGAAAAACTACACAATTACATACTTTGCGAGTGTATACTTAGATCGCTTAACAAACTTGCACAATGTTGTTGAGTAATAAAAACCAAATTTCATCTGGTTATTTTTCAATATAATGGAAAATTTGTTCATAAAATTTGCTGTGATATATGTGCCGTTATTTCTGTGGACTTTTACAAAACAACTTAAATCAAGTTAAGAAAATTTTTCAATTATTTTATTCTAAAATGTAAGCTTTTAGGCTCATATTTTGGTCCAGTCGTCATGTTTTTATAAAGCTTAGTTATAAAAATATTATTAAAACAAAAAATTTTACTTAAGTTGTTTTGTCAGAAGTCCAAAGATACATGTATATATTAGTTAGATATACATATATCTAATAGGCTTTATTTGATTTATTTTAAATATACATGTGTACAATAGTTTTATATACACGCATAAATTTTATAATTTAAGCTGACTCATTCATTTCCTTTTTTTTTGCTTTTATCTTCTGTATTTAATTATATTTATGTTTTACTTTATGCATTTTACCTAGTTTGGTTATATTATAACTATTTTATGAAACTTCATATTAGCATCACTAACGCAAGTTTAATGTAAACTACAGGGGCAATAAAAATACGTTACGGCGGAGAGAAATAAACAGAAAATAAGTACAAAATCTGGCAACAATAAATTTCATAAACCTACAGTTGATATTGAGGCCAGTGGTTCAAACGAATCGCAAGGTATTCATATGTCTGCATAAAATGCGAAATGTACTAAAAGTGATAATAATCCAATTTTATTAAGAATTATATAAAAATTTGTTATTTTATGTAAACAGTTGTTCAAAAGGTACGCAATTTTGTTAAAAAAAGTAAACATTTTTTGTGACCCCATATGAAGCGCTGTACACATATATATATATATATATATATATATATAATTAAATCAATTAAGAATTTAATTAAATTTAAAACCTTTAAATGCTTCAGTTTTATTTTTATAATTGCATAAATGCAAAATGCAACTCTTAAAGTGACTTTGTTATTGATAATTATTAATTTTATGTAAATATATATTCTTGTCTGTGTTTCACCCAAATGACTTTTTAATTTTTAAACACGTCTGCATACTTTGATTGTATTTCTATTGACTTGTTTTAATTAGAAAACAGAAAGAAACAATTATTTTATGAGATTAAAATATCAAATTAAAATGAACAAACTAGATATCACATAAATCAAAATTAATTTCAATTCTTTGTGCCAAAAACAATATGAAATTTAAGTTTTTTGTGCTGTTTTCCTGATTTTTTTTGTGTTGTTTTCGTATGTTTTTACCATTAATTTATTTATTTAATCACTCACACTCAATTATTTTCATGAAAGTGGAAAAAAAACAAATTTAGGAAAAATACCAAAATTTATGATTGCTCGCTCGTGTGACACAGTGGTACGTTATAGAAGAAGTAGAAAAAAATTGGCTTAAAAAAAAGTATATTTTGAAAAACAAAACATATAATTCTTGCAAAAAAAAACCGACTACAAAACAAATATATGTGCATCAATTCTAAACTAAAAATTTAAAAGAAAGTAATGTGTCAGAAATAGTACTCATATCAAATACTTTTATACTTGTTGCTCTAACGGACATAGTAATACACGTTCTGTACATTGAAATGTCTATCCGTAACGGTTAAGCAGATAAAGCCATATACGACAGATTCAGATTCCTCTGAAAGCTAGCTAGCCCTTTCCGTCCCTACCTACACAAATGTGTTGGTAAATTTTTTCATGGGTTGAAGAGCATTTTATATGTTAATATCTAGACCAAGTGAAATCTCAATGAACAAATGTGTATATCCTGTTTCTAAGGACATAAACTTTGTCTGGACATAAAAAATATATTTTTATTGCTTTTAATTTTACCTATTTTATAATAACAATTTCATTGACATCCGCAAAATTTTTAAATTGCTTGGGACGGAAAGGGCTAGAGTGAGAAGGCGCCCAGTTCGGTAGCCTGAATAGTTACAGCACACCTCAACGTCTCAGGCAAGTTTGAATGTTTGCTGAGGCATGACTGCAACGTGGGATTGTATACATCGATAGCAGTCCTATCACCAATCTAAGAAAGGAGGGCCAGCAATCCACAATTTGCTAACGAATCGTTAACTTATATACATAACTATTACTATTTTCTTCTGTTGATCCGGCGTTGCCTGGGTCCACTTTTGGAATCTTTGTAAGGACTGTTAAAATATATAACCATTTAAAAGTTTGTCCACTTTACACAGAAAAAACAATTTTTGAAATCACATGAGTAGTTTGGGAAAAGCGCTTGTCAAAAGTATGAAGGAATTACTCTTTTGGACGTTTGCGAAGATGTATCTCACGTACTAGGAGAATATCAAGGAGGTTTCCGGCAAGAAAGATCAACAATTGATCAACTGTTTCTGTTAAAACAAAATTGTGTTTTGACATGCTATGAGAGTGGAATTAGCATGCACCTACTTTTCTTAGATTTTAAACACTCATTTGACCGCATCGACAGGAAAACAATCCCACAAGCTTTTGCCAAATTGGGCAAATAAACACAACCGTTAAGGTTGTAATTCAAGAAACAGAAACCGACGTCTTCAATATAAATGGTGGAGTGAAACAAGGAGACTCCTTCTCAACGGTTGTATTCAACCTTGTGCTGCACTATGCAATTAAAGTCTACGTAAGAACAGGCAGCCTATATGGCCTAGGAAGCAGATCTGGCCTGACCATAGCCTTTGCAGATGACATCGCAATTGTGATGAGAAATATTTGATACCGGAAAGAGTTGTTTACAAATGTTGAAGGGGCTGCAAAGACTTACAATAAATGAACAAAAGTCGAAATACATGAAAATGTCAGCGGACGAAAACAGACGTACAATACAGTCAATCACAATCGGCGATTATAAGTTCGAAGGTGTATCGAGCTTTATGTACCTGGGCGCTCTTTTAAAAAACGACAACTGTGTAAGATGGTATTAACGACCGGCTATCCGCAGCAAATGGAGCGTACTATTGGCAAACAAATCTTCTCTTCAAGCTTGAGCTGTATGAAGAGAGGACGTAGTCAAATTTTTAAAGACGCAAAGGTTACGTTGGGTGGGGTATGTTGCGCGAATGGATGGCAGCAGATCACAGAAAACGATGCTAGCAGTTCAGATGCGCTAGACGAAATGGACGGCCAAGAACAAGATGGAAGGACTGCGTTGAAGAAGACTTACGAATAATGGATACCCTAACTGGCAACAAAAAGCCGAAAACAGAGAAGAATGGAAGAGAGTTGTGGAACAAGCTAAAGCTAAGCCAGAGCTGTAACGCTATAAGAATAAGCTTCGGAATCAGAACACTTGCTTAGGTCCCAGCAAACAGTGCAGAAGAAGTTTCAGAGTTAAATCATTTCCTTATGTCTCAGCAACGGTACCACCTGTTACGTCCAATTTCTTCCACTAAGGATAAACAAAGAGAAACATATTGAAATCGGTTTCAAAAATACCTTGGACGAAAACATCAGAGAATTGGACATTCTAAATATGGATCTTTGTATATATATTTCAAATTTTATGAAATTTCCGTTTTTTGCTATTTTCCCCGGACGTAGCCTTGTGGATCTAACTTTGGAAACCGACAAGGTGTTGTAGAATAACGATATATCTATGTTTAAAATTGTATTAAAATCGGTTTATATAATATAGATAAGATGAGGCACACAGAGTTGAACAAAATATTTTTTCTCACGGTTGGTACAGATACAGATTTTTATTAGCCCCACATCTTTTTACTAAATATATAGATAGCTATTTGTTTAGAAATTTAGATTTGGCTTTCTTTCTAGACTGATTGAACTTGTCATTTAGTCTATTAAGCTTTAAGCATAAGAATCTGAGTATTTATTCAGAAAAATTGGGAAAAATCCACTGATGAGCTAGTTGAGCACTAGCGAAATAGCTATCTGGATATGCTTTCCCCATAGTAATCAATTTCGATTATTATATTTTTTTGAAAATAAATATTTTATACTCAAAATATTTATTTAAATAAATTTTCAAAAGGAATCATGCCTGAATAAAAATAAATAATGTATAGAACCGATTCCAAATATAATTTTTTGTATTTTATATAAGTTTTAAAATTTTATATTAGGCTTTGTTACTGAGTAATTTCACAGGCCCTGTGACACAGTGATGGGTACCTCTATATAACGTAAATACATGAAGAAAAATCGAAGAAGTGGCGGGAAAAGCTTGTCGGAAATAAAATCATTTATTCGTCGATGAACTAAAAAAATTGCTTATGCATAAAAAAACAAATTGTTTATTCTATGAGCCTGAAAACTCTTGAGAGTATGTTACAAGATATTTTATTTTTTACCACAGATTTAGAAGGGTTGGGTAAAAAATGGTATCTTTACCCAAAGACCCACAAGTTCCATTCTAATTAATTTCAGATAACTAAACTAAAAAACAGAAAACATTTGCGTCTTGTTACCTGATTTCCCTGATGAACCGAAGACATCATCCTGTTTACATCGAGTGAAGTCATTTAGCTCGTCATAAAATCTTTCGCCCAGTTACCTAAGCCAATTCCTCTTCGTCCTCGCACATTCTACAGAAATCTGGTATACCGGCACCCTATCTACTGTTTCTTGTCCAAATGGCGCAATGGCCAGCGATCACATCTAGATCGACTCTAAGAGCTTTTCTGTCAAAACCCAGAAGCAGTTTATTTTTTATATTGTCCAGACCAAGCCAAATTGGCCGTGAGACTGTGCAAAATTGAATTTGACGCTCTATCCTTTCAAGGCTTTAAGCGTTGCTTGGTTGTCGACATAGAGATTGACCTTCACTCCTTTAATACGTTCCCAGACACTAATTCGGTCGTCTTCAGGAGCTTCGGCACCTCTGCCTCAATCGCACTACATGCATCTGGGAGCTTCTTTTTCCTGCAACCTGGTTCCTAGAATGTGAACTCCTGCACCAGTGCCGACTTTCATCTTGCAACCATCCGTAAGAAACAGAAAACTCTTGTACAGTTTACCAGACTTCTACAAATCATTCCTCTTTGAGATTACTACTAAAGGAACCCTGCCGAAATTAGACTCAGTGAAATGTCAATGGAAATGGTCTATCCAGCCCGACCTCCTGCATGATTTTTGTGTGTCCTATATTTCTGGACCTCTGAGAAAACTTCTTGCCGCCATTTAGACCACAAAGGACTCAATAGGAGGTAGGTGCAGAATGATGCTGCCTGAGGTATACTCCCCAGGACTTTGACATGAGTTCTTCTATGAGCTTCTGTTTTCAATGCCAACCACAATACACCACATTCATACATAACAATCGTACAACTAAAGTGTAAATCCAATTTACTGGTTTATAGTCGTGGAGTTATTGTAGGCGTAGTTTCAGTCCCTCCTATTTAAAATTTATTTATGTTTGTTTTTCAATCTAAATTTATAAAAAGTCTTATACGTCCTGATTTCTAATGAACCTACTTTTTTGCAGGCAGAGTTCAGGTACTTTTTTCACAAAACCTTTTTAAACACTAAATAGCGTGAGATTAAACGAAATAGGTTGTCTTTATTTCAGTCATTTTATTTTTTAATTAAAACTCTTTTGTTTTTAATGCAAGAAAATGGCATAATAAAATGTCAAGGTTGAAAAAATAAACATGAACATTTTCGCCCTTGCTTGTGGGCTTAAAACACATTTTAAACTGAAAAGCAGCAGACATGTGTTTAATCCACCAAAAAAAAAAAAAACATTTGTATAATTAAAAACGGAAACAATAATTATTGTTTTTGTAACATTTCTTAAGATTTCTTAAGACAACAGCAGTGCCTGTCTAACATATCGTCTATTTGCTCAAGTTTCACCGATGAATTGTTGCTTCATCTTTTAACAAGTCAAGTTGAAAACTCATTAAATAAATGGCAACAGCCCTAGTCCCAGCTAACAGATTTTTGGATTAAAAATTTCAAATATATACAAAAACACAAACACAAAAAACATAAAACATTGTGCGTAATTAATATAAGAGCCCAGAATGAAGCTACTAAGATAAAAAGATACAAATGAAATCCTCTTAATAAAAAATGCTAAGAAGATGCGTAAAATTAGTTTTGTACATTTAAAAAATTTAACTTTAGCCAAACAGTAAGTAGCTCTAGATTAATAATATTTCATATACCAATTATATGAAGCTTTGGTTTTAACACATTAAACACATAGACGACAGCAGACTACCGACCGCAAGCTGTCAAAACTAAAATACACACGTTTATAGGAAGACGTTTATTTTGACGCCATCTAATGAATATGGCTACACGATCACCGGTGTGGCTGTAGCCAACTTAGGCTAATTTGTATTTTTGTATGCGACAATTTATTTTATTCAACAGAAGAGAATTACTAAATTAAATTAAAAATTACTAATTTATTTACAATTTTATTTGTTTTGACAAATTTTTTAAAATTTTATATTATTTTTGTTAAGATAAAATATGTATTGCTACAACAATGACTGATTTTAAAAAATCGATATCTCTTCTAAAAATGCGAATCAAAAAGGGGCACTGTATCATTGGAAGTATGTCGGAACGTATAAAAAACTCTCGTGGTTTGAGCTGCTTAACCCTTCTGTATGAGGATGAGGTACAGTCAGTTGAACACCTGTTCTGCGTCTGCCCGGCTCTGCAAGAACGAAGACTCAAATATTTAGGCCAAGATTCTTTCAGGACCTGAAGTGTCTTAAGAATGCGACATTGACCAGCCTGATAGGTTTTGCGAGAAGCTTTAGGTGGTTCTCACGAATTGGAATTCTTGGGGAAATTGTGGGGTAGATGGTTGACGGGTTATCATAATGGCCCAAAACGGGGTTCGAGCAGGCATGCTTAACCCAACCTAAACCAAATACATATAATTTTATAAATTATGGCTTTATGAAAAATAACAACTATTCCCATTATTTATGGAAACCGATTTAATTTATGTAACTAACGCCTCTAGCTACGCAATAGTTACTATCTATACTACTATAGCGGTACTATCTCACAAATTGCTCAGAATATATTAGCCTTATAGATCGTTTCTCGATTATTTGTATAGCATCGGTATACAACGCCACCCAACTATAAAAAAAGAACGTGTCAAGGGGCAGCGCACAGAGGGGTCTTTGGCCAATCTAGCCGGACATTAGGCCAAAAACTAATTTTGAGAAATGTAAAAAATTTAAGTACGCAGCTCGACAGACAACAAAATTCTGCATCGTATAGTGAATTTTCAAGGCTTTTGATTGAGATTTGTCGTTTTGTGACACTGTTAAAATCAGGAAAGTCGAGTAAATCGCATACGTTTTTAATGACTTGAAAAAAAGTTTTTTTTTCACAGGTAGGTTTTGGGGGTGGGATTGGAGGAATACCTCCCCCTGCCCATAAAAATAAATTTTTATGGTTTTAAGAAGTATGTAATCTATTTCTTTTAATAATTGCATTATTTTTTCAAATAATTTTTTATTTCACCGCCCACAAAAGGGGGCGGGGTTAAAAATGGCATTTAAGAATCTCTTGAGTCCAACTTCAAGTTTTTGAACATTATTTGACCTTAAAAGTTATAATTGCTAAACAAAATGACGGAAAAATCAAAAAAAAAACTTTCATTTTTCAGAGGTAGGATTAGTTCTTCCAAGGGGAAATTTTTTCTCCTTGATCCGATTTACCCTATTTTATAGCTTTGACAGCCATAACAGATTTTTCTGCACTCAGTACATTTTTAGAGCCAATATAAGCTAAAAAAAAGTAATGTCCGGCTAGATTGGCAAAATACCCCTATGCGCAGCGGCCAATTGACATCACCAAGACGGCTGATACCACGCTTATCGAAATTGTTTCATAAGCTGTGTGGCATTTCACTTAATCAAATAAGCTAATAGTTGGTATTTCATCGTCGACAAAGCCCCCGAAGACCAATATCTTTCATGGTTTGTGGTTTGGCTTGATAGTCGATAGGGACAAATGCGTTACAGGTTACCCTACACCCCCATGCAAGTTAAGTGAGTGGAAATTGGCATCATGTATTTGGACTTGGCCTCCTCCTTGCTCAGGAGTGGATCCTATTTAAAATTCCTACCGACCTATGGGTTACGGTACTCGGTCGGAGTGCAACTCATTACTAAACTCATGACTTTACCACGCTTTGTGCCCCCGTCAGAACATTGCCCCCGAATTGCAGCAACATTGTCGGGCTGGGATCAATGTTCCAAGGGCTGCTGGTACCCGTGATAGCATGTTAAAGACTCTTGTAACAATAGTTACTCCCAGTTGAACTCCAAATAATACGGCACTGGCGGGCCACAGCAGCTTGGATTGTTCACACTACACAGCATTAATCTTCCATCCATCTTGTTAATTGAACTATTCATAAAAATTTTGACTCCCATGATTGAGCATCAATTGCGAATAATCACAAAGCTCACAAATGTTTATTAAAAAAACACAATTATTTAAGTTAAAATATCATTTAAATCAACTAAATTATTACAAGTGTGATAATTAAGTTTTCTGTTTTTCTTCTTGTTTAACTTTATTTTTCGAAATTTTTAAATATTAATGATGTTGTGTTGTATGTACTTATGAACCAACATTATTGTTATTTACTATTAAAAATTCAATAATAAAAGCCTACAGCACACCATTTAACCAGAAATTTGCTTTTAAATAATTAGCATGAAAAACCGTAAAAGTAAATACCTGCATAAATTTATTTAAATTAAATTTTATTTATTATTTTCAATTAACAAAGTTGCAATTTTACATAATTAAAAGTATTAACAAAAATGGCAAATTTTAATTCTTTTAAATAATTAGTGTGTAGTTTTTTTAAACCAAAATTAAATCTAGGTTAATGAAAGTAATAAATTGTTAAAAATAGGAATAGATAGATCTTAATTATTTCGATCACTTGTCTGGCAGTTAGCGCCGAACAATGGTATGAAAACGATTTATTTTGGACATAATTCGGTATCTTATTAACCACTGAAGATCGTAATCTTAATGAAATTTCACAGCGGCAAAGCAGAGGTGCTTCTGATTGGGCTGCGTTCTGTCGGCCTCCTATTTTTAACTCAAATGTTGAGATTTTATAAATTTAAGTATACCTTGAAAATGTCTATAAATAATTCTTGCAAAAAAAACCGACCACAAAACAAAGATATGTGTAACGGTTTCAAAGATATGGTCATATAGCTTAAACAATATCACCTAGGGGACACCCTTTAATGTGCAAATTTTAAATTAAACACTTATTTTAAAGGACAGATTCTTTGTAAATTTCAATTGTCTGTCTAAAACGGTTCAAAATGTTGGCCATATGCATCAATTTACATTAACTATTGAGACACCCTTTAAAATTTTAAATATTTATAAATGTTATTATACAGGACATAGTAGTAGAGATTCTGTCTAATTTTCAAGTGTTTGTCTATAACGGTTCAAAAGATAGCGCTAGATAGGTAAAATTATATCAATTATGGGGACACCCTTTAGTTTCCAAATTTAAATTATATACTTGATGTTATAAAGGACTTAGATATTCAGGTTCCTTGTAAATTTCAACCGTCTCTCTGTTACGGTTCAAAAGTTTTGCAATATACATAAAATTACATCAACTATTGGGACACCCTTTAACTTCTAATTATAAATATTTATTTTCTGATTATAAATATTGGACATTCTGTCCAATTTTCAAGTGATTGTCTACAATGGTTCAAATGGTTCATATATTAAAATTGACGTCACATATGGGGACACCCTTTAATTTTTAAGTTTAATTTTTTATTAATTTCTGTTATTGGCAGCTATAGTAATAAGCAGTTTTTTTAAATTTTAAAAGGGTGCCCTTTACGGTTCATAATACACTTAAAAAACACGTATGTTGTATGGGGACACCCTTTAATTTTCAAAATTCTTATTTTCTTTTAAAATGGGACCAATCTGTAAACATTTCCTTTCTAATAAAGAAAAAATTTTAAAATCGGTTTAGAAATGACTGAGTTCTGCGGGCACAAACATAAAAAAGCAACATTCAGACGAATTGATAACCTCCTTCTGTTTTTGAAGTCGGTTAAAAATGGGTTATATTGTTTAGTTTGGGAGAAAATTGGCTTAAAATTTTTTTGTTAATTTTGGCCGACCCTTACTTATATTTTTGGCGTGGTGGTACTCATTAATGATCGGATCATTATTTTAAGACATTGGCTATATTCTTGATAAAATTTAGAATAAATTAGTTTCAAGTTTTGTTCTGATAGCGCTTTTCGTTAAAAAGTTACAAGCTTCTGAACTGGGAAAATGTAAAAAATACCGTTTTTCAGGATTTTCCCCAAAAAGGTTGTATTCTTTTTTTGCTTATGTAATTTAACTTACTTCGGTACTAGTAAATTTTTTTAAACCATATAACGGTTGAGTTGAAACAAAACTTTTTATGACATTTCCAAAAAACTATATACTTGAGGTACCCAATTTTAGGGCTTACCCAGAAGCCCTAAAAATGAAAGAAGAAATTTCATTAAGATATCTTCAGTGGTTAATAAGATACAAAATTATGTCCAAAATATCTCGTTTTCAAACCACTGTGCGCCGTCCTATATAAATAATAATGTCAGTCTTATGTCATGCAGTTTCATTTTCACTGCTGTAGGGATATTGAATACATTCTTTAAATATCAGAAGAATATAATATTTTGAAAATGTGACATTGAAAATTAGAGTATGTGAGTTCACTGGTAATTAAACCTGATAGAAAAGCAAGACAATAGATCATACTAACAAACTGTGTTCACACTTTTTTTAAAGTATTTGTAAATATTTTTGTAATATTTTGAAAATATGAAATTTTTAATGAAAAAATATAGCATGCGATAAAAAAGTTTTCCCCATGTACATATACTTAAAATACTTAAATACTTAAAAAAGTGCGAAAACAGTTTGTTAGTTTGATCTATTGTCTTCCTATTCTACCAGGTTTGATTCCATAAGATAGAAGGGTTTAGACACAATGGCTATTTCCATCCGAGAACTCAATACTAGAAGGTTTCACTAAGTCACACTTTAAAAATGTTATAATGTTCATAATGTTCACAGATACTTTTTAAAAAACTGTGAACACAGGTTGTTAGTATGATCTATTGTCTTCACATTCCACCAGGTTTGATTTGCTGAAATGAAAGGGTTTAGAAACAGTAACCATATTTTTTAAAAACAGTCCGAAAATATGTGCAGAATACGTACTAAATGTATGGAGAAAGATTTTTATCGCATGCTATATTTTTTCAAAAACATATTTAACTCGACGTATTTATCTTCACACACATCTTTATTGTTTATATTGATTCTTACATATTCGTATGTGATTTGGAAGTTAGAGCTCGTTTGATCATTATTTCCTGCTTATTTCATTTCAATTTTTTTTTTATTTCTACTCATCAAACAACAAAACTTTGTTTTTTTTGCACACACTTCTATTTACTAGAATTCTCTTGTTTACTTGGAAAAGTTTTTTAATTAATATTTCAAACATGTATCTTCATATTCAGTTTGGAATTAATATCTAGCGTTTCCATTACTTTTTTTTAATTTATTCATTTATTTATGCTCACATACTTGTACGAAAGACTACCACAATTAATTTAAATGGCATTTTCTACATCCGGTGCGTGCAGTAAGAACTAGAATGCCACTCGTGTATGTCTCTTATTGTTTCGTTCTTATGTTTTTATTTTAAAGTTAGTAATTATAGTTTTCTGCACGAAAAAAGACTCAATTTTATTTGATGTCTCAAAAGCAGGAAAACACATCCATCAGGGTTGGTAAATTTAGTATTATTGTACTTTTTTTAAAACAATTACACACTGTAAAGTACGATGTTTCTCTGGTAATTCTGATTTGTAAAACTATCATAACTCTACAGGTGGTCTAAAAGTATAAGGAAGGGGGTTACCTGTAAGTAAAAAAAAAAGAAATCTAGAGCAAAAACTCAGAGAGATAAGAAACTGGATAAAAATGAAGAATGAGAAAGCTATTGAGACTAGATGGGTAGAGACTACCGTGTATAGATCAGGTAGGTTGTTGCAGTTTGGGTTCCTATCTACAACAAGTTACAATTCTTGATGGGATATTTAAATTATCCAGCCCTGCCGTAGAGGCTACCGACGGTAGTTCGTTTATAGTAATATCAGATTGTACTTTTTTCCTTCTACTCCTTAGAATGACTACTTTTGCAATAGTTTTGACTGGCAATGTCTAGTAGTGACAACAACGATAACTTTTATTTGCTCCATCTCGAGCATTAGTAAACTCCATGTGCGGCCTAGATCTAGTTTCTATCAGATCAGCGGTCTCATTTTGATCGCTGATGGTACCTTAGATAGTTTGATTCCATAGAACTCATCAAATTCAAAATTCTGTAAAACTGTACCAATCTTGACTAGTTTTTTTTTTACCGATAGCAGACCGTTTTTTAGGCAAAAGCTTTCAAAAAATCCTGGGTAATAATAACAACAAATAATTTATTATTTT
Organism: Phasia obesa; assembly: GCA_949628195.1. Classification (NCBI taxonomy): domain Eukaryota; kingdom Metazoa; phylum Arthropoda; class Insecta; order Diptera; family Tachinidae; genus Phasia; species Phasia obesa. Next base: position 81,978,881 of record OX451217.1, on the reverse strand, counting down.
TATTAGAGATTAAAACAGTACAATTTAAGAAGGTGGTTTTACTATCTTTAAATTTCGTTTACCATCCCTGACCTCCCTGAAGTATTTCATTATCCTTGTATAGATGAATGAGACTTCTCAACAATTCTACTATTTCGTATAAAAAATGTATACACAACTCTGCAATTAAAACAGAATTCATAATTAGTCAAACTAATGAATGACTCCCATCTATGGCACTTATATGTGTATGAAATAATTTGAAAAAAATTCGTATTATTGAATTAAATGAATGTTGTTGAGGAGACAATAACCTAAAGAATTAACAAAGCTTTGAACAAAAACTGTTCCACCGCAGATACTAAAGTTGAGGATTGTGCACTTTGAGACATTATTTTATTCCTAAAGTCTTGTGAGTCATAGAGTGACTTTTTGTTTTTTTTTGGACGCCAATACTCAAGCCACCATTGACGCCATACTTCCAGATTTGTTGGACGCTTTGTGCCTGCTTTTTTTATTTATCATATTATGGTTTTATTATATTATTATATGTTTGTACTTAAACATATTATGGTTATATCTTACTATCTTATTCTAATGTCAAACAACAATATGTTTCTGACGACAACAATATTATTATTGTGAAAAAATCAAAACAATCATAAAATATTACTCTTTGATTGTAGTTAGCTCAATTACGTTTTTTTCTTTGCTTGCAGCCAAACATATTTGATCCCGATTTTAACCCATCGTAGGCCTGTCTGTGCTTTATAATAAATACGCTATATTGTTCTATTGTTGTTTCTAGTTTCAAACCAATTTGGCCAGTTCTTTAGAATTAGCATTTGTTTTACCATTTAGTTTGAAATCTGCCCTATAGTGAAGTAATCCGTTTGGTCTACCATTAAGCCATTTCAATGGCTTGCATAAAAATAAAAATTATTTAAAAAATCTTTCATACATTTTTAATTAATATTTGCTGTTTAAAACGAAATATCATTTGTATACAGACGTACGAAATTATTTGCAAAGCAAAGAACAAACAGCAATTAATAAACGGATTTTATATTTAATCCAGAGTAATATTTTTATTCGTGTTTGCTATTTTAATTAAATTTTATTTTATTGCTGAGACGTTAAGTTGCTGCCTTTTGTTGCTCATATTTTAAAGCTAAAGTTTATTTCTGTATCATATCTCTGCCAGGAAATACATATTTATATTTTAAACAAAATTTTTGTCGTTTGCAATTTGCATTAAATTCACACAATATTTGTTTCCTTGTCAACATAAATCTTTAAGGCAAGCAGATAAGCAGCTTCATAGCACGGTGACTATATGAGTCCTGTCTGGAACGAACACATTGAAATAAAGATACGAAAGACAAAAAGGATCTTGCATCAAAGTATACGAGTGTGTGGCCTTAAGTGGGGATGGTACGACCTATAATATTATTGATGTAGGAGGAAAATTTAAAGCAGAACACTTTGTTAATGGATCCCTTTTCGACCCCCTTTCGTCCACAGTAATTATAGGCAACCGATTTGTAATTTCACGTGCTACGACCACCGTTTACTCTTTACTTTAGGGATTTCAGACTGTCGGCTTTCTTTATCATCACGGAGTCGCTAGTAATAGCTAGAATTTGCCCAAGGCCTAAACATCCATGTCATTTAACAAGAATCTGCTCGTGGTCCTCAGTCTTATTCTAGCGAGTGCTTTACAATCACACACAATTTGCGCCACCGTCTCAATATCTTCCAGGCACAGAAAACTTCTTCGATTTAATTTTGGTTAGCTGATACCTGAAGTTTCCATGACCTGTCACTAATGGAGTTATCTAGCTTAAGGTACTTCTATTATATCGAAGAACTTTTATGGCCTTCCTGCCAAAGGGTCCTTACCTCCCTTCCCTCCACCACGAAATTAATTACATTCCTAAAAGCTTTAAATTTATCTTAAAAATGATTCTCTCGATCTGTAATTTAAAACAGAAAAAATGCTATTTGAAATGAAGTTGTACCATTGAGGTAAATGGTATTAAAATGTAGAGATGGTCAGCGCAAATGTGATAAGCGTAAATCACATGTTTTCGTGACCGTCCCAAAAAAAGATCATATGTTTTTGTTTTTAAATATAACGAAACGCAAATTGAAACTACCTTGTAGATAGATACGAAGAGTGCTGATGGGGGACGTAGCTGGCTAGAAAATGCATTCCACTCTGCTGGTGTCTAATTTTTCTTTATCTTTTTATAAAGGGTGGTTAAGTTGTAAGGGCCGTTGTTGATTTTAATTAAATCACAAATTATTTAGGAAATGATTGTCATTTCTTTTTATTTTGATAATATTGGTATGGTTCAATTATGCATGGAACAAAATATCGGCCAAATGGCCACCGCGAACTCGGCGGCACATCTCTATCCGATGCTCCAAATTTTCGATGACGTTGAGGCATAATTGAGGTTCTAAGCCGGTAATGTACCAGATTATCTCATCCCTTAGCTCTTACCCCCGGGGGTTCCAATTGTCACTGCAGGAATATGGCAAATGCTTTGACGCGGTTCACTCGGGGAAAATAGGGGCACCAGACACCAGGTCTGTTGTTTTATAACACGGGTCCTCTTCGAGGCCCGACCAGTGCCCAAAGGACTGGTACCACGGGAATCGGTGGCCCCACAGAGAGCCTATCCTCTCTGTCCGTGGTGGTTGTGGTTTAAGATCGATTTATGTAGGTAAGGTGCAAGGTCAATCAAGTGTGCTGTTTCACTCTCAACAGACGGAGTTTGGATAGTCTCCAAACCCCTAAGCAAGAGGTTATAATGTGGATCTAGGCTTGCCTTGGAAAGGCTTGCCATATTATATAAATTGCTACTCATTGTGACTGTATCACACACAAAAAGCGATTGGTGGCAATCGTAAAGTGTTGTTATACTACACAATGGGGGCGCTAGTCTACGCCTAAGTTTCACTCGGTGGTAAGACCACCGTGAGGTTAGGCTGAGTTGGCAGGTACTCACGTTAATCTTGTTCCACAATCCCTTAGCTCTTGAATTGTTGCTGGCTTATCATGTACACCTTTTCTTTCAAATAACCCCAAAGATAGAAGTCCAACGGTGTCAAATTACAGGATCTTTGCGGCCAATTGACATCGCCACCACGTGAGATAACACGGCCATTGAATTTGTTGCATAAAAGAGCCATTGTTTCGGTAGCTGTGTGTCAACTAGCACCGTCCTGTTGGAACCACATATCGTCCACAACCATATCTTCCAATTCGGGCCATAAAAAGTTCGTTATCATCTTACGATAGCGAATACCAATCACAGTAACTACCTGACCGGCCTCATTTTGGAAAAAATACGTCCCGATGATGCCGCCAGCCTATAAACCGCATCAAACAGTCACTCTTTGTGGATGCATTGGTTTTTCGACAATCACTCTTGGATTATCATTCGCCCAAATGCGGCAATTCTTCTTATTGACGAATCCACTGAGGTAAAAATCTGCCTCATCACTGAAGATGATTTTCTTCGAAAATTGATCGTCCACTGTGTCCCTCTCTTGACTAATTTTGTTGCTGGATTGCGTATCTTCCTATGGTTCAAATTGAGTTCGTCTGAAATTGAGAAATTTCAAATTAAATGGTTCACATTCAAAATCGTCCCTTAAAATTTAACCACCCGATACTTAAGAACTTAAGCCTAAATAATTAATTTATTGATTTAAAAATAGTTCAAATAAAATTTAAATTTCATACAATTTTTTATAATTTATATGCAATTGATAATTTTAGTAATTAAATATTTTTTGACAATAAATACAAAAAAAAGTATTCATTACATGTAATTGTAATTGAATTTTAAATTACATGTAATGTGTAATTGAAAAAACTCAATTACAATTAAAAAATTTTAATGTAATTTTAATTGAAAATTTCTAATTACAATTACATATAATTGAGTTATTGAATGTGTAATTAATTATCCCCCAAGTCTGGTTTCCGTAACCTTTCACTAACGCAGCTTAAGATACCGTAATTATATCTAAGTAAATTTCCCGCTGCAAAGCTAATGCCTGAGGTTTGTCTTTAGAAATGAATATCTTGCAAGTTATTTAGGACCATCTCTTCAGGATTCCTTTATTGGTCAATATAACATGTAGTTCCTCCCTTCATGGTCGCACATCTGTTATAACGTTAATACTCTCGAATACAAAGAAAAAACAAAAAATCATACACCTTTCATTTTTAAAATATTTTTTTTCAACATAACCTCACTTGTTAAAAAAGATATAAAACTAATTTTCCTACTAAGATGTAATCCTGTTATTTATAATTTTTTTTTTTATTAAAGCACAGCATGGGTTAATGGGACTCTATTAAGTATAAGATGCTTGTTCTTTAGATTATAAAATTATTACTGGTTAATTTGTTATTATCTAATTCAGGTCTGTGTATGTTTAAAAACTACAGAGGCCGACCCACCTTCTCCATAACATACTTGAAATATAATTTTCCTTTCATTGTGTGCTTTAAGCCATGCAAGTAAGTGTGTAAGTCTTGTTGCTTGGTACAAATATTGTTAGAGGCTCCATATCCAACTCATTCATTCATGCTGCCGCAAACACACACCTAAGTATTCATTCATGTTTATTTTTGTTTGCTTCCAGCCTGTTTTAAACTACTTTCACTCTTTAGTTTTAACGTTGTTGTCCTCAATAAGTATGTCTCCCTAACTATCTACAAGTATATATTGAGTTCAACTTGAAAATCATGTTTCAATACACATGCATGAGTAGTATATGGAGTACTTAGGTACACAGAGAGCATCAGCATGGTTGGAATATTTTGTGCAGTGTCTTCACAAACAAATGGAATGTGCGAAAAATTAGGGTAGCTCATCTTTCTAAAGATTTTTCACCCATTTCCGTCAACATATTTAAAGAAATAAAATGAGTAAAAATGACAAAGACTTACAATTGGAGGCCACCCTAATTCCATTGCTTACGAGTATTTATTTGTAGCTTTAAGTTACAACATTTAACAAACTGGTTTTTATAATTTTTTGCACTGAGTTTGTTTTTAGCTTCTTCATACGCATATACATTTTCAAAACCATATAAATATTTTGCAGCCTTGTAGCTTAGAAAAATTTAACCCAGTTTTCTTTTAAGGTAAAGATGAACAGACGAGAGCAATTAAATAGCACTAACATATACTTACCAAGAGAGTTGTAAAATAATTTAAGATTATTAAAAAAAAATTCAAAATCGGTTTAGAAATGACTAAATTCGGCGGGCACAAATATCGAAAATCAACATACAGTCGAACTGATAACGATTTCCTTTTCGGCTAAGTAGGGAATTTTTTATAGATAAAAATATTAAGAATATTATCATAATGTATGAAAAAAAAATATTCTTGAATAAATTCTTTTTTTCAGTCGCATTTAATAGCTTCACGGCTGTTAATTGTTCGATTTTTTGTTTTTTCTATAATTAATCGGTCGATCGAAAAAATTTAAACACTTTGATTATTTGAACCAATAATGACAGAAATATCATTATCGGAAAGTTTCCAATACGATGAAAAGGAAACCGGAAATTAATTTAAATTTCCAATACACGCAAAGATAAAACATGTTTATTGTATGGTCGCAGCAAGCATACTATGTTCTCTGTAACAATAAATATTTCCTGTGAACAAATTATAATTATTTTATAGTTATTACTTTGGTCACGATAAACAAGTTTTTGTTAACAGTTAATCATTCAATGGTTATAAGCACCAAAAAAGCAACATGGTTGATTTGAATCATATTAAAATTCAAACCACAACCAAATTTTTTTTAATATTTAAAAATAAAATTATATTTATAACCATAATATATTATTATTATTAAACACAGTATGTTAAGTATGACTAAAAATAAACAAATAATCTTTGGTTTTAAAAATACATATTTTGGTTTTGGCCTTTTTTCAGTTCAGAAATATGTGTGTAAGCTATTGGTTCATCTAAAACTGTAAAATATTTATTGAATGATTAACTGTTAACAAAAACTTGTTTATCGTGACCAAAGTATTGTTTAAAATATCGATATTTTGTGCACAGCAAACATGTGTTGTTACAGAGAACATAGTGAGGTTGAGTTTGAACACACTAGAGTTGTTCTGCTTCAGTTCTGCTTCAGACTTGGACACAGTGCAACAGGAACATTTAAAAAATCGAGACAATGTTTCTTCGAGAGCTCGGGTTTTTAGGTAGCTTAAGGCATTTTCAGAAGGAAGGCATTCAATTGAAGACGAGCCTCGCAGCGGAAGGCCTTTATTTTCAAGAAAGCATGAAAATGTTGGCAGAATCCGCAATCTTGAGCGTTCAGATCGTCTTTTGACAGTCCGAATGCTTGGTGAAGAGTTGAATTTAACTCACACAACAGTTCATCAAATTTTGACCAATGAATTGGGGATGAGAAAAATTTATGCAAAAATGGTTCCAAAAAATCTTTCACAAGAGCAAATGAACACGACCTTTTAGCCAGTAAAAACATTTCTTTGGCTCCTCAGCCTCCTTATTCACCCGACTTGAGTCCATGTGATTTTTTTCTATTTCTAAAAATGAAAATTCATCTGAAAGAACGTTATTTTGGGACAGTGGAGAATATTGAAACAGCCGTAACCGACCAACTGAAAGCTATTACAGTATCCGAGTTCCAGTAATGCTATGAGGAATAGAAGACTTGTCCCCAGCGCTATGTGGCTTCCCAAGGTAGTTACTTTGAAGAAGGCATTGTGAATATATGTAATTCCCGCGATAGGCATTATGGTATGGAAAGAACTTAACGAACAACAAAGTTATTTTAAAATAGAAATTAATTTTAAATTTTATATAAGCATGAAAAAAGAATAGCTAATATGTTTTATTTCTGAGTTTTGTGGCCACTTCAATAGTATTTCGAATGTTTTAGTTTTTTGCCCCTCGCTGCTCTGCAGCTTTAGCGCTCATTGTTAGCTTCGGCCTTAGGAGCGGTGTAGATGGTTAAAAAAAAAATTAAGCTTGAAACGAAATTGATTCGAGTACTGCATTATTGCGTCAAACCTTGAGTTTGTAAGTGCTAAAATTCAAGTTTTTTTGAAATTAATTTTAAATCGATTAATCGAATAATATTTATTCGAATGACTACAATAGTAGTTTAAAAATCTTCTTATTGAAAACACCTTAATAATTTTCTTTAAACCATTAACCAAAGACTCCGACTTTTCATTATTTAAAAAATAATTATCATAAGTTTGGAAAGAAAAAATATCGTGCGAGGGCCATTGCCTTTGCAAAAGCTGATGTGTGACTTTCTTAAATTTTCTTGGTAAAACAATAAACTTTTTTTCGACAGATATGATTTTTTTCCATTACTTCTTTATGTTCGTATAACATTATCTGATGATTGCCTTACACCGTGGCAGCAGATAGAACTCCATTCGCTCTATTTTAGTCCATGGCTTAACATTGGAGCAAAATCCTGTTGCTGCAAAGTACATATCTTGCAATGGTCTTTAATAATTATTATGCAGAGCTATTTGATGTTCGAACTTTTGGGACAAATACCATTAGTAGCGAGTTATCCTACTACCTCCAACCAATATTTTCTTGCTACAAAAAATTTCATTCAGGAGCATACTGACTCTTTGAAGGAATTCTAGGAATTCAGGAATGTGAAAAAACCAGTCTCAACCTTTTACCAGAGACTTTAAAATGGCAGAAAAGGAATTTTGGAGTCCTTTCACACTAGTGCCACCAAAGCAGGTATTCCTAAGGACTTTAAACTCCTTATTGGTAAGACATCTGCTTTATGGTACGGTGGTGCTTGTGGCTTATACCAAGAAATGGAATTTACTCGTCAGTAGTTCTTTAGCAATACAAAAGAAAGTGAGTGAAGATAAATATGTCGAGCTAAATATGTTTCGACGTAACGACTTACGTAATTACATATTTATAAATATGTTTTTAGTATTTGTGACATATTTGCAAATATGTTTTCGTATTTGGGACATATTTGTAAATATCTTTTCATATTTGTGACATATTTGTAAATTTTAAATATCTTTGAAATATTCTCACATATACGTGGTGTTCGTCTGATGGATTTTTGGAAATTGTGGACAAACTAAGATAGATTACGAGATGGGATATACTTCATTTTAAAGCTAATGATTCACAGATTTGTAATCCATTTAGACATTTTAAGGAAAATGTTTTGGATATCCAAAAAATTCCTTAAAAATATTCTCACATATAAGTGGTGTTTCTCTGAGAGATTTTTGCAAATTGTGAACAAACTAAGATAGATTACGGGATGGGACATACACTATTTTAAAGCTAATGAATCACAGATTTGTAAATGTCTAAATAGATTACAATGGATGGCAATTACTAACGTAAGTCTATGCCACATCTGTGTCAAACATTTTATCAAACCTATTTACAGTAGAAAGCGCTAGGATTCTATTTATGTCATTATCTCAAAACGGATACTTCTAGCACCACCTAGTAGTTTAGCAAATTATTTTCTATGGCGCATTTCACAGTATTTCTTTGCACACTTAATAATTTTATTGAATAAAAAACATAACTTTGTGCTCATTGGGCAACCATCACTGTTTGCTTTAGGTTTTACTTATCTCCGTTTCATTTGTAAGTTTTCCTTGTCTTATAAACTTATGAATCAATAATTGTTGTGTTGTTGCATAAAATTTAATTAAAAAGATGTGTATTTTCATCTTCGCCCTGCACCTCTTCTCCTTAAACACTCTCTCCTTCGCCCACTTGTTTTCTTGGGCGAGCTGAAATTTTAATGTGTTTTAATTACTTTTTATAAAAGTTTATCCATAGAATTTCATAACTGATAAATAATTTAATTTTCTTTTATTATTTTTCAGGTAAGTTTGGTTTTCAACTGGGAACATGTAAAAATAAAAAAAAAAAAATAAATAAATAAAAACTCAATAACCAGCTCCATAGACAAGTAACTTTGTAAGTAATTTGGTTTTCCTTTAACATTTATTTAAAGAAAAGTTGAAGATATTTATTTAAACGAATTTGAAAGACTTGTTTGCAAGTGTTAGAAAGTTATTAAAAATAATTGAAAGGTAAATTCGTTTTTGCTTTTAAGAGGAAATAAAAATTATTTTGTTTTTATTTTAAATTATTCAAGCTTTTAATATTACTTTTTTTAGTTTAGAAATCGCAGTTCAACACTATTTTTAACAAATTACCGAGACAAACGAGACTAGGTCCTCAACACATACACACAAATGCATATATAATCATTCAGTTGAAAAATAAGTGTTATGTGCTTTAAGTGTCCACGATAGACTGTGCGCTAGTCTATCAGTCTGCAAGTTGCGGGTTCGATTCCCACCTAAGAATCTCGGTTTTTTTGCAGGCAAGCACGAAGTTTCGCTGGTAGTGTTGTATTAAAAAATCCAAAAATATTCTAAATAACAACTTTTTTATGGACAAGCTCATCTAATGAAAGTGCTCATAAGCTCATGAGTCATGGTTATAATCGAACACAAACTAGCTTACTGAACACATGGTTACTGATACCATACTATTAGTAAGCAAACCTCCGTTTGTATAAAATAAGGTGGCGGAGTAAAACGAACTTTCTATACTAGTGAGCGCTGTGTTTACTCGTCTCATGTTCGAAACACTCTGTGTGTTTTGTTTAGTAGTTGTGTAATACTTTTGGATAAGATTAGTCCGTTTTGCTTGCACTAGTGTTTTTTCTTTTTGGTATTTATTAAGAAATGAAGACCTTAAAATGAACTTAAGTAATGTTGTTTAAAAATTCTGTGTTTTTTGTTTGTGCACTCGAACTGTATTTCACTCAAATAATAAAACTTATTGAACTCGCCTAAGTTCATTGTTATTATGTTCAACATTTACTCATACTTATTCAAACTTGCTTATGGAAACTCTGCAAGCTCATCGCATTTTGCTCGCTGATATTCGCTGTCTTTTATTGTCCACTCATTGTTACACGTGTGCAATGAACAGACATGAAATCAATGAAATATTATAATGAGCGTCTTAGGAGCTTCGTTTTTTGTGTTCATGCAGAGCTTAAATGGATATCAAATACTGAAGGAGAACCTATGAGCTGCCTTAAATATTCTACATACAAATGAATTTTTAAAGTGATTAATTAAAAAAAGGGAAAATGTTTGTTTTAGACGCTAATGCTAAAGAAGGATCGCTACATCCTTCTTTAGCATTCTTCGCATTTATCGACTTGGGTGGTGTTTCCGCATCATTTATTTAACCAACCAAACCCAGATAAAATTGTATTTAATTGTCACACCTAGAGAATAAACCGAACTTAAGCCTTACTTCAAAAATTCATTTGAATATAAATAAACAGTTCGACTAATAAAATTTAAATATTGAATATTTTAAAATTAAGATTTATTTTGTACTACCGCTTACTTAATTGCCTAGTAAGTATTTTATCTTGCAAGGATAACTGACATCCTTTTGTGTTAATACACTATTACAAAGATTGATTTTAATTTTATAATTTTATAGATTTAATATTTTATTATGAATTCGGGGAATGGTTTCACCTGGAGGTCCAATTTCCATATATCTTTCGCAGTAAAGCGGCAATAACACGTCGAATATTACCTTCCAAGTGCAGGATCTTTTCAGGCTTTTCTACATATCCCCACAGAAAATAATCTAATAGCGTCAAATTGCATGAAAGAGGTGGCCTTCAAGAGGTATTTTTCTTGAAATTATTCTTTCGCTAAATGTCTTCTCAGTAAATATCTCAGAGTGTGCGCACTGTACACTCTAAAAAAAACAAGATTAAGGTTACCATAATCCAAGATGTATCTATATGGTTCCAGTCAAACCATATTATTGGCTAACTTAAAAATAAAATTGTAGAATATTATATTTAAATCATATAAATATAGCAAAATATATATCTTACAGTAAAAGACACAATTATTTACTACCCTACAAGAAATGGATGATTGAAACTAACACATGAACAATGAAAACTCATAGATAAACAAAAATAAAAAAATGAATGTAAGTGGCAGAGTTGAATTTTTTACAAAATACAACTCTGCAACTGTAAATGGAGTCGTAAATTGAAAAATATATATATCTGCGTGTTTTTAAAATGTTGTAAAATACTAAAATAAATGTGAAATATGAAAAGAAAATAAATGTAAACAGTAGTTTAGTGCATAAGAAATTAAAAAATTAAAAATATAGAATGTGCTAACGTGGAGTCGCCAGCATTCTTTCCTTGAAGACCCTTTTGGCTGCGGAAGAGGTAGAGCTGAAATTAAGGACAGCAAATTTCAATCAAGCAATGATAACTAATTCAAATTTTTACTTTATTATTTTATTCTTCACAGACAACTTATTTGCATAAGCTAAAATGAACGTCGGGGCATACTGCTGACATCCGTGCAATCTGTTCGGAAGACCTGCTGGAGAAGTACAATGATGAAGGTAGATAAGAAGAATATGCTTTCGGGAAGCTTATGTGATTTGATAATCATCTTCGAGGTATGTACATACTTTGATCTATCATAAAATATTTTATAATTTGTATATTTCTTCATATTTCAGATGTTTTACAGCAGCAGGAAGTGATTGCATTTCGAAAAATCGTTTGAATGGCAGTAGAAGGCAGTCATCATTGAGCGAATAAAAATATTTAAACATGTTAAGTTATATATTAAATAAATATGTATAACCTAATTTTAAAATGTTTTTTAATAAATATTAAAATATAAAAGTATTGAATCTGTTTCTGCATCAATTTCGCTTAGTCAGCTGTGAGGGGTTTATTCGTCCAGTTTGAGTAGTCATCGTTGATTAATTTCTACATCATAGTTGATCACACGTATACAAATGTCTCCCTCATTTTTGTAACATGCTCTTAATAACGTGATGGTAGCTCTGTTCTACGCAATGACAAAAAATTTCTCATCAGTGACACTCAAATGATTGCTCAATTGATGGTCACTGTTCTTGTAGGGTAGTTTATTTTTAAAGCATTCAATATGAGAAATGACTCAAATCATATATTATATTTCTTTTAAACATAAACCAATAAAATAAGATTCTAATAATTAAAAAAAAAATAAACACAAAACTTCAAAAAACTAAACATTATTTGTTTGTTTTTAGTCATATTGTGGTTACAATAGAGCAAACTTACCACAGTTTGTTTACTAATATTATATTATGGTTATAAATAATATACTATTTTGAAATCCTTAAAAAAACTTTGGTTGTGGTTTGAAAATTATATAGTTCAAACCAACCATATTGCATTTAATGATCAAATAGTAATAAACACTTGATTGTTACTTGATTAAAACAACCATAAGTTGTTGATCACAACCATATATTGTTACATAGAACATAAGATCACAAGAACGACTATACCATATATTAACAATGTGTGTAAAACTTTTTTATGCTAGAAATGTTTTGTCCCTCTGTATAATAGAATTACCTTTGACAGTGCTCCATAATACATTGCTACCATTTGCGTGGTTCAGTACTAATTATACAACTCTTTTTATTATTTACAAAAAAAAAAAAACTTAAAAGAAATGTTTTAGTTTTAAAGGTCAAGGCTTTACATTAAACGCTTTCTTTTTTAACTTTTTACCGCGTCCACCTCACTCTATCTTTTTACACTTCAGTAAACATAGACTAACATGTGAGTACAGGCAATCTAAAAAGTGACGCTATAGTTGGTGTCATGTGTTGATGATGATAATTTAAATGCTCCTCTCTTAACATTTTCTTGCAATCTCGTACAAACTAATCCTTTTCTGCTAGTTTGATGTTGCCAATTATTTAGTTTTATTTAAATTTATCTTCTTTTTCCACTTATTCGTTCATCTTTATACATGTAAATCTGAAAAAAAAAATTATCTCTGACAATTGTCACAGCAATTTAAAATAATAAAACAAAAAAAAAAAAAAAAAACGAATTGAAATGAGACAAAGTAGCAACACTCGACTACTCTTAAAAAACATTTTGTTTGTAAAACGAAAGAGTGCAAATCAACCAACCAACCCTACCTGCAATACAAATCAACATTGAAAACTCTTTTGTTTTTTCAGAAATAAAAAAATATAAGAAAATTCTTGAAATACTTTTGTTAATGAGCAAAAGTTAAGTGAAAAAAAGTAAAAAATCTGCAATGAAAACAAAGATGACAGTTCAGGGCAACCAAATATGGAAGACAACTTTAAAAGAACAATTTGTTCAGAAGGTAAAAATTAATGGAAATAGAATATCTCGCTGAAAGCGACCCATTTTCTAAAGGAAAATTACTCGCTGATTGCGATACATTTTCTTAAAAAATTCTACACTAAATTTCTCGCTGAAAGCAACACATTTTCTACACTAAATTTCTCGCTGAAAGCAACACATTTTCTACAGTAAATTTCTCGCTAAAAGCGACACATTTTCTAAAGTAAATATTCCGCTAAAACCGACACATTTTCTACCGAAATTTCTCGCTGAAAGCGGCAGTAATTTTTCTAGCTAAAAGTGACAAATTTTCTAAAGAAAATTTCTTGCTGAAAGTGATACATTGCACATTTTCTGAAGAAAATGTTTATTTCGCAAAAAGCGACACATTTCTAAATAAAGTTTTCTAAAGCAAATATCGCCTAAAAGCGATACATTTTCTGAAGAAAATCCGTGCTGAAAGTGACACATTAAAATATTGAACTGAAAGCGACACGTTTTGTAAAGAAGATATCGCACTGAAAGCGACACGTTTTCTAAAAAATTTTTTTCGCTTAAAACGACCCATTTCTAAAGAAAATTTTTCGCTGAAAACGACACATTTTCTATAGAAAATGTTTCGCTGAAAACGTAACATTTTTTAAAGAAAAATTTCTCGCAGAAACTGACACAATTTCTAAGTAAAATTTCGCCTTGAAGCAACACATTTCCTAAAGAAAATATAGCAATAAAAGCGACACATTTTGTGAAGAATATTCGCGATGAAAGTGACACATTTTCTAAAGAAAATATACCACTGAAAGCGACACATTTTCTAACGAAAATATCGCACTAAATGCGACACATTTCCTGGAAGAAGTTTCGCGCTGAAACCAGATAGAGTTTCTGAAAACGACACAATTTCTAAAGAAAAATTTCCCGTTTTTCTTAAGGAAAATATCTCACTAAAAGCAATTTTACAAAGAGGATTTCTGGCTACACATTTCGTAAAATAAATTGTACGCTAAAACAGAATCTTAATCTAGAAAAAATTCCACGCTAAAGATACTCATTTTCTACAGATAATATCTTTTAGACTCATTATAGACTATTTTTGACTGATCATTTTGTGCGGACGAAATATTATCTCAGAGAAAGACAACTTCTATATAAAAATTTTCTTAATACGAAATTTTACTTTTACTCGTTAGAGTGAATGTATGAAGGTTTTCTTTCTATCTTTTTTTTCTAAAAAGTTCATTTATTTTACAGCCACTGCATTTAAATTAAAAAAAATATAGCATTGAATCTAAAAAAAGACGTGAAATGCACAAAAAAAATAAATAAAATTGTATTGTCAAGGTCATGTTCGGAACATTTTGAAAAATACAATCTTCTTTTTAGATTTTCTATTTTACCTTATTTTTGTTCGTATTTACAATTTCAATGTTTATCTGGCTTTAAACGATTTTTATTGATAGAAAAAATACAATTTTTCTTCTTAAAGAAGGTGTTCAACTAAGAAATATTGAAACGACAAAGACAGAATCATTCTGTGTGATAGAAATTATTCTTTGCCACCACAAAATTTTAGATTTGTGTGCCTGAGTTTGTGTATTTATCAGTTACAACGAATGAAGTTTAATATAATAAACTTCCTTATTTTTGTTTTTTTTTTAATAACAATAGAGATTTCTTAAGTGTGTGATAGAATAAAGGGAAATAGAACAAATAAATCACAGATGTCAACTGAGATAAATACGCTTATAGATGATTTATTTAATCAATATACACGTTCGAAGGAAGAGTAATGTTTCAAATAAATATATAAAAGCAAAAAAAAAAAAAACTTCATATTTGGCAAATTTACAATTTTTTTCTATTTAAAACTGTGTGTAAAATTGTTGGCAGATGTCAAAAGGTGCATAATGATAATCATTTTCTTTAAAATATGCGCCTATTCTTATTCTGAATTTTTGTTTCATAAGATATGTGTGTTTTTGCAGATATACATGTGTCTGGTTTTACGGAGAAAATTTTCTATAAAAAATACATTTCAGTAACCAGAACATAAAATTTTGTAAAAGAAAATTAAAACTTGGCAACAGACATTCTTTCGTTCTTTCTTTCTTTTCTAGCGATTTTTTTTTAAATTTATGTAAGAAATTCAGCACACATTCCCAAGCAGTTTCCTCTACTACGTACTAAAATTATGAATTGTGAAAATAATTAATAATTTATCCAGAATTATTAACCGAAAAATCTAAAAAATATTATTTTTTACCAGATTTTTTTTTATATTTCTTCCGATTTGTCACCAGGAAGAGCTTCTTGTCTGTGTAAACATTCATTGACTGTCTGTTACATAACGATTAATAATTTTAAATATTTTAATTTAATTTTTAAAACCAAAATAAATTTGAAATTTCATATACTTTCACCCTTTGTATCGAAAGAACATTTTTTGATGTAAATGACAGATTATCTAAAGAAATTTTCTCGCCTTAAAACACACATCTTCTTCGTGGTATATGTTTTGCTGAAACAGATACTTTTTCTAAAAGAAATTTATGGCTAAAGGAGAGAGATTATCTAAAGAAAATTTCTCGCAGAAATAGGAGACAAATTATGTAAAGAAAAACTTTCGCTGAAAGATTTACATTATCTAAAAAAAATTTCTTGTTAAAAGAGATATTTTCTAAAGAAAATTTCTCGCTGCAAGAGACACATTTTCTATAGAAAATTTCTCGCTAAAAGCGCACACATTTTCTATAGAAAATTTCTCGCTAAAAGCGCACACATTTTCTATAGAAAATTTCTCGCTAAAAGCGCACACATTTTCTATAGAAAATTTCTCGCTAAAAGCGCACACATTTTCTATAGAAAATTTCTCGCTAAAAGCGCACACATTTTCTATAGAAAATTTCTCGCTAAAAGCGCACACATTTTCTATAGAAAATTTCTCGCTAAAAGCGCACACATTTTCTATAGAAAATTTCTCGCTAAAAGCGCACACATTTTCTATAGAAAATTTCTCGCTAAAAGCGCACACATTTTCTATAAAAAATTTCTCGCTACAAGAGACACATTTTCTATAGAAAATTTCTCGCTAAAAGCGCACACATTTTCTATTGAAAATTTCTCGCTAAAAGCGCACACATTTTCTATTGAAAATTTCTCGCTAAAAGCGCACACATTTTCTATAGAAAATTTCTCGCTAAAAGCGCACACATTTTCTATAGAAAATTTCTCGCTAAAAGCGCACACATTTTCTATAGAAAATTTCTCGCTAAAAGCGCACACATTTTCTATAGAAAATTTCTCGCTAAAAGCGCACACATTTTCTATAGAAAATTTCTCGCTAAAAGCGCACACATTTTCTATAGAAAATTTCTCGCTAAAAGCGCACACATTTTCTATAGAAAATTTCTCGCTAAAAGCGCACACATTTTCTATAGAAAATTTCTCGCTAAAAGCGCACACATTTTCTATAGAAAATTTCTCGCTAAAAGCGCACACATTTTCTATAGAAAATTTCTCGCTAAAAGTGACACATTTTCTATAGAAAGTTTCTCGCTAAAAAATATATATTTTTAATTCCTTTATTGACTTGTTGCAAGACAGTTTAATATTTGAATAACTTTTTCACTCTTTGTATCAAAATTCTTCAAATTCAAGGCCATCAGTTCAATGTTTATGTTCCCATACATTGTTTATGTTTTTCATTTTTTAGGGTATAAACCTAATTTAATGACTGTTATTTTTTGACAGTAGCATTTAGGTTTCGAAACTATAAAAAATGAACATAAAAGGATCTTTATATTGAAATATAAAAACTGCAACTCTAAATTACCACAAAAACTAAACACGCCACACTTATTAATATTCTTGTATGCTTAAATGTGAAAAAAATATATCGTTTTTTTATTGATTGGCGGTGTCTGAGAAAGAAAAGAAAAAAATCAGATTTTTTCTAGATGCTTAAAATCCTCTAGAAAAAAAAAAACGAATAAAAATAATTACTTTAAATGCTCTACTGATAAAAGTTATAGAGCTTTGTGTTTAGTGGCATCATCACTAATCAATATGTTTTATTGCAATCCTATATGTTTTGAAAATTTTATAATATTATCTCGTTTTATTCCTGAATCTCTGAATAACCAAATATTATTCTCAATCTTAATTCTCTAATTTTGTATCACTATACAACTCTAACCAATCCAACAGGTAACTAACGATTGCCTGTGTGTTTCGCTGCCCACAATTTGCATAATAATAAGAGGGTTATGCATATAAAATTTAAAACTGTCCCTCTTTAGATAATGATCAATATTTACTTTGTAAGGGAGGCGCCATGCCCACTGCTCCAATTAGTTAGGTACACCATAATAATTTAAAGTTTTGTGTGGCAGGATCCACACATATTGTTTTGATTCAGCCAGGTTTTTTTTTGCTTGTGTAATATTTCAAGACTCTAACTCGTATCTAAGTACACTGTTCTTTTCCAACCACTTTTTTGCCCCACTTTCCACATTAATGAGAGGTTATTCGCACAAAATTTTAACACTCCAGTTACAGTTTCCTAGGTACACGATAATAGCTTTTTACTTTTTATGGGAGGTACCTCGACCATTGTGCCAATCGAGCCTGTTTTTGCTAGAGTCATTTCATAATTTCACGACTATATTATACTACTTAAGGTACACGATAATAGTTGTTCACTTGGAATGGAACATACCACGCCCACTATTGCAAACTAGCCGGTTTTTTGCTTATTTCAATATTTTGCCTATTACTTTTCCTTAGTAACATGATGATAAATATTTACTTTGTATGGGAAGTGCCACACCCTCATTTTATCCACCAGATGATAAACAGTGAACATTTTAGGGCGGTCTTTTTTTAGCCTTTTTTTTTCCTTTTTGCACAATAAGGCATTTATATTAAATACATTGAAAAGACGATTATAAACCAAGTTTCATAAACTTTTATTATTACTAGCTGTGCTCGCCACTTCGTGAGCGTCCTTGCAATATTTTGTTCGATTTTGCTTCAAAGGAAAACCACCAAAGAACCTTACTTTTTAGTACCGCCTTAAACTATGTATTTATTTCACATAACTTTATATAACAGCTCCATCTGTTGCGTTAAAATATGCCGCATTAAAATATATATATACGGTTAGTGCTTCAGTTAAGGATTTTGTATTTACTATACTACAAAAATAACTGAGTACTTTCGTTGCTTTCTCTTGGAAATAAGATATTTTTGCGGAAAAAAGTGTCTTATATTGGAATAAGGATAATAAGGTACCTCCTCACATAATTTTGTAGTTTTTGCGTGATGCGAACACAGACAGAAATACAGGAAATGGGTTACTATTTTATTATATGTATACATACATACATAGATAAAATTAAAATTTTGCTAGTTTGCTAAGGACGTGATATACAGAGCTATTCTCGCTCTAGCGACAGGCATAATTGATATATATATATATATATATATATATATATATATATTTGGGGTATAAGTGACCTTAGGTTTGAACAGAATCTATTTTTTTAATAGGGGTAAAATTCTGGAAAATTTTATGATTGTGGACCCTTTTGAAGAAACCAATTGTTTTAAATTGGAGTAAAATTCTGTGAGAAATTGACATTTTGCGTGATCAAATATACACAATAAAATATAAGAATGATCATCAACGATAGTAGATAAAAGTTTCAGAATAGTCATCAAATGAGATATTATTAGTTTTTGAGGATGATTCTGATTCTAAATCATCATTTGTTGAGGAAACATAGGATGATTCGAATATTTAAATAATCAAATACTTGTGTAAAATAGAATACAACTCTCATGTATGGGCCCCCATGCCCCAAAGACTATTTTGCAGTTGCTCGACCGCTTACAGGAGAGGCCCATAAAGCTCATTAAAGATAGTAGGGTATACAACTCTATTGACTCACTGGAGCATCGATTAAATGTGGATTGTCTTATCGTTACTACAATTGTATGTGCTTTAATGAAATCAGAGAACTTGTTGCCGATACTCCATCGTCTCTGCATTTAACACGATTTTTGTTGAGTGCCCATTTGTGGTAGATTGATCGGTGAATCGTACTACGCATTACAGGTAAAATTTATTTTTTTGTGGAACAAACTCCCTGCAGAAGTCTTTTCTGACACTTTCAATGTAGCAAAATTTAAAACAAATGTCGACAATGCCGAATCTAGATCTGGCACTATGCATAGAATGAGTAGAAGCCATTCCCTGAGTGCTGGTCCGAATAAAAAAAAATAAATAAAAGTCTTTCCAAAACTCCTGATACAGAAATACATTTACAGGCTGCATATAGTCTTGTCAAAATTTTTTTATTAAATCCGTTTTTGTTGTTTTAATTTTGCAACTAATCATGAAATCCGAAATATCCCAAAATTTCGTAATACTGGGAATTTTCTGGACTTGAAATTATGAAAGCCCGCATCCCGCGATTTACAAAAGCCTACATTTTTTGGTCTTTTTCGAAAAATTTTACGATTTTGCGCAAAACCATCATCTTTTTTCAATTATACCCATTTGCCATTTGCCAGTCAGCACCTTAGTTTAGTTCAGTTCTTAGTTAACTTCAGCCCATTAGTTCAGTTTAGCTAATTAGTTCAAATCAGATCTCTAGTTCACTTCAGCTCTCTTTTTCACTTCAGCTTATTAGTTTAGCTCATTAGATCACTTCATTAGTGAAGTCAGCTCCATAATTCATTTCTGCTCCTTAGTTCACTTTAGCTCAGTAGTTCACTACAGCTCACTAGTTCAGTCCGCTTCTTAGTTCCATAGTTTACTTTAACTCATTAGTTTACTTTAGCTCATTAGTTTACTTCGGCTCATTAGTTCATATTCCTTTTTAGATCATGTATATACGGAGTTTGAGAGTAAAAGTAGCCGCAACATTTTTTTTTTCGAATAGCGATTACTTGCTATATACGCCTGTTTTTAATTTATATTATTCTGACGTTCCCATGATGATGACATATTATAAAATTTTTATTTCACCTTTTGATTGACGATTTCAGGAGTCTGTCTAAATTAATATTAGAAATGATGGTAGTAAAAGCTAATATTTTTAGGGTTTTGTACGCAAAGGGTCAAAACGTAACCCTATTGTTTGTGAACATTTTTTCTCTCTCTCTCTCTCGCTCTCTCTGCATACGTTAAGGGTATGTTCGTGAAATTTTCACAGACTGCAGCAATACACCGTCTTTAAACAACAATACACCGGCTGTAACAACAAATACTAAAAATAAAGCGTGTACTGATAGTGACGTTATTTTAGGGCATACGTCCTTATGTTTTCAATTTTTTTTAAAGGCAGACTTTTTAAATTTACACAGATCATTTAGGACTGTGTTCGCTATATAAACAAGTATATAAAATAAAAATAAAGACTGTGACGTGATCCATTTTGGGGTACTATTTTCAATAGCCTTTTTTTGACAGATCACGTGTGAGTCGTGTCATGCTGTCATGTTATTTTTGTTTAGTATTGTTAGGTATTTCATAATGGAAAGACTTACGCCTGAATCGCTTCGCTCTATGGGCTCTTGAAAAGTTCCAAGAAGATCCGACGTTTTCGAGGCAAATTTTGTTTAGCCATCAGGCCCATTTCTGGCTCAATGGGTGTGTAAACAAACAAAATTGCTGTATTTGGGACAAATAGCAACCTGAAGAGATTCAAGAGCTGCCACTTCATCCAGAAAAAACAACGGTTTGGTGTGGTTTGTGGGCCGGTGGAATCATCGGTCCATATTTCTTTAAAAATGATGCCGGTGCGAACGTAACCGTCAATGGCGACCTTTATCGCGCCATGATAACCGACTATTTGATGCCTGAAATTGAAGATCGTGATCTCGGCGACATTTGGTTTCAGCAAGGCGGCGCCACTTCCCACACATCGCATCAAGCAATAGATTTATTGAGAGAAAATTTCGGTGAGCACATTAATTCACGTCTTGGGCCGATCGATTGTCCACCAAGATCGTGTGTTATCACACCGTTAGACTTTTTCCTGTGGGGATATGCGGACAAACCCGCTTCAATTCAGGCCTTGGAGGAGAACATCACGCGTGTCATTCGCCAGTTACCAGTCACAATACTCGAACGAGTCATCGAAAATTGGACTCAACGGATGGACCATCTGCGACGTACCAACGGCGAACATTTGATAGACGTAATCTTCAAAAAATGCCAAAGAATGTTCTTTCAAATGTTATTGACATTTTCCATTAAATTGAATTTTCTGTGATTTTTTCTTTAAAAAAGTAAGGAACCTCGCAAGGGATCACCCCTTATAACACCAAATTTTAAACAAAAATATATATTTAGTACTATTAATGTTCGAAAAGTACGATTTAAAAAGAAGGTTGGTACAACTAAAAAAAAAATTATATTTCATGATTTTCAAGCAATCAAATTTAAAATTTAAAAAAAGTTTTGATTTATGCAGTCGCTTATTGTAGTATAATAAAAATTGTTAAACAAATTAGTTTTTATTACCTTCGCACAGTCTGTATTTGTACTTAGAGGGCATGTTGCATGTTCGATTTGTTTTTTGTGTCCTTCATACGAACTTTAAAATAAGAAAATTTTAAATTTTACATTTACACGCAAAGGAGCAATTATAGAAGACAACTAAAAACTTAAGAAATTGATGAGTTGCATTTTAAAGGTCTACTATACAAATATAAATAAAATACATTCGTTTAAACAAAACAAATTGTTTAAAAATTTTTCACTCAGATAAACTTCCAATTTAAATCCTGCAAATACACAAATTGAGCAACAAATTGCCTTTCATGTTACCAAAATATTAGCAAATTATTATTTGATAATAAAATTTGTTCACACGATATAATAAACATTTAAATTTGTTTATTTTTTTCTCTTTAGTTTTGTTATTGTTGCTACTACATTTTTCATTATTGTTGGTTATTGTTTTAAAATTTTGTATCCCAACAACTATGAAAAAATGAAGCAGTAAAATTCATTTTGAATGTACTCGTCCTTACTCGATGTTGTTATTAGTTTGTTTTTGTTCCCATTTTATTGTTGTTGTTGTTGTTGTTTTTTGTCAGAGTGGTGGCCTATTAAAGTTAATAAACTGCCAATTTGTTAAATTACCATGCCAACATATTCGAGTCATTTGATACACATGATTGTGAGTGTGTTTTTTTTCATTCCTAAATTTTACCTTAGGGATTTCAAAGGTTCAGACCAAACTTTTCTACTGAATTAATCACATTAAAGTTATAATGATTTATTAAAATATTTTGTTTAATGTTTCTTTTATTTTCTTTTATTTTAAATTATTCTGAATAAAAAAAAGAATTGTATCAAAAATGCTCGCAACATTGGTGCAAATAGAAGAGTCTCCTTAAAAATGAAACAAAATGAACAAAAATTTATGTTGTTTTGGTAAATTTGGGGCTTCATTAGAAATAAGAAATATAAACATTATTAATGGAACACCATGTGATTAATGTTATTGTCGCGGATTACTTTGCAGTCAGTGAAATTTGTCAAGACTTTGTTGATGGGCCATTGACATCGCCAAGACCGCTGATACTCAGATCAAGTGTTTCATCGACTGTTTGATGAGTTGAGTGTGAACAGAATATCGTTAGTACATGGTGGTGTTATCGCTGTATGAGTACCATGCATCTATCAATCTCCTTGTTGTGCGTAGCAGCACAAGAAGTAGCAATTTGAGAACATAGCTGGCAGGGCTAATGCTCTTACCCCTTGTTTAAGTGCCTCTGTTGAGAATGCAACCGCACACCATACTAACAATCGTCCTTCCTGTGATTTAGGTCCAAACCACAGCCAACACATAACTCGCCGAAGAGCCTCACTAAATCTTTCCTGGGCTACCATGTCCCTTAGTAGCAATTATGTCGGACGCTTGTCCGAGCTCGAATGTTCGTTCCTCCCAGATTCAGGCCCTTGCTAACCTCGGGGCCAAGTGCCCCCTTATACCTCAGGAGCATTGGTCGCAAGGTGTTAGAAGTCAACAGCACAATGTAATGACCCCTTGGGATGTTTGATGAGCTGAGTAACATTATGCGTCGAAGATCCACATCTTTCATTGCAGGCCATTCAAGGTCCTAATTATGGTTCTTCAGCGTTCGCCGTTGACCGAAATGGCATTTTTAGCAGCACTTTCCGCCGTCTCCTCATTGCCTTCTCTCAATGTTTCGATTATTGCCAATAGGATTAATATTTTACGATTTTAAGTTTGAATTGTTTTGTTTACCACCAGCCTGCGGATGCAGGAGTCTTCGCCCTCCCCCCTCTTGACGGATGAGTTGTTTTAAAAAAATTTTCAGCAGCGATTAGGTCAGGGTGGCATTCTATTCAAAAGTATTATTACTTGCATTATAGTGCGAAACGACCTTAAGGGTACATAACTCCACACGAACTTTCTATATTTGAAACCGACCTACCTAAGCGGAAAACAGATCAACCAGTTGGATACTTCTATATTTTTGTAAGGACCTTAACAGCTCCAGGTTCCATCCAAACCAGTTCGGATATCGTCTACATACCCATGGCCTTATATTTATATTTATTCGTATGGTTCCATTGTGGAACAAAGGGCTGCTCATTTTAGTTTTCGTTCGCTGAGGCTTCGTTTGTAATAAATTGTGTTTAAGATGGACTAGTTATTGGTCAATCGCATCCGAGTCTGGTACTGGGGCTGTCGGTTAAAGCATACGCGATACTGCTTTATTGTTGAGTGGTTATTTGTTGGCGCCACCTGCTCGCTACGATGCTCTAAGGACCTCTGTCACTAGGATACTTAGTCCGTTACTTTCCCCTCAGAACCGTGGGAATTGTCCGCGACTGCTTGTTTGGTATTATTCGCAGCTACCCGGCATATCTACTGGATGTTCCAATAATCGCAACATGTGGATGCGTCCCATAGCGTACTAGCTCATGCTCCCTGATACGGTTATCTATCAACGATTATGTGGTTTATCATACAACTTCACTGGTAAATACCCGCCAGGCGGAACCCGTGGTCTTGGTATAAATAAAAAAATTATATACCAATCCTGTGAATCCTTGACCTATTTTAAAAGATTTTTGTATTTCCGATGTTTCGAGTTCCTCATCTCAATGACGCAAGTTTGCCGCGATTGCTCACGACTTGATGTCAATATATATAGATTCTTTTGTTTGGTAGGTTTGTCTTCGTTCTTGTTGTTCATCCCTAGACCACTTTTAGCACCTTAGCAAAAATTGTCCTTGCGATAATTCCAGAATATGCGAAAGCAAGTCAAGATTTCTATGCTAAGGTAACTTGAATCTCTCAATTTCTTGTTAATTGTTTATATCCTGAATTCTTTGAAAATTCTTATTCGCAATGTCAATTTGAATTTGTTGATTACTAAATTTGTTTCAGTTGCGAAAGTGTAAATATTGTAAATTTTTATTAGTCTGTCCTTCCTACCATTTATTTATTGTTCTTTGTCTTGCTGTCAACGTCATTCGTTTAATTTTACCCTGCATTTCTGGTGGCTGTCTTCTACTCTATTTGTTTTGCATAATAAGTCAAAACTAAGGCCTCCCTGGTAGCAAAACGTATTCATTTATATTTTGCCATCTTTTCTGGTTTCCAAGAAAAGTGGTCTCATCCCTTAGAGAATCTGAAATTTTTAAATTTCATAAATTCCCAAATTCCCAAAAGTATGGAGAAGTATAAGAGGCCTCCCACGTAACAAAAGGTATTTATTTTTATTTTGCCATCTTGCATTGCTTCCATGAAATTGCAGTTTTGATGCATAAACCGAAGATTTATTCCATTAACAGAGCTATGCTAGCATATTAACAGAACTCTGTTAAATTAGCAGGTTTGTGTCTAAGCTAAAAATTTTAAAATTTATATTCACACACATGAAAATTCCAAACGTCTTGTGGTGAAGTACGCTGATAACTTGCACAGGAACACTAGTAACAGGAAAAATTTAGCAACAAAGGAAGCATTCTAGCTTATCCTACGGGTCGAAAATAGTCATCATTCAGCTGCAGGCATGGTTTAGAGGGGTATCCTATATGCTGGAGCCACTGACTTGCATTTCTGTGCACAAGAGGTCAAGACATCGGACAAAGTTTACCAAAAAACTGGTTTTAAAGCAGTGGTGAAGCCACTTCACAAAGTACTTTTCCAAAATTTGGCCTGAATCTTCCAGCAGGTTTCTGCGCCGGCTCATAAAACTAAAAAAAGCAAAACTGACTTCGAAGCAATTTTGCTGGTTTCACTTGCTTTGAAGAATGGCTCTCTGGCAGCTCTGATGTGAACCCTCTTGATTACAATTTTTGGGCCCTTTTTTAAAGGAGATGGTTTATTAGATATAATACCCCTAACACTGATTCCATTATGACTGCATTAGTTCGTGCAGTGTCCAAATTTCCACTGTTTGAGGTTCGTGCAGCTATTGATGATTGGCCAGTGCGACTTAAGGCATGCTTGAAGGCCGAAGGTGGACATTGGGAATGAGATTTAAATTTCTTAGTAAAATAAAAATCAATAAATAAATACCTACAATATATTTGGTCCAAGAATATTTATTATTTTTAATTTTATTGCCTAAAATATATGTAACTGTATTTATGTCCCTACTAAGTATTAGGGAGGTAGTGCTGGCAAAGTATTGAGTAGTGGGTACCGAGTATCGAAAGTATACAAAAGTAACATTTAACGACTACGGCGGTAAATTTCCGCTGCTATTATGCAAAGGGAACTATTGAGTACTATTGAGTATCCCAATGAAAAGTATTGAGTAGTATCGAGTTATTAAAAGTAGTAGAAATTGTCACAACTACTGCTGGGCACCGTTTGATCATCATGTAATTGGCTGAATTATTTGCTCGAACCGCCTTCTCAATTATTTAATTTGGTTCAATACTGCTGTTATTTACTTTTATTGCAGTTTCCTTTGTTGTAGTTGTCATGATTTTATCCACTTTGTTGCTGTTTGAAAATATTTTTCTTTGCAAATACAAAATTTATGAACTCCCAGTATTTTGCACTGTTTTTCATTTTTATTTTTATATTTTTCTTTTTGTAATGTGATGATTGTTTAGTAATTTTTTCTGTAATAACTAACGACTACTAACTACATACATCAACAATAATACAAATACAGCCAATACTAATGTATACATTACATATGAATAGAATTGTTCATTCTGTGCTTTTGTTTGTGCAGGAATTTATTTATTGTTTGATTCTTTTGCCACTAGTTTTACGTGCTTTTAGTTGATTTCCATGAATTTTCTTTCTGTTTACTGAATGTCATTGAATGTAGTCATCATGGGCTCTTTGTTTGTTTTGGGGGTATGCAAAATATCATTAAAAAATATTACAAAAGCCTTTTAGTTGCTCAATAAATCTCCTATAAAAATATTCTAGAAAAACTAGGTCAGTAAATAGTTGGATGTTAAGCTGTTTTTCCAACTGTCTAAACCAATTCGAGGGTCCATGTAAAAAAATTTTCTAAAAATGTCAAAAAGAAGAAGGGTTTGACTATTTATAGTTATGGATTCATTCGCAAATAATTATTCTCATGAAAAAGCTCCCAAAGTTTCTATCGTGAGTGATTTCTACCGTAAAATACAAGTAAATTTGTTATTGGAATCATTCACGACAGAAATGATAGGTGTGATTATTATCATAAATTGTTAGAGTTCTATACCGAAAGGATTAAACCGTTACCCTATTAATATTGCTTCGATGTCTGCTCGTTTATACCAAAATGGGGGAAATTTTTCAAATATGTATGTGTATTAGTATGGACGCTATAACAACATGTAGTAAAAATAAAGGTTTTATTTATTGCAAACATACATTACATCCATGGTGCGCTTTTCCCGATTTCCTGTGCTCGTGAGTATAGGAAATAAATTTTCTGCCTGCGTCACATCGACGCACATACCCTATACGGAAACCATTTCATACTTATGGCATACTTCGGACATGCCAACTAGTATTTGCCGACTACACAGCTCTTTTAAGTATTCGCGAATGTTGCCAATTAGCACCAAGACCACGTACTCAATTTGGAAAAATAGTTGAAAATATATTTTATATAGGAAAATATTCTCACATAACGTTCACACAGTGTATGGGATCTTGTCCTCCAATTCGTGTAATTAACCAAATTATACCTCAACTTTAAGAATTCAAATAACTTGGTATACTTCTTGAGCGGTACCTTACTTGGAAAAGTCACATCAAAGTTTACACAAATAAAGTTGAAAGCAGTCTAATTAAACTGACTCTACTCCCAGCTTAGATTGCAAACTTCTACTGTACGAGTCGATCCCCAAACCTATATGGCGTTATTGATACCAATTATGGGACACTGTCTCAGCAGTAAATGTGGAAAAAATTCTAGCACTGGCTGGACTTAACAAAAATATTTTTTATTTTAGACATAAGATATGTTACATAGTTCAGATACAAAAAATACCCCATAAGTATTGTTTGTTGACACTCCTAATACAAATTTTCAATGTGGGCACCACTGCTTTAGATGAATATAAAGAAGACGCATGCATTTATTAAGAATACTCTGCAGTTGGCCAGCAGTTACCAATGTAAACATCAGCAAAAATTAAACATAAAAAATAAACACAATGTTTAATTGTGTACTTTTTCTCTCTATAACTTTATGTGGGTACGAAAAAAAGTGTTGGTAACTACCTTAAAACCAAGTGAAGAATTTAAGCACAATTTGAGCACCTATTTATTATATATTACTCTTAATGTAAAATGTATAGTTTTACGCATATACTCGTATTCGCACAACTGTACGACACTCTCTTGATCGATTTAGTTTAGTTGCCGTTCAAAAGTTTCGTTTTTTAAACAATTTGTTGGATAACCTAAAGTGATTAAATTACTATTTTTTCCAGAATTCCTTTTTAAAAGCTGGCTGCTTCTAAAAGGTAAGAATCAAAATGAGAACCATGTTCTTGTTTCGTCTAATATCCATTACTACAATTGCACTGAATATCCTACCTCGTAGAGTCTTTGCAAATGGCATTCGATATCAATCGAAATTTCCATTTAAACTTGAAATTTCGATTTATATCGAGTGCCGTAATTTGCCCCCAATTTTTTAGACGTTTTGCTTCACTCTCAGTGAAGTAAGTAAAATTGTATCCATGGTAAAAGCCTTTAACGCTTTTGGACCTGATGGCATCTCCATACTTATGTTGAAGAAACTTAAGCGATACTATACGCTTGATTTGCGAACTGGTAATTCCAGAAATTTGGAGGGTCGCCCGTATCATACCAATTCGAAAAACAAGACAAACCTGCTACAAAAGGACACTCATACCGCCCAATTTTCCTATTAACATCCGTAGCATAGTTTTTAGAAGGGCTACGGTTACCAGCACACGCAAAGAAAAAACATGTTTATTGTATGGTCACGGCAACCACACTATGTTCTCTGTAACAATAGATGTTTGCTGTGAACAAATTATAGTTATTTAAAACAATACTTTGGTCACGATAAACAAGTTTTTTGTTAACAGTTAATCATTCAATGGTTATACGCACCAAAAAAGCAACATGGTTGATTTGAAACATATTAAAATTCAAACCACAACCAAATTATTTTTAATATTTAAAAATTATAACCATAATATATTATTATTAAACATAGTATGTTAAGTTTGACTAAAAATAAACAAATAATGTTTGGTTTTAAAAATACATATTTTGGTTTTGACATTTTTTCAGTTCAAAAATGTGTGTGTCAGCTATCGGTTCATCTAAAACCGTAAAAACATTAAATACATATTTGTTGTCAACAAATAAATTTGTTTTTTTATTATAAATGATAGTTTTAAATTAATTATATCAAACACAGATAAAGGTAAGCAGAAAATATCAAAATATGTATGTAAGTCTAAATGGAACTATTCGTGTATTTGTTTTTTTGTGTTTTGTTATTTATAAATATATTCATACGTTGTCACATATAACCATTTACATGTTTCAAATTATATTATAGTATGTTTATATTACAAACATAACTATGGTTGTATTTTACAATGTTATTTTTATGTAGACAATAATATGTTCCAACGACAACAATATTATTTTTATATATAACCATATAATTCAACCATAACATGTTGCTCTTAGATTATGGTTACCTCAACCATGTTTTTTCTTTACGTGCACTAAAAGAGAATTTTCCGGTCGTCACATACCAACACGGCTTTAGGGAAACCTATAGCACAGCGACCTTAAACATGATAGTTAGACGGATCTAGGGCATTTGACACGATAGATCACTCTGTGCTGATAAACGACATCCTAAACTCTACCCTTTCCAACTGTCTCAAACGCTGCGCTGCCTATTACCTATGGCGTGCAAGCGTTTGCTAAGTCTAGCGATCAAAATTCAAGCTACCGCAAAATAAAAATGGGCGTGCCACAAGGGGGAGTATTGTCACCAATACTCTTTAATATTTTTTTGGCAGGTCTAGATATTATGGTTTCGCATGCAGATGACTGCACAATCTACTTTCTCCAAGATCCAGGACTTTCGTCGCTACAGCCTACGTTGGCCGGATGTCCATACCCACAGCCCAAAAACTATTACGTTAGCAGTAACGTCAGTTAGTTTAGTTAGTAAGGTTAGTTAGATGCAAAGAAGTCCTAAATAAAAATTCCTCTGCAATTTCGGACCATAAACAGCTTTACCTTATTTTTACAATTATGTATGTGTTTGTGCAGATTAATTTCACTTTCCAATAACTGCCGTAATACAAAATGTTTGCAGAAAATTTAACTTTAAATATACTTTCATGCATTTTAAGGCATTTATAAATATTATCTGACAAAAAAAGCAAATCAAAATTTATATTATTTTCTATTTAATTTTCTACTGTACATTATGTAGGAAAGTATTGTGAGAATTTCTTTTTGTTGTTGTATGAGTATACAATTTAACCCCATCGGTAAAAGTAAACAGGCCTTGTCACTTTAGGCCTTCCAAAAGGCAAGTTTAGACCTACTCTCTCTACGACCCTCATTTTTCTTTGCTTTTAGAAGGTTTTGGATTCTGCTTCTAAAGAATCAAGTACAAATTCCTACTTCCGTTTTCTTAGAAGGAAAGTAAGAATATCTACTAATTTTGTATTGCAAATATATCAGATTCTATTTTTAGATTTCTCATTTATAGTAAAGGGTGGTTAAATTTTAAGGGCCGATGTTGATTTTGAATAAAACACAAATTATTTAGGAAATTATTGTCATTTCTTTTTATTTTGATAATATTGATTTGGTTCAATTATGTATGAAACAAAATATCGGCCAAATGGCCGCCGCGACCACGGCGGCACACCTTTATCCGGTACTTCAAATTTTCGATGACGCTGAGTCATAATTGAAGTTCTATGCCGTTAATGTGCCGAATTATCTCATCCTTTAGCTCTTGAACTGTTGCTGTCTTATCGACGTACACATTTTCTTTCAAATAACCCCAAAGAAAGAAGTCCAACGGTGTCAAATCACAAGAACTTGGCAGCTAACTGACATCGCCTCCACGTAAGATAACACGGCCATTGAATTTGACGCGCAAAAGAGTCATTGTTTCGTTAGCTGTGTGGCAAGTGGCACCGTCCTGTTGAAACCATATATCATCCTCATCCATATCTTCCAATTCGGGCCGTAAAAGGTTAGAAATCATCTCACGATAGGAAAAAATACGGCCCGATGATGCCGCCAGCCCATAAACCTCACCAAACAGTGACTCTTTGTGGGTGGATTGGTGTTTCGACAATCACTCTTGGATTATCATTCACCCAAATGCGGCAATTCGGCTTATTAACGAATCCACTGAGGTGAAAATGTGTCTCATCACTGAAGGTGATTTTCCACTGGTGCCATTTCTTGCCACCATTCTGACCATCGCTCGATTGTTATTCTGAAATTGAGAAATGTCAAATTAAATGCAGAAACATACTTGACGTTTGGATGTGGTTCACATTCAACATAGGCCCTTAAAATTTAAACACCCAATATAATGCACAAAAGTTTATTTCATATCCAGTTCAGGGCTGCTTGCGATGATGAGATGCTTCTATAGACTGAGTGCCAGTGCGCTAGTCTATCTGCCTGGAGGTTGAAAGTTCGATTTCCAGAAAATCTAAATATTTAAATTAAAAATAAAATTAGAACAACAATAAAAATCTGGTCCCAGAGACAATTGTCGGAGACCTTCTGGAGAAGCGAAAGGCTTGCTCCTGTGGAAAAAGGATACGAAAACAGAATGCGAACGAAAGACTTTGTGCTTCCGAAAGAAGGAGTAAAGAGGCCTTCTAGAAGGCCTTTATGCTACTTCTTCTTACCACTCGGAGTATTGTCATGTCACATACATGCAACCTAACAAGATTTGCAAGTTTTATAAATATTTTTTTTGTTTTAAGAAATTTAGTTCTATTGTGTTGCTGCATATGGAAAATAATTCAATTTTTATTTGTATTGTAGTCTTGCTTAAAAAAATTAATTTTTCTTTTACAAATAATAATATTTCAATAATAACAAATAAACAAAATGTATGCAAAAAAAAATCCGTATTAAAGAAATAAAAATATAAATTCATTTTTATAAAATAATGCAGAAA
The DNA here is from genome assembly GCA_949628195.1 of Phasia obesa. NCBI lineage: Eukaryota > Metazoa > Arthropoda > Insecta > Diptera > Tachinidae > Phasia > Phasia obesa. Next base: position 81,946,923 of record OX451217.1, on the reverse strand, counting down.
ATCTTTTGCTTCATTAAGTTTTGTTTATACAGTTTGACTGCAGCATGTGTACGTGTATGTGTTAATCTCTTATTTGAATAACAATAATAATAAATTAAATTTTTTAATTTATAAACTTCAGCTACAACAATTATAAATTTAACTGTATACAAACATCCAGTAAAAAGTTAAAGATTTATAGAAGTAGACAGGTTCCAAGCGCTATACCTCGCTTCCTGGAATCCTTCACAGGGAAGCAGGTTGTGTTGCAAAAACTATAAAATCACTAACATAAAACTTATTTTTTTTTGTGAATGATATGCTTTCAAGCAGAAATTCGTCATATAAAAATTGTGCCTTCTTTAGACAGGCTCTACCTAATACATCCACCTATAAAAATGAGAATCTATGCATAACCAACCAATGGTAATTTCATTTTTGTAATGAAAAGAAGCTTTCAAGGAAAAAAAAATATTGTGCGTTTTTATCGAAAATTAGACAATGGCTTTTTTGTTTTCACGATTTCAAGCCACAATTCTCAAGAATTGTTCTTGTGAAGGCCCATTTAATACTTGTTGTATACTAGTGTTTCTACCTTGCCAACGAGCAATCATGTCCACCCATCTTCAGTTACTGAGGACACAGCTCTTCTAAGAATTTACAAAAGCCCTCAATTATCATCACAATATTAACAGGACCAAATATTCCTTTTGTTAAAATAGTTGCAGTTGAAATGCCTTTACAGGCTACATAGTTGTTAACATCATTTTTAATTACAGACTCATCATTATAGTTATCCTTTAGGCTGAGATTCTCCATGAATCTGTATATGTCCGCAGTCTTCAGCATATAGTGCTGTTTCGGCCTATTTCAGGTAAATCTTTGTCGATTTTCATATCAGTTAGATTATACTTGGAGGTGCTCAGTTGCATCAAAGTTTTTTCAGTCTTGCGCATCTAGTGCCGCCTTAGCCTTCATCAGGTAAATCCTTTTTCAATTTCTATCTCAGTTGGATGATGCTTGGAGCTGCTCACTTGCATCTAACAAATTTAATGCTTTGAGATCTGCAGCTTTCTCCTGCTTCGACTCTCTACGCCTTTTCGTATTTTGAAATAGTTGAAGTTTACAAAAACACTCCTCTTAAACTGGCTTCACAGTACAGAAGAAACGTCAGTTCCCACAATAGAATTTTGTATTTTACATCTGGCCTTTGATGATGGGTAAGGATTTATTACTTGTCTTCGAGAATATAGATAAAGATAAATTTGCAAAGGATTATTCGAATTTTAAGCGTTAGGATAAGAGTTTTATATTAGTATAAGAATTTTATATTAATATAAGAGTTTATATTAGTATAAGAGTTTTATTAGTACTTAAATAGTCACCAAACTTATGTTGCCATGAAATAAACGACTCCGTAAAGCAGCATGGCCACACATCAAACTGATGCTTCAAATTTGTGTATGTATGGGTAATATTTCATTTTGTTTAGCACAGCCACACATCAAACTCATTCCATCAAACTTCATTCTAAAGTTGATTTACAAAGGCAATCACGTACAATTTTTAAATGCAAAATCTTTTAAAATTTTTTTTTTAGTTTTTTTTTTTTTGTTAAAAATGAGCAAAATAAATGATTTTTCAGTGCCATTACTGTATTCTTCACTTTTCACTTGCCATTAAGCAGGAAAATCGATATAAACTTCAATTAACTCTAAAATAAAATTTTTCTCCTCCATTTTTATTATACCGCGTCGAAAAAAGTAGTAGATGTTGTCGCTTTGAAAATTATGTAAAAATAAAATTTGAAGTAATTACGCGTACACACGTCAAACTAGCTTCAAATATTTATGGTGACTATAGTGAAAATCAAAAGTATTTAGATTTTCTTCAAACTCACTCTCATCTATACGTGTGAAAATTTTTTTAATAACACAATCACAAAACGGCGAGTTTGACGAAGCAGTTTGATGTGTGACCATGCTGCTTAACACTTTTTTCTTTAACTTACATCGCTTAGGGTTTTTATATGTTATTATTTCTGTTAGTGTGATAAGATAAGTAAGATATTGTATTTTGATTAACAAGACTTTTAGTAAAATTTTTCACTACAGAAATTTGTATAAGAGTTTATTTTTTTAACATTTTATAACAACAATTTGCGCAAGTCTTAAATACTCTATTTAAGAAAAATAAAACATCTTTTAGGATATTGCTTCACATACAATTTTTTGATTGCATTTTTTTCAATTTTGTATCCAGTAGTTTTATTTAATTTATTCGATGTATTCGAGTTTGCATTAGTATTTTATTTAGTTTTAATTTTTTCAAGTAATTTGAGGACTTTCATAAAAACTTCTCTACTGAACAAATGTGTATAAGATTTTTTTGGGGATTTTTAATTGTGCTTGATTTTGCATCTGTATTTAGAACTCTTGGTGATTTGTAATTTTGTGAGCTTGATAATTTTTTAATAAAAATAATATTGCAGTAGTTATTTGTATAAAAGTTTTGTTAAACAATTTTCGTATAAGAGTTTTGTTTAGATGTTATTTCTATACAAGTATTAAATTTTAGGTCAAATGTGTGTATGTGACATACATATGTGTGTATGTATGTTCTTAAATTAAACATTTTGTGCCATAAACAAATATGAAACTTTAAATCTGAAATACGAGTACAACTAATCCTCTTTTATCTGCAATCGTTTATATAAAAGCAATAATAAATATCAAAGTCGTAAAATAATTGAAATAATTAATTTAAGAGTTTTTTTTATATTTTATTGCGGTTGATATTTCAAAGCCATTTTTATCGGCTTGTATGCAATTCAAAATTTAAATAAAAATAAGTTTTGGTTTTACGAGCAACAATTTAATTTCTGTTTGAAATCTTCTGCTCGATAGACATTTGCTTTCATTCACATTCCGTTTTAGCATTGCATTCTATTTCAGATTCAGTTTATTTTGTTAACTAGAATTTATTTCGTATATATTTTTATAAAAATCTAATTCTTTATAGATCAGTTGAAGTATATACATACATACGTCCATGTCTGTGTATTTGTGGGAGTGTGTTATTAACAAAAACATTTTAGTTGCAATCAAGTCTCTATATGCATACAATTTATTAAACTAATTAACAGTGTGTCACTGGCATACAAATTAATAATGTACCAGCGGCATTAAGTGGAAAGCAGCAGGAACAATATTTTGTTCTCATTTAAATTTAGCTGATGATATTTCACACAGTGAGATAAAGGAAAATAGTGAATAATAAACAAGGCTAAAGCTAAGGAATTTATTAAATAAAGAAGTGTTATACTAAAGCATAAACAAAAACAACTAAAAGTTGAATAATATTGTTTTTTTTTTAATTCTCTGAGACGGGAGAGAAGAAATTTTATAAATTACACATCATCCTTAACACTTTTCTTAGAAAATATTTACTAAACTATTCTAAGTAATTAAAATATTATTAATTTAATTTATAATACGAGGTTTAATCAATATGTCTTTAAAAAAATATACACAAGGAGCACTTTGACATTTATAGCAAATAATAATTTTAAAAATGTCGGGTGGTGTCGATGGCTTCAGGACGGCTATCTTCACCAAAAAGGAACCACAAGCACTAGGCACAATAACTTTCGAAAAAAAAAAGAAAACACAAGAAGTTGAATTTTTTCTATTAAACAAGGTAAAAGTTACAAATTAACTTCCCTTGGATTTATTTATAAACACAGTAATAAATATAAAAAAGTTATTCAAATTCGGCCAACGATATGGCGGAAGAAAATTATTAATCAAAAATACAATATAATTAATTATAAAGGCGCGACTGGTCTACTACGATAAAAAATACATAGCCAAGGATGAAGAATAAGCGGCAATTAAAGATAGACGTCAAAAACTCCACTAACTTTGGCATCACTCTCAACCATGAAACAGGGATGGAAAATCTTCATTGTTCAGACGTAACAGCCAGTTGGTTAAGGCATCAAGCATTTTGATTATGTTTTGGTTGAATAATCAACTCTTTTATTTCAATTATCTTTTGTTAGGGGGTGCTGTAGCTCGTTGTTAGCACATTGCCTACTTAAAAGACACTACCTGCCAGTCTTTTCTCTCTTGTCTGTAGAAAACACCCAGAGTTTTTGGTGGGAAGACAACCCGCATCCCCACAAATGATAATGCTAGCGATCTATTAATCAGTATACCAAGGCACTCAAAGCACCAAGGAATATGGTCACGTGTTCAATTCCCAGCCGTGTGTGTCAACTTAAATTTTTCTAATATGTATTTATTCTATTTACAATAGTAAATATCACAGAGTTCTCCTTCGCAGGTATTACCATCAATATAGCACTAAATCGGCCGCGAAATAAAATTATTAATAAAACGGCTATACTAGCTCGAAATAAATACTTCAAATTGTAGTGTTGCAGAGATATTGAAGCTTTACTAATCTAGATATCGAATCTTTACTAATCTCTCTTAATATACATATGTGTGTGAAGTTAGCTCTGTCAGTTAGCTTCGTTTTTAACAACCTTGTGTTAGTTAACCCATTTGTATAAAAGCTGTGGCCTCCACTTAGTCAGCGACCTTACAATATTTTGTTCGATTTTGCTTTGAATGCAATCCACACCAAAAACCCTTACTTATTTAGTGCCGCCTTAAACTATGCTTCAGTTATGGTTATGTATTTTGTTTAAAAAACAGCGCCATTTGTTAGTGGTGAGTGCTTCAGTTATAGTTTATGTATTTACTTTACAACTAAAGTAACTTTTTTTCCACTTTCTATTGGAAATAAGATATTTTTGTGAAAAAATATATTCTATATTGGAATTAGGATACTAAATTTATTAAAATCCATCCAGTAATTTTTACGTGATGCGAACACAAATGAAAAGCAGACAGCCAGACGGAAATGAGTTACTATTTTATTTTATGTATAGATATAGATTAATAATACAGGATTAGAAAAAAAGTGAAAATATGTATTTCTTTTTGATCAAATTTTGAATAAAATAGAATTGTGCTTTGCCTCAGTAGCTCGTTTCGCGCCTTTGAATTGGAAAAATGAAAAAACTAAAGAATTTTCTCCAGAAAGCTGGTATGGTTTTTTTACGTATGTACTTATATAAACTGAACTTACTTCTACTAAATTTTTTTAAAGACAACCTTAGCCAATACGAATAATAAAAAAAAAGAAAATTAATAGATATATTGTAACCGTCGTCCCTCCATCCCAATCCTAACATAGCCAATATTGAAACAAAATTTGTGAATTCTTGTAAAATTCCTCAGAAAACATCTTTCCCATTTTAGGAATGTAGATGTTAAAATATAAAATATTAAATTGTTTTGGTTACTACTTGTTAATAAACTCTCTTATCTGTTTTATTTTAAGATTTTGTAAGAATATGTCAGACCGTTCAGAAGTTGTGTTAATTAAAATTCTATACTTTATTTCGCAAAAAACTACTTTATTCACTAGTTTCTATTTTTAATGGCAAACAATATTTGAGGAATGTAGCGCACAACAATTTGTTACAGAAGATTAATCTATAAGTCATGCACATTTCTGTGATATCAATTACTTGTATTTAAAATACAGTCTGTCAAGGAAATCTTTGTACATAATGAAAAAAGTTTTGGTTTTGACTTTGACTTTTATTATAGAACATGTTGTTTCTTTTTTATTTTTATTAATTTTTTATCTATATGTTAACTTACAAAAAACATCAAGAAAGAAAATCTAAAAAAAAACAAAATTAGAAACAGAACAACTTTGATGGAATAAACTAATTTTTGACACATTCCGTTAGAATTTTATTCCATTCCTCCAATATTACAGCTTTTAACTCATCTTGTCTCTTGAAACTCCCCTTAGTAACAGTTTTTGCAGATAAGCTCACAAATTTTCAACTGGATAAATAAGCCAGGACTCTGAGCAGGAGTATACAGTACTTTGCCACAGTTTAAAAAAAATCCCGTCCTTACCACAAGAGGGGGTCATTATCCTGCTAGAACTTGATATTCGGCTTTCTATCAGTATAAATCCTATATTTATTGACCCTGCAAATTAGATGACCATTTAATATATTCAGGTACTGATTCAATAAAACAAATCATTCCAACTCCCTTACTAGATATGGACCTACAAACCATTACAGAAAGTTCTCCAAAATTTACAACTGGAATTATGTTAACGCTTTTAGAGGTTTTCCACATACTCTATTGGGCCCACCGTTATAGAAATGCAACATTTTGATCTCCCAGTAGTAAGCAATGGTTTCTGGCGAGCTACTTTTGATGAATATCCGTTCTACTTAAAGACTTGCCTTACCATTTCGTAGGAGACTGTCAGGCTACATTCATCTGTTAGTTTACTTGAAATTATTCTTGTGGATACCAAAGGGTTTTTGTCTTCCTTTTTCCTTAAAACACGTTCTGTTCTCTCCAAAATCATGCGAGGGTGGCCAGTTGACAGATCTGCTGTGCGTCTATTTTGATTTTTATTAAAACTTAAATAATTGTAAATAGTCTTGTTATTGAACACATTTTAGACAATTGTTTCACAGTATTTCCAATCGCGTGATTATAATAAGCCAATTGAATCAGATCAGTCGATGTTATTTAAGCAGGCATTTTAAATTCTCGTTAATTTTCTGTTTTTAACACGTATATAAAACATATCACGTAACAAAAAATAACAATAAGAGCAAAAATTGTAAAAGCATTTTCTTGACAACTTAGTTTTGGTATTTCTTCTGTTTTTCTTCCTTTTTTAATTATAATTGTTTTTTTTTATTCTGTCTAAACATTATCTTGACAAACTGTATGTATTCGAGCTGTAGGAAAATATGTTTATACACATTATATGTTTATACACAATATGTGTTTATACACATTATAACACTTCTCTTTCATCCTCACACATAATGTTTATAAACATATTATGCATTTTTAATAGAAAATTACCAAAAATCATTAATTAGTTTAATAAAATGTGTAAATCAAATCAAGTAGTCGCTATTAGACATTATTGTCAATACTCTTTAACATATTTTGTTTCTAATCTAATTAAAATTCTTTTTTTATAAAAAAAAAATCTGCAAAAATAGGAGGATTTTATGACATCTATTCCAAAGATTTTAATGCTGTCCTCTTTATATGCTCCTCGCCTATAACTTCATTAGTGATACACACATACATGATTTTTTCTATTTTATAATGTCTCTTTTTTTTCTTTTTTATTTGCAGGTAAGTTTACAAATCAGCAAAAGTGGAAAATAGATGATACGATTTCAAAAAGAAAAAAATTGAAAAGAAAATTAAAATTAAAATTAAAATAAACTAATGGATTTTATGCCCATCGTTGGTCAAGGTGGGTAACGGCTGCATTGGCACAGATCCTTCAACGGCTTCTGTGCTGACTTCATGTAACTAATGCCTTTTGCATTTGAAGTAAATAATGAGAAAAAGATAACAAAATTGAGTAATATCCGGTTGTGCAAGCTCATGTTAATGTCAAATAAATTGAATCTTTTTTCTTCTCTTTGTAATGTCACTTTTAGTAGAATAAAACAAAAAAAAAAAAAAAAAAAAAATTAAAAAAAAATCTATTTATATCTGTCAGTTTTAGTAAAAGAATATTTTACACAAATTTAGTTTTCCTTTTTTTTATATTTATTTCACTTGACTTGTTTTTCATTAGTTGTTATTGTTGGCATTTCAAACATTTCAAATTCATTTATGTGATGTTTAATTTGCAAGTAAAATAAAATTATATGAAAGTGACTAGAATGTATGAAGCAAATTTATTTTGAAAACTGCAAAAACTAATTAACGTTTTGAACATGTCATGTACATGCATGTGTTTTAATAAAAATTGTTCTACGAAGATTTATACACTTTTGAAAAAGCACCCTACTTTAGGTCATGACACATAAATTTGCATGTTTTTCAGCAAATATCTACATCTTTATTTAGTGTTAGACTCTTTGAATCTGATTTGGTTAAAAATCTGGTTCGAAGAACCAAGATCGAAGGACCCAAAACTAATGCACATTTCATCAAGAACATATATTTTACAAAGTTGTCTACGGACTTAAATTTTTAATATAATGCACACTGCTTTTAATACACTGACAGAACGAGCATTAAATAGTCACATGATCTTAAACGAGAATTTTTTTTTGCGATTTTTTATTTATTGTATCTTCAATATATTTGAACTGTCAATAATTAATTACTCATATCTTAAGTCTAAAAAAAATAAATATACTTGTTAAGTGCAACCAATGCTAGACAAAAAAAAAAACTGGATGTTTCACGTTTACTCTTATTTGCGAGTCATCCCTTTGATATACGTAGCAGTAACGTTCCTTCTTTGTCGAATGTAACCAGGTTTATTCAGTATGTTACAGGCCATTGGAGTCGGATGAGTTTCAAGCTCCTTTAAATACCTTATGGCAAGTTTCGCTATTTCTGCTTTAACTGATGGCACGTTTAGATCTTTGTGGATGTTCGAGTTTTTTATATACCAGGGAGCAACTGTAATCATATTTAGAATCTTACTTTGGCGCCTCTGTATTTTTTTACATTGAGGTAGTGACCCATAATTTAATGTCATAACACCATATTGTTAAAAAATTCATATTTTAGTGTGTAAGACGTTACGTCATATACGTATTTAACTTCACACTTAGATATGTTTTACGTAAGTCGAACGAATATAACTGACATATTTAACTTCACACACATTTTCAAATGTCCAGCAAATAAATTGGCGTTTTCGGCAATTGCCCAGCCTCCAGATGAAGTTCGTAAGGGAGGCTTACGTAAGACTGGTCTTTTAAGGTTTCTACAAGCATGCCATAATGAATAATCAGATTGAGGAGTTGCGTCTAGGTCTCTCAAACAGTTTTTCAGGGATGCTACTCTTCGAGATTCCACCATCTCTCTTAGCCGGTTCGTTCATCCTTTAAGTCTGCTTTTAAGTTGCGGTGATCTCTGTGATTGCCATTCTCTACGAATTTTTCTTTTTTCAGCCAAGAGCCGTTAAACGAGATAGCATTTGATTAGTTGTAGAACATAGTCTTAAGTCGTATATTATCGCCATGTAGTTTTACATTAATTTCAATTTAGAAGAATTTTTGCTTCATTGCATGCATTGTTTTTGCATCTAGTGAGTGATACAATTTAAGCTTTTTGGCGTCATTATCTAAACAAATATATATTTCAGTGTGTGTTCAAAATATTAAGGTCGCACTCATTTTTAACAAAATTACAGTTTTACATATACATACATATTTTAGAATATTCACTACTTTTTATCTATTTACTCTTGGAAATGAGAGAAAGTTTCCTATACTTGAACCGACATACTAAGGTACCTCCTCACAAAATTTTATTAAAATTCAGCCAGCAAATAGAGAAAGACAGACGCACAGACAAACATTCTTAAAATTGATGTTTGGTATTCCATATCTGTTATTATCTGCACCAGCAACAAAATTTTCGCAAAATATTTCATGTACAGAAAAGGTCTTGTTGCAGTTTTATTATATACTATTCTTACAATATTTTGTTCGATTTTGCTTTTAAAGCATTTCTCTTACTTTTTTAGTGCTTCAGATATGGTATATGTATTTCCTTTATATTAAGGGTCTCATCCCTACTAAAATATGCCGCTTTCAAAATTATAAGGCGCCTTAAAGTATGCATATCGGTAAAATTAAGTACTTTAACTGCTTTTTTTACTTTCTCTTAGAAATAAGATATTTTCCGGAATAAAGTATCCTAGATCTGATTTAGGATATTAAGGTACCCGCTCATAAAATTTAGTTAAAATCCATCTAGCAAGTACGCAGACAGACAGACAGACAGACAGACAGAAAGACACAGAAATAAGTTACTGTTTTATTATATGTAAAGTTATAGATAAAGTTTCGCTAATACTTATCACACTACCAAATTATTAGATTATTTTCGCAATTTATTGTCAATGCTTTTTCGGAACTAAGGTTCTCTCACTTAATGCCACCCTAATACACACATGCAATTTCAACAACCAATTAGCTAAGAATAACAATCATACCAGTGAGTATTTAAAATAATTTTCTAAATGAATTATTCCACGTTGTTAGCAGAAAAGAGAATAACATTTTAATAGTTATTCGAATAATCGTTGAAAGTAACAATTTCATAGTGCAAAACAATAGTATTTCAAAGATGTATTAAGAAAAAATTCTTCAATTTTTCTTAAGAATTCGATACATTTATCCGAATAATAGTTTAGAAATATTTTAAAGAATTATTATTTTTCTAGTATCCTTAACTACTTCAACAATTCAATAACTGTAACCTTCATTATGGTTACAATTATTAAATTACAATTAGTCGAATAATCGATTAATTAGTCGAATAATCAATTAAGTTAGCTGGAATATTCGAATAAACTGAGCTTTAAGTCCGTGTATTAAGTGCTGTTTCTATATTGCGAGCGAATAATTCGACAAGAAAATTTGCATAGAAATAACTCGAGGAACTGAGTGTTTTTTCTGCGAAAAAATTGTTGTTTTAGTTTTCAAAAAAGTTTTTATTAAGTTCGATACATTGATTCAATTATTTTCAAATTTTTATATTTCTTCCAAATAATAATTTTTCTCAAGATCCTAGAAATAATTGCATACTTTGGTGGTGACCTTATCATTCGACCCTAAACGTTTCTTCAGGTTTGTAGACACGTAATAAGAGAAGGGGGCAAAATTTAACGATGATGTTGAATATTGTAGCAGGCCGTAGCACACCTAATGAATTATTTCCAGGCCCCAAAACACCTGTGCGCCGCATTGTGGCAAATCTTTTGAGAAAGCGGCCAAAATTCATTTTTTTATGATTATCGATTTTAGAGGGAGCCAAAAATTGCCAACTCTATTTCAACTACGTCACAGTGAACAATGGAAACCAAAATGGACTTTCTCAGTATTTTGCTAAGATTAAAAAATCTTAGTTAATTTTAATTTTTAAATGACTGTAACATTGTTTTGTTTTAAATGCTTTTTATCTATTCATGTAATAAAATATTAACTGATAGCCTGTCTGTCTGTCTTTCTGTCTTCATTCGCATCACATAAAAACTACTAGATGGCTTTTAACAACATTTTGTAGGGAGGTACCTTAGTATCCTGATTCCAATAAAGGATACTTTTTTTCAGCAAAAATATCTTATTTCCAAGAGAAAGTGGAGAAAAAGCAGTGAAAGTACGCCGATTTTATTACAGATTTAATCAATGTTGCTCAACAGATAGCGCTGTATTAAAATAACTCATTTCTTGTCTTACAGACCTTTACAATCATTTTTAGAATTTTATATAAATTTAAAAATGTTATCCAGGGATGGGTACCTTCATATAAAGTCTTAAAATTTTGTGTGGATTACTTTCAAAGCAAAATCAATCAAAATATTGTCATGACGCACACAACGTGTGTGGGCACAGCTAGTGCAAAATAAATTTTCTATAATTTTGTACAATTATATATTTTAATATTGCCCTATATTGTTTTGCATTTTGAGGTTAGTTGCAATTATAACTCGATTATTAGCCCTTGCTATGAAGGCTACTCGTACTTGTTTGAGGGTCCCGTACCCAAAGAGTAAAAACGTAACCCTATTTATTCGCTACAATGTCTGTCCGTCCATCTGTCGGCTCCTTGTATCTCTGGAACCATAATATGTAGACTCTTGTTGCTTGTTTCTATAGCAAGAAATATTAAAACCTATAGGGTGTTGCAATAGAGTCGTGTTATTCACGTATATGTGTTCATTTCTTGAACAGTAGGAGGCATACATTTCAAACTTACAAACAGTAATTAAAACTTAGTTCGCTATATATACAAGTATACAAATTAAAGGGTGTTCCGATAGTGACGTGGTTTGCTTGTATTTGGCCTAAGTTTTACACGATAATAGGTAGACTCTTAAAATTTTTACAAAGGTGTATAAGTGTGGGCGCTATAGCAACATATACTAAAACTTATAGGGTGTTCCGAAAGTGACATGTTATTTGAGTTTAAGTCTTTATTTCTTGAGCTATAGGAGGCAACCACTTAAAATTTACACGCTGTAATTAAATTATGTTCGCTATATAAACAAATATACAAAATTAAACCTAAATATTGTGTTCCCATAGTGACATGATTTGCATGTATATGGCAAAGTTTTTTACAGGAGTTCTATAACTATGGCCACTATAACAAACTGGTATTCCGAGAGTGACGTGATTTGCATAAATATGGACTCATTTTTGAACCATAATAGATAGACTCTTGAAATTTATATTGTATATTACTAGTAAAAAATAAAGGGTTTTTCGAAAGTGACGTAATTTGCACGTATATAACCTTATTTATATAATATAATTTTACACAATATATTTTATATAATATAATAAATGTAATAGGTAGACTCTTGAAATTTTTATAGAAGATGTGTTGCCACTGCTGCTATGACAATAACTAAAACTAAAAGGGTATTCCGGCAGTGACATGTTTTTCACGTATATTGCCTTAGTTTTTGAACCGCAATATGTAGGTTCGTGATATTTTTATAAAAAGGCCTTATATAAATATAAGATTTACGCAGATTATATTTTACAATATCTACTGTAACAACTTGTAACGAAAATAAATTTAATAAAAATAAAAGGTTATAGTCAGACATTTGATATTTGGACAAGGTATATTGTACTATTCTCTAGTAGAAAAAATAATTAAAAATTAAAGGGTGTCCCTATGACGTGAACAAATTAACAACTTGTATTTTTAAAGTTGTACTAAACATAGTGTACGGAACCCTACGTGTGTGAGAGTGGCTCCCACTTGACTGATTTAGTATTTCAGTCATCGGAATACCAATATATTCGTGCTTTTGCTAAAATACTAGTAGCTTTTTAAACACGGCGGAAATATTTTTACGATGTTGTTTTGGTTTTTGTACAGAGATCTATCACTTGGGTTCGTTACTATAAAATGCAAATGCTTAACAAAAAACTACATATCTCTCCGATAACATCTAAACTTTAGATATTAGCAAATTATATTGGGCCCTAATTGAACCACTTGTGTTAAGGTTATATTAGTTTTTGACAAAATTGTTTAGCGAATAACTTACAAAAATTCTTACTTTTAGTAAAAATATATTTTTTTAAATATGAGTTAATGTCATATTTTATTTTTTTTTTAACTTTTATAACATTAGCTTACTGACACTATTTCAGACATTTATTCTAATTATCTCATAATCGATTACTTAAGCTATAAAAATAAAATATAAGTTACAAAAATTGCCGACTTCATTTATTTTCCTCTGCATTTTATCTAAATCTTTCTTCGAAAAATTGCTTTTATCGTAATGCGAATATTTTATCCTGTTAAAACATGATTTGTCAAACTTAAAAGTTTGTTTTTTCTTTGCTACGATATGCAAGTGGAAAGAAAGAAAAAAATATAACGCTATAAGACTACAATCAACACAACGATTTAGTAAATACTATAAACTTTGCTTGATGTCTGTCTAGTGACGGTTGCAATAGACTCGCACTCGCATTTGCACTTCTAGCTCGCATCAGTGCGAAAAGTTGCTAAAGCAGAACAAAACTATTTCTCTCCATTAAAAAAAAGTAAGAAAGGAAGATAACGTTGTCGACTTTGTTGCCATACATACTCGTACGTACATACATATATGGAGCAAAGATATATAAAATTTGTATCTTCATTTATTTGAGTTTCTGCATGTGTGCGCCGCATGTGTGATAGTGGTTGCTTTTGATTTTAAGTGTAAACTTTTGGCAGACACTAAAATAGAAAGTAATTGTCAGCCAGTTTAAGAGTTGTTATTTTGTTTTTTCCTGTTGTTGTCATTGTTTCTGTAGCGGAAGGGGTATTAACACTATTGCTACTAATACCAGTGCAAAACTATTCAAACAACTAACACATCACAACACAACAAAACAAAAAGTTTTTCAAAAACTAAAGAAAAACAAGACTTTTCCATAATGAAAAAAAAAACAAACGAGTAACACAAAATATAAACGGGAAACGGAAGTGTTGCCTGAAAATTGTTACCTAACAAATAAATGCTTAGTTTTTGTAGTCGTGTATGAAACATGCCAAAATGTTTTTGTGTGAGAGAGAGAGAGTGTGAAGCTCAATCAATGTATGTGTAAAATTTGCACGCTTATACCCAACAAACACGTTAGTAAGATCCTGAATAAAGAATGATCGGAGAACAAAATCTTATACTCAAACGTTTTTCCTAAATATTTTTTTATATGTCGAATGCAAGTAGATGGGAAATACGATTTATCGAGAATTTTAAGTTCATCCTAATAAGCCGATATATTTTTACTGCTCTTAACTTCATTTGTGTTGTTAAATTTGATTCTATATGGCTTTTCTAAGTAAGGCGCCGAACAATATGTATTGCGAGGTATTTTACCTGCAAGAGTTAAGTTAACATTTGGTTATTTATGCGAATAGCAGGGCATTCATTTTTGTTCAGTCACCTTTATTCTCCATTTCTTCATCAATTTTTTTAAATAAAATATATGGAGTTGTCATACCTTTCGGTGAAGACCGTCGTCACTGGCTGTTGTTTTGGTACGTTTGACGAGCGCTATCGATGTAAAGACATCATTTTCAAACCGCGTTTAAAATAGTACTCGAGTACTCGACAACATTATTTTATTTACTGGCGGAACAAATCCAATTAATAAAATATATGGTCTTGTAATTATAGTGATACCATTTGTGGTCTATCGGCTTCAATTAGCTAAATGAACGTTCGATCAGTTAAATAATTTTCTAACAGGTTGGCTGACTTTCAAAATGTATGTATGCAAAGTTTATATACAGTAATACTGCGGTATTTATACTTTTTACATATGCAAAGTTTCGAAACAATGCAACTATGTTCTTTGTTTACGTTTTCATTATGAAACGTAAATGTTGCAATGCACCATTTTTATTACTGACAAACAGAAAAATGGAAAGCGCGGTAGGTAAACTTTTATTAGATAATTTTTTTAAATTATCAGTAAATTGAAGTAGAACCTCAATACAAAATTCCGTCAGTGTCTCTTAAGACCTTTTGCCACAGAACGGTGCGTATCTTCCGCTTTGCGCAAAACTCTGGTGCATTGCGCAACCTTGTTGTTAGCAGAAATTTTTTTTTTTAATGATTCCATTTTTTTTTTCGCTAAAATATGGTAAAAATGCATTTGTTCATGTATTTATATATTTTTTATTAAAAGCAAATTAATTTACCTTTGTGAGTCGGTCATTATTTATAATTTTATTTTTTTTTTTTATTTTTTCCGTATACAAGCGTTCGCTGTTGTTTTCTATTTTTTATGAGTAAACAAACGAATAAAACAAAGCATCAACAATAAAACCGATGCCTGATTGCTTTTTTACTGCGTTAAAAATACTCATTTGTGACGTTTTGAAATCGTTTACATTGTAAATATTTTGTACTTTATGAAACATGATACTTTGTTCGAATACAAAGCAATTAACATTTTGGAAGTCAACCATTATAGAAGTTTTTGGGCAAGTTCTGCTTCAATTTGTATGTTAAACCTTCATGCCACATCTTATCGGACACGAACGGATTTGATCAAGATTAAGGTCAGTACCGACCGTGTCGTCCCGAACCTGATGGTGGTCTTACGACTGCGTGAAATAATAGCGTATACCAACTCCCTTATTGCACTATATGAATGTTGCGCAATGTACAATACGTGTGTAATGAGAGCAGTTTAGAAGCGCAAACCTGAATCCATGATCTAACCCCTTGTTTAGGGGTTTGGAGACCATAAAACTCCTTACACTCTATTGGTGCCTTCTGTTGAGAGTGCAACAGCACACTTGACCATCCCAGCAAGCAATAGCACAATTGACTAATCGTGCACTATCCCAGCAAGCATTGGTCGAAACCAAAACCACCACGTGTACTCCGAAGTGAATTCACCAATAACCGGTTACAGAGATGGGTAACTCTCTGTGGGGCTAGCAGTACCAATTGTTTGGACACTGGTGTGGACTCAAAAATGCCATAATTGAACAGGCGTGTTCTTCCAGATTCAGGTTCTAGGAATCCTGGCGTCTGGTTCCCCCATATTTCACAGAAGCCGAAGCTAAAAGCCGTCTAACTAAACTGGCTTATTAGTAGAAACTCTACTCTCAGCTTATAGCGTACACAGACGACAGAGTTAATGTGCATTAATCAAGAGTCCCCACGCAAACCCCTAAGGGTCTGTGCGCACATACACAATCTCAATCAGAATCTCACAAAGAGAACAAAACATGTAAAAATTTTAAATCAGTAGCATACCAGCTTTCATCAATGTAGGTTTGTGTCACTTTGCTAAATATTTAGCAAACCAATGCATTTTCATTTAAACCACTTTTTTTGGTTGGGGGCCTTTGGTCTTAATTCAAATTTAGCTATTTCAATATGGCAACACAGTCGACAATCAATGAGATAATGACGAAAGTAATTTCAGCTTTCTTTGAAATAAATGCTGATTTTTCACCAACAGCATAGCTGCGAATCACACTTTCTACCTTCTATCCATTAAATCAAACTACTTACATATACATATGTAAATGCTAAATAAATTTTCTTGACAAACAATGTTAAATGCACATAAGTGTCGTCTGTCAGGGTAAAATTTAAATTAAAATAAGTGAGAATTTAATGCACATTAACTCTATCGTCCGTGTACGCTATTATATTGTAAACTTCTATTGTACAAATCGATTCTAAAACCAATTTGGTGTTATGCCATTCAATTATGAGGCACTGCCTCAGCTAGCAATGTAGAAAAAACACAAAGGCGCCAAAATAAAATTCTTCGTATAATAACATCTGCTCCCTAGTATATAAAAAATCTAACATCCACAAAGACCTATACATGGCATCAGTTAAAGCAGAAATAGCGAAACCTGCAATTAGGTATTTAAAGAAGCTTGAAACTCTTCCGAATCCACTGGCCCCTAACATACTAAATGAACCTGGTTACCTTCGACTAAGTACGTGGAACACTGCTTCTCTCATCCGTACATCAAAGGGATGACCCGCAAATAACAGTAACCGTGAAACATTCATTTTTTTGTCCAGCACTGGTTGGACTTATCAAGTTTATTTATTTTTTTAGCCTTAAGATATTAGTAATTATTGATAGTTCAAGTATATTAAAGATACAGTAAACAAAAAACATTTCGAAGGTAGATTGCAATGACAATTAGTGCTCCCGGGGGCAAGAGTACACACACAAATGTGATCAAGATTAACGTCAGCACCTAGCAGTGTTGGCTCTTATCCGACGGTTTTCTTACCACCGAGTGAAAAGAAAGTGTGGTACTTGCACCCCCATTGTATAGTACAGCACACAATACGATACGTTGCCTGTGTAAGGGCACCCATGCCGCACTAAAATGTACCGCACAGTCACAATGAGTAGCTATTTATAAAATATGGCAAGCCTGGACTCATGCCCTAACCTCAATTCCATACAATAGCACACTTGATCAATCTTGCACCATCTGTGTATATATATTGATCCAAACCACAGCCACCACGTGAAGCCCCGAAGGGGACCTCACCAACATCCGGTCACAGAGAGGAGCGCGTCTCTGTGGAGTTACCGGTTCCCTCGGAACCAGTCGTTTGGACACTGTTCGGCCCTCAGAGAAAATTAAAATTCGATTTACAATAGTATTTAAATTTTTAGTTTCAAACCATGTCTGCGTTTTATTATCGAATAAAAATCCCATCTTAAATTAAACGTTTGTATTTTTGTTGATGTGGTAGTGAGAAAAACTTATTACTTATGTGTGAGTGATTGCACTGTGTTGGCGCCATGGAAGTGAAAAGCCAAGAGAGTTGTGTTTAAATAAACACCCTCAACTTTTAGATCTACCAAATTTATTTTAGTTTTTTTTTTTTTATTCTTCACATACATGCATTTAGTGTAACTCGTTAGAGTTTAGACAAAAATATATGTATTTCAAAAATTACACACATACATATATAGATTCCAAATAAAACGTTAACACATGTCGAAACAGTTGCAGGCTAAATTCCAATGTTTTTACGTGGTTAAATTGAAAAATATTTAATTTAATTTTGTTGCTGAATAATTATCGAATGATTTTTTTTTTATTTATAAAATTTCATATTTTATTTTGAAACAAAAAATTTATTCTTAGTATTCGATTATTCGAAAAAAATTTCTTAATCATTCGGTAGAATTTACTCGTTTTAATTTTATTTTTGAACTATTGCAATAATAAAAATATTAAAAAAAAATTTTTGATTTGTATTAAGTTTCGATATTTTATCGCTTAATCGCATAAAGTGTGCTAAATTTATTCGGTTAGGGGCCTCCATACAATCTATGGTAGTGTACTAGTAAATCAGTCTGGAAGTTGCGTGTCAGATTCTCGACCAAAGAATCTGGTTGTTTTCTGCATATAAGCCAGAAGCTTCGCAGATAGAGTGTCTTAAAAAATATTTCCTTTCGGATTGATTAAAAATTATTTTGAGCAATTTTTTTTTACTCTTATTTCTATTCGAAAAGAAGACTAATTTTATTGGCCTATTCGATTTTATGGAAATACAAAGGAGTTGTTTAAATTAAAAGTTAAACTGGAAGCATGTAACATTAAGTTATTTTTACTAGAATTGCCTACACAATCGAATATGTATTCGAATCATTTCATTCGTCTTTTCTAATATTTTTTAATGATGCTTTCCGCATAGTTTTTTTTCGATTTAAATTAAATCACATTATTGTGACTAATATTTTTCACTTAGTCGAATTTATATTTTACTTACTCGAATTATTTTATTCGTGCTTTCGAATAAGTTTTATTTTTAATTTTTAATATTTTTTGCGGTGTTTTATTAAGAAAAGAATTATAATAATTATTGAATTGAATGCTCTATTACTGATATACTTAAAATGTTAAAAAATGCATAAAGCCTTGACTTTGATTTAATTAAATTTAAAATAATTGAAATAAAATTTAGTATAATTTCAAATAATTTTATGATGCTAGACGAATAGCTTTTGGTTGTGAGTGAATTTATAAACTTACTGTATCAAGTATTCACTTGACTTTATTTGGGTTTTCAAAAATTTTACTTTTTTTAATCGATTAAATTTTACAATTTACTTTTCGCTTAGTCTTCGAGTGTAAACTAATTTTTATGTCACTAAATGTACCCAATTAATCGGTTATTTGCGAGTCATATTGTTTTCTAAAATATTTTTTTCGTTTATTAGAAATGTAAAATTGTCTTGTATAAAGGGTGGAGAAATTTTAAGGGCCAATTTTGATTTTGAATAAAACACAAATTATTTAGGAAATGGTTGTCATATCTTTTTATTTTGATGATATTGGTACGGCTCAATTATGTATGGAATAAAATATTGGCCAAATGGCCAATATTTTCGCCGTGTCGCCGTTACCTAGGCGACACACCTCTATCCGATGCTCCAAATTGCCGATGACTCTGAGGCATAATTGAGGTTCTATGCCGTTAATGTGCCGAATTATCTCATCCCTTAGATCTTATCGACGTACACCCTTTTTATCAAATAACCCCAAAGAAAGAAGTCCAACGGTGTCAAATCACATGATCTTGGCGGCCAATTGACATCGCCACCACGTCAGATGACACGCCCATTGAATTTGTCGCTCAAAAGAGCCATTGTTTCGTTAGCTTTGTGGCATGTGGCACCGTCCTGTTGAAACCACATATTGTCCACATCCATATATTCCAATTCGGGCCATAAAAAGTTCGTTATCATCTTACGATAGCGAACACCATTTACAGTAACTGCCTGACCGGCCTAATTTTGGAAAAAAATACGGCCCGATGATGCCGTCAGCCCATAAACCGCCTCAATCAGTCACTCTTTGTGGATGCATTGGTTTTTCGACAATCACTCTTGGATTATCATTCGTCCAAATGCGACAATTCTGCTTATTGACGAATCCACTGAGGTGCAAATGTACCTCATCACTGAAGATGATTTTCTTCGAAAATTGATCATCCACTGTTGCCGTTGTTGCCACTGTTGCTCGATTGTGTATCTTTCCATGGTTCAAATTGAGTTAGTCTGAAATTGAGAAATATCAAATTAAATGTAGAAAAAAAACTTCACGTTTAGGTGTGGTTCGCATTTAACATCGGCCCTTAAAATTTAACCACCCAAAAATGTTAACAATTATAAAAAAAAACTTAATATCATTTGGGTAAACTTTATCTTTTTTTTTGTCTATATATGATGTTTACTGAATTACCTTAATATGACCATTCGAATTTTTATTCGAATAATTTTATTCTGATTTTTGTATAATTTTTTGACAGATCTGTCTAAACTTTTCACTGCATGAGTAAAATAACTGCCTTATTTGATTAAATAATTATTATGTTGTATCTAGTTAACATTTTTCTTTTCTATATGTGTCTTATAGAATGGAGAAAATATCTATAATTGAAATGATTATTCAAATAATAAAATATTTTTAGATCCTTTTGTTAGAATATTTAAAACCTGATACCTGATAGATTTTGCTTTAAATCTGTTGATATTTATTTGAATAAAACTAGGCCGTTTTTTTTGATCTATTTTACCAAAACCACTTCTCGACATTGTGACTATGAACAATTATTTATTCATGTCGTTCTTTAAGTAGTTTAATTTTGTTGTTGCGAGTTCTTTTCGTTTTGCTTAATCGAATAATCTAGATATTGACCAAATGATTTTTATGGCTGCTTTAAAACGATATTTTTTTTATTTGACAATACTACCTCTGCGAAGCTTTTTGCTTATCTGCAAGAAACACCCAGAGTTTTTGGTGGGAATCGAACCCGCAACCTCGAGACTGATAGACTAGTGCGCTGCCAATCGGTCTATTGAGGCACTCACATTTGAAAGCTATTATCTTTATATTCTAAAATGCATTAAATAATAGTAGTTTAAATAACTTATAATATGTAATAATAAATAATCGATTATTCGAATAATTTAATTTAATATATTTTTTTCAATTTGTTGAACCATTTCTACAATTCAATTTTTTATACACTTACTTTTTACTTGTACCTCGTTAACCTGTCATAATTTTTCTTTTAGTATTTTTTATATAAAAAAAAGATTTTCCACTTTAACGAACACATATGTACGATTACGCCAATGAATTTGTGCTCATGTGCACTCGTTGTTTTACTTCACGGAAAATGTAAACAAAAAAACTTTGTGCCCAAAATAAAACAATTGCTTTATTCGGCCGAGTCGAATCTTATATACCCTTTACCGTGGTAAAGTTAGATACTGCCTTAAAGTGTTATATTTCCATTTTCACAAACCTGTGTCTTCGATTACTATTCTTATGGGTTTATTAAACATTATTTGTACAGTTATAATATAAATAAATTAGTCAAGTGCGAGCTAGACTCACACACGTAGGGTTCCGTACTATGTTTAGTACAACTTTAAAAATTCAAGTTGTTAATTTTTTCATGTTTTATGAGTCACCCTTTAATGTTAAAATTAAAGTCATAATTGCATCACTGTTGGAACACCCTTTAAATTTTAGCAATTTTTGTTATAGCGGCCATGGTAATACACTATCTATTAAAATATACATGCGCCTACCTATTGCGATTCAAAAAATAAATTGTTACAGCGGCCGAAATACAACATCTACTGTAAACATTTAAAGAGTCTACCTATTATGGTTCAAAAAATAAGGCTATTTACGTACAAATCATGTCTCTGTCGGAACACCCTTTAATTCTGTTATTTTTTATGGCAGCCATGGCAATTCTCTTTCTTTGAATATATCAAGAGTCTACATATTACTATTAAAAAAATAAGTTACTATACGTGAAAAACATGTCACTGTCAGAACATCCTTTAATTTTTTGTAATTGTCATAACGGCCATGGCAACACATCTTCTATACAAATTGGATGAGTCTACTTATTACGGTTCAAAAAATATGTCGTTATACATGCAAAACACATCACTGTCGGAAAACACTTTAAATTTTTATTGTTTTTATAGGGGTCATAGTAATACAGCATTTGTGAAAATGTCAAGAGTCTATCTATTATGGTCAAAAAATTAGTCAATGTTTATGCAAATCACGTCACTGTCGGCACACCCTTTAATTTTTACTATTTGTTATAGTGGCCATAGTAATATACCTCCTGTAAAAACTTCAAGAGTCTACCTGTTATCGTTCAAAACTTAGGCCATATACATACATGCAAATCACGTCACTATCGGAACACCCTTTAATTTTATGTTTAATATTGTATACTGGCTTGTAACGCGAACATAGATTAAATTACTGTTTGCAAATTTTAAGTGGTTGCTTCCTATAGCTCAAAAATAAAGACATAAAGGCAAATAACACTTCACTTTAGGAACACCCTATAAGTTTTAGTATTTGCTACTATAGCGGCCACAGCTATACACCTTCTGTGAAAATTTCAAGCATCTACATATTATGGTTCAAAACTTAGGCCTTATACATGCAAATCACACCACTATCGGAACACCCTTTAATTTTTAGTTTTATTTTTTTATAGTTGTTTATATAGTGATCTAAGTTTTAATTACTATTTGTAAATTTCAAGTGTATCCCACCTACAGTTCACGAAATAGGCACATATTCGTGAATAACACCTCTCTATCGGAACACCCTATAAGTTTTAGTATTTGTTGCTATAGCGGCAACAGCTATACATCATCTGTGAAAATTTCAAGATTCTACCTATTACGGTTCCAGAGATAAAATGCGCTGACAGACGAACAGAGGGATAGACAGACAGACATTGTAGCGAAAACAATAGGGTTACGTTTTTACACTTTGTGTACGGAACCCTAAAAATAAATTGGGAAAAACATAAGGAAATTGAGGCGCCTTTTTTAACCATAGATCCTTTATTTATGGGCCAATGTTGCAGGAATGCAATAGCTTTCGTTAGGCGTGGGCAAAGATGATTTCAACCTTATTTCGGACGGACGCATCGTTGCAAATATGTCAGTTGACTTGCCTATATACAAAGATCCATAATATTTACACTTTATAGGGTTGGGAAGGGAATATTGTATTACAAACAGATTGACAAACTTTATAACATTTTCACCTGTAGTGAAGGGTATACAAATGGATGTTGTTGTTATGTTGAAATATTAAAGTTATTCATTTTTAAAAATGTGCAAATAAACAAAAACTTTAGTTTAGAGCGCGATGAAGATAAGTGTAATTTTTCCGTTTATAAATTTACCAATTTACCAAATAAAACTTTAGTTGTTTTTTGTTTATTTTTTTCTGTATCAACTGTCCCGGGAGTTTGTTATGGCGACTCTGCCAATCTTTTACTATCTTTAGTGCGTTATTCATGTGTGGCAATATTTTGTCTTTTTGTTTCTTGGCGGATTTCTGTTTTTTTATTTCTCTGTTTAGAAAGATAAAGTTTTTTTTTTCAAGCAGTTGACAAATAACAAACTTATGCAGAAGAAAATATATGGATCAAAGTTTTTATTAAAATATTATTATTTTTTGTTTGAAAGTGGTATTGAGGCAAGACACATAAGTTTTTATTTTAAATTAGATAATTTAGAAATAATTCAGAAGGAAAACTATATCTAAATCCCTGATAAACAAAATAATAATAATAATAAACAAAAGGGAATCTTTAGGTAGTGGTAGACTTCGTTCTTACCAACTGACGATAGATGATCGAATGAGATATTTCTCGTATTCTTTTATCTGAGTTTGGTTGGTTAAATAGATGATGTTTACAGCTTAACATTACCCAAAGTTGATAGATATCAAGAGTGCTGATGACGGACGTAGCTGTCTAGAAAATGTGCAATCCGCTCTGCTGGTATCTGAAAATTAAATTTACCCAATTTTTCTTTAATATTATTACCTAATTTGTAATTTAATTAATTCTTTCTTAGAGAGAATAAAAACGAACTTACGCTTGATGTAAAATTTCATCTATATCTTAATCTCTTTAGACAGAGTCTCATTGAGAGTATTTTTTTTAGTTTTTCAATATTCTCGTTATTACTGCTCAGCCAGTTAAAAATCCTTTTTAACGTAATGTCTTTATTTTAGTAACTAAACATTCAAATTTTTTAATATCTATCAAAAACTGTTATATAAAAACTGTCATATAAATGCCAATACTTTAATTGTATGATTCTTATAAAACAAAATTTTTCTTTTTATTGCTTTAATGTTCCAAATACGAGGTCACTTTGATAATTTTGAGATATTTTGCGTTTTGCGTCTCTCCTCCAAATAATAAGTTTTCTCAAGTCCCTCAAAATTGGCTTTTGCTTCAATGATGGCCTTGTAGCTTAACCCAAATATCTTACCACCCCAGTCATTTCTTTAATTTTGAAAACAGGATATATTCACATAAAGCTAAAACCTGGATAGGGTAGTTACCCTATCGAGCATATTCTACTAACAGTCAACTTCTTATATTTTTGCCACAGTGACTACACACAGGTGAACCTGTCTTGATTGCGGCATCAATCGCGCGATTAGCTTTTTTCATAACCAAATATTCGTGCGAATTGTGATGTACCCGTTCGGGTGAGATGCTAAAAACAGCGTCCAATGTCATTCCATATTGTTTTCTCGACTACTTAAACACAGTTTTGCTGGACGGCTACAACGGCACTCAACAATCTACTTTCAAACCATTGATATTCCTGGTGCAGAGTCTACTATAGAATTTATCAAGTCTTTCTTTTGGTATCGGTGATGGATTTAAAGGAAAAAAATGTTATTAAATCAGTACGCGAGCTTCTTTTTATCTTCTTCTTCTTCTTCTTCTTTTTTTATCTTTAGTAGATAACTAATGGTCATACCCAAAATCATGGAATTATCACAATGCCTTCACCTACAACAAATTAATAAAGCAAAAAAAATTTGAAAATAAAACTAAAAGCATACTTTAAGGCGTTACTGACATAACCAAAACAAAGCATGCTTTTAAGCTGTTGCAATAATAATTTTAATTATTTTTAGACAGCAACAACATTATCATTTGAAATTATAAACTTTCTGAAGATGCCATTCAAATTATTTTCTAACCTCTAGACTATCGTACTGGAGAAACACAAAGTCACGGAGTTATCACACTGCCCTCATACATTTAACTTAGAAATTAAAACAAAAATATTATACAAAATGAAACTAATAGCATACCTAAAGGCATTACTGACATAACCAAAACAAAGCATACATTTAAGCTGTTCAAATAATAATTATAATTATACTTTAAGAGAAACAACATTTTCTTTTGAAATAATTAACTTTTTGAAGATGCCATTCAAATTATTTTCTTACCTCCAGACTCTTAAGTTGTTTGGAAAGTTTAATACAAAAAAAAAACAACTATTCTTACCAAAAAATCTTTGTAACTTATTTTATTTATTTGGAGACTTTAAAACAAATACCGAGATAAAATTACTTTAAAATTTTACATTCTATACCAGTGCGTCGCTGTTTGTTAGGGAAAAAATATAATAAGTTGGCAAAACAAATGAGACAAATGCAATAAAGAAAGGACTATAAAACCTTTTTCATCTGCTTCGTTTTTGGTAAACGGCTGTAAGTAACCCTTAACCAACCACGCAAGCAAAAATAATACAAAAAGTGTATTTTAATGCAAAAATAATGAATAATTTTTTTTTTAACAGATGAAGGAACAGAATAAACAAATAAAAACTACGAATACAAATATTATGCAAAGTAGGAATACAATGAAAGAATATAAGTTGCAGAAAAAGCAAGCAAACAAACAAAACAACCAGTCATTACAAAGGAACAAATCTTCCAACGGAAAAGGAAATGAGGGGAGTTAAAAATGGTCGAAAGAGGAGAAGTAGAGAGAGAGAATGAATTGCAAAGTAAACAAAGCTTTGTCGTCAGGTTAACGTTTTTCTGTTGTTGTTGTTGTTATTGTGTTTACAGGATGACGCAAAAATATGAGAATAAATTAACTTTTTAAGGAAATAAAATATAATAATATTTATAACGTTAAACGAAGGCATTCAAGTATCATTTGGAATAATTTACAATCATATTTATCCACAAAATTCAACTACAATTTTGTGTTTTCATGAAGACTATTAATAGAATAAAAATCGAAAAGTTTCATCGAAATAAAACAAGGAAAAAACTAAAGCAAGCCACACACGATGCGATGAGTTGTACAACCAATTCTACGAATCGTAGGTTGTACGCGAGTTGTGCACGAATTGTAGCGTCTGTGAGCTGATTGTATTCAAGTTGTATGTCGGTTGCACGAAAGATCAAAAAATGTTGATTTTTTTTTTGTCAAGTTGTACCCACAAGTCGCAACGTTTGTGTGCCTCTCGCCTACGATTTTATGATGTAGTATTTGTGTTTAGTAATGATTTGACCACCTTGCAGTTAACATTGCATGTTAAATATTATTTGCGGACGATGTCAGTTATAGCATATTGAATGCCATCTTACTTTGACAGTGCTGGGTTGTTAAATGAAGTTGTATGTACATGAAATCGCACGCTAAATTGTATCGTTTGTGGAGTGCATACAACTGATTCCTAGAATTGGTTGTACAACTTCTCGTAACGTGTATGGCTTGCTTAAGCGAGTGCCAAGAGATATCCCAACCATTTCCCAAACTAATCTTTATTTTCTCGCTAGTTGATTTTACTTGAATCGGAGCATAGGGCCTTGCAAAAATCTTCTATCATTTTTTTACTCGGTGGTTTTAATCTAACCCTTGCCGATGTTTTTCTGTTTGATCTTTTCTTAAGAATTGTCTAATTCTTCTTTATTTCCTTTCAAGAATAATTGTTGCAATAGTTGTATTTTGCATATTTTGTATATATTTTTCTTCATTGCTCTTGACATTTGGCCACCATATCTCTACATATAAAAATCAGTAATAAGACTCTGTCTATCTGGTGCAGATAGTTATTATATTAAAATTTATAAAAAAACAATTTTTTGAATTTTTGTCTGTCTATTTTTTCTTTAGTCTGTCTGTTCCATCTACACGCACTCAATGATTTTTAAAATCCTGTGCGAGGTACCTGTATTCGAATATTCACTCGAGTGAAAAAATTTCCAAATTTTAGAATGATTTAAAAAAACAAATTTACTTGTGTTTTACGGTAGAAATCATTCGCAATAGCAAATTTGGAAGTTTTTTTTTTTCGTGGGAACAATTATTTGCGATAGGGGTGAATACCTCGGATATTTTTTACTCAGGATAATATTTCATTTCGAAGAAAAAAGTGAAGGAATTCTATTTTACCGAATAAAATGATATCGTCAAGTTGACAGCATCTCTTGTTGTCACAATAATGAATTGTTATATAAAACAAGTTTTGAAAAATCCTCAGCATTTAAAAACGTAATTACAAACTTTTCCATATCTGGAGGATTTTTAAAATCTGGAACGGCTTACTTTCTAATAAAAGGCGTAGCCGTATTAAGAACCTGATTGTTTTAAACAAAGGGCGAACAATCGCAAAATGTTGGTGGATAATGAAATGCTTGCTCTAATACCAAATAATTATCAAATATTATGTGTGTGAAGATAAATACGTATTGAACTAGCAGAGACACAAACCATTTTTTTAATTGAAAAAATATAGCATGCGATAAAAAAGTTTTCCCATACATTTAGTACGTATTCTGCACAGATTTTCGGACTTTTTTTTAAAAAATATGGTTACTGTTTCCGAACCCTTCCATCTCAGGGAATCAACCCGGTACGAGTAGGAAGATAATAGATCATACTAACAAACTGTGTTCACATTTTTTTTCAAAAGTATTTGTGAACATTTTTAAAACATTTTGAAAATGTGACTTCTGGCGTTCTCTTTTCTGAAAAAATATTTTGCCTTATTAATAGGTAATACTTTTTATAGATCACCCAGCCCTTGAAAAATGTGACCTTTTTTATGATTTCAAAAGAACACAACAGCAAACTGATTTTACATTAAACATTTATGCCTATGTGACGTATAAAATAAAATATTTATTCACAAAAAAATTATAATTCAAAATAAAATTCTTGCTTTCAATAAAAAAAAATATGTATTTACAAAAAAGCGCAATATCTCACCCTTAATAAAAGTTGCGTGTAAAAAATAGCATATTTACCTGGTTTTGGTGCGGCATATTTAGAAAAGAACATAATGTTTATTCACACTCTGATATTTTTTGTAGAAAAGAACACGAAAACTTAATAAGTGTAAAATATATGGAACATTTTTGTCAGAAAAAAAAACGCCAATAGTGAAAATTTCTAGTATATGAGTTCTCCGACGGAAATAGCCACTATGTCCAAACCCTGAAATGGTTCGCTGCTATAGAGGATAATCGAAAATGTTTATCTTACCACAAATTCAAATAAATCCATTGAAACTGAATCATACCACTACTGTTTGGAGTTACTTTTGTGATTAGAGACATATTTTCGCAATCTACCTGATGATTGGCCTATGGTTTCTTGTGACCTTCTCTTTTATTACCAAATGTCACATAAACTAGAAGTAGGCGCATCCTGTCACCAGGGCCTCCGATTGTATCAAAAAATATTTTTTGATTAACTGTTGGCTTAAGCTTCGTACAAGTACATGCTTCGTTTAATTTTTTTTTTTTAGTTTTAGGTCTCCTCCAAAAGTTCAAATATTCCACCAATTCTTTACCATTTTAATTCTGGGTTTAGTCCCAGCAATATAACAACAGATTTTCTTTTGACTCGCTCATATTTGTTGCCTTTCATTATAAGTCTCTTCAACCACATTAATATTATCTCGTCTAGCGAACTATATCTACTGAGTTTAAGGACGAATTTTAGCTATTCACCGCCCGGTTGTCTGTGCCTGGATAATTGTATACCTAGTAGTGACATTGATAACGTATTCCCCCAAAATAATTTTTTTAAATGCTTTTCTAATTCATGTCATAGAACAGCGACCTATAATAATTTATGTACTGTTTTAAAATACTTAATTCACATGAACAAGAGTCAGGCTTTAGGCAGAGGTAGACTGTAATTTGGTTGACTAAACACTACCCAAAGTAATAGATAGATACGAAAAATGTCGAACGAACAAGTGCTACCTACCAGCCTAATAAAAAATGCTAATAGCAAGGGCTTTTAACACAAAACATTCAATTAGGCAAATAAAATTAGCATAGAAGATACAAAAGTTCATTTCGTCGTTTGAAATGGGTAATAGAATACTTTATAAACAGTTGTAAAAACCACAACCGTTTTATCAAATATTTGACATATCTATCTTACGTCCATTTTATATAAACGTCAAATTGTATATTAAATTTACCATGCTCTTGTTTTGTTGTATCTGTTCTATTGCCGTACTTCAAAACAATGGTGTTTTATGTGTTAAAGAAATGTTGTAATAAAGTTTATGCTATCAGTCTAGTGACCATCCAGTGTACAGAAATTCTATAAAAAATAAAACACTAAAAATAACAAACAGATGGGAAATTTAGTAAAAGAAATATTACTCTAGAAAAATATAATATGATTTTTTATCCTTATTATTTGACAAACAATAAGTAACAATAAGTACTGGGTATTTACAAGAAAATAAACGAATAGTGTATATCGACACCTCATGCATACACAATACACGGACGGTTTCGAAACAACAAGATTTTCCAAACATTTACCCGCTTAAAAGTACTATATTTATTTTGTCCATTTACCTGAAAGACACCCTGTTTACTGTTCGATGAAAAAAGGTAGTACAATCATATAACTTCAGCAAGTACTTAGAAATAAATAAAATTATGACTGTAAAAGGAGCATATACTTCAACTAAAATAAAAACAGATTAACCTTAAAATGTAATGATAAAAACACAGTGCACAGTGGGGAGGCTCATAAAATAATTGGTACAGAATATATAACTTCTTAACGACTGTGTAAGTTTGTTTGAATTTAACGATTTAAAATGGACAATATTTCCCTCGAAGGTTCAGTTTAACCATCTGGGAAACCACAACTGTAGTAAGCATTGAGATCTGCTAAAAAACGAGAAAGTAAAACTCTAATAAAGTCTGTGTTCGCATCACGTAAGAACTACTGGATGGATTTTAATAAAATTTTGTGAGGAGGTATCTTAGTATCCCAATTCCAATATGGGATACTTTCATTCCACAAAAATATCTTATTTCCAAGAGAAAGTGAAGAAAAAGTAGTGAAAGTACGCAATTTTACCGATATGCGTAATTTAAGGCGGGATGTATTAAACACCTTCTACAGAGATTTACAATAATTTTTAGAATTTTATAGAAATTTAAGAATTTTATCCAGGGATGGGTTCTTTTATATAAAGTAAATACGTATATGTGAAGCAATGTAAAAGTAAGAATCTTAAAAATTGTTGTGGCTTACTTTCAAAGTAAAGTCGAGCAAAATATTGTCAGGACGCACACAACTTGGGTACCCCTACACGCAAAGAGAAAACATGGTTGAGGTAAACATATTCTGAGAGCAACATATTATGGTTGAGGCCCCTATTACGGTTTACAACTCAACTCTTCTTCAGTTGAAATTTTACAATTTGGTATTATTAATTACAACTCAACTTGTCAAAAATTTTCAAGTTGAATTTAAATTGTGTTACAACTCTGTTGTAGTTACACCGTTCAAAACCCTGTGTTAGTTCAGTTAACAAATGTTTAAAAAAATTACGTCTCATCAGTAGCAGTTGTTTCAAATTACAACTCATCAGCAGCAGTTGTCTTTCAAGTTGCCTTTTAGACAACTCAACTGAGTTGAGTTGTAAACCGTAATAGGGGCATAAATTATATGGTTGTAGTGAAACAGAATTATTATTAATATAAACATTATATAGTTAAATTAAATGATTATAATGTGGTTATAAATTATGAAATGCCATATTTTACATTTTAAAATACCAAATTATTTATCAATTTTTTATTAATAGTTTTATATAAAATACAGAATTCAGAATACACACATAAATTATATAAATATATATTAGTTCCTCTTGTTCCTATAAGGAGCATAGGGCCTCAATAAATTTCTTCCAATCAATTCTATTTGATGCTAGGGACTTAATTTCATTCCAGCTTTTTCCTGCTCTCGACACTTCTTTATCTAACTGCCTTCTCCAGGTATGGGCGGGTCTTCTTCTCCTTCTGCTACCTTGGGGATTCCAATCAATAGCGTTGCGGGTGATATCTCCGGGTGGTCTTCGTAATGCGTGTCCAATCCAACGCCATTTCCTCCTTAGTATTTCTAAGTGGATTTTGCTTTGATGAGTGCGTGCCCAGAACTGCTCATTTGATATCCAGTTGGGCCAGAAAATTTTCAGAATTCGTCTTCAGCTTTTGTTGATGAAGACTTGCAAGGTGATGCCATATTTCGTAGCCATATTCCAAGTTTCGCACCCATACAAATAGATGGATTTCACACACGAATTGAAGATATGAATTTTTGTGCGTGTGGAAATTGATGGAGATTTCCAGAAGGAGTTGAGTTGGCCGAATGCTTGGCGGGCTCTCATGGTTCTATTTAGGACGTCATCCGACGAGCCTCCAGTTGATGTAATTAGACTACCCAAAAAAAAAAAAATGATGGACTTCTTGAAGTTGGATATTTTGAATAGAAAATGGTCTGTTGCATGTTGCGTTCACTCTCATAACCTTCGTTTTATTTATATTTATTCTGAGACCAGCCTTTGCAGCTTCTGTCTCTACCATTTTGAGGTTTTCCTCCATGTCGGACTGACTATGTGTTAAAAGGCATATGTCATCTGCAAAGTAAAGGTCAGACGGCCACCTAAATCCCATGTGATGCCTTTATTGTTCCTCGTTGCGTTTCTCATAACAACGTCCAATATTACGTTAAAGAGTAACGGCGATAAGATGCAGCCTTGTCGGACTCCAGTTTTAATGTCTACCTTGTCGCTAACAGAATTCTGGTGAAGTCTACGACAGTTTGCGTTCTTGTATAACTCTTGTATAATCATAATAATTTCCATCGGCACACCTTTACAGGTGAGTGCTTGCCAAATGGAAGCATGGACAAGCCTGTCAAAAGCTTTTTCAAAATCTATAAAGATCAGGTATAGGGGGATCTCCATTCCAGTGATTGCCTGCCTGTTCGCATCGAAATTCTTTTTCGAGGGGGGGGAGCAAGTTTTCTGTTGATGATGTTTGCAATAACCTTGTTTATCATACTTAGGAGTGTGGTACCCCTCCAGTTTTTAAACTCCGTGAGATCAGCTTTCTTAGGTAAATTGACGATCAGGCCTTCATTAAGATCGTTAGAAAGTTCATAATTGTCCCATAATCTTTGTTTCACTTTCTTCAGCAAGGTGGCAGTTGTCTCTGGATCAGCTTTTAGCAATTCTGGATTGATGTTGTCAGGGCCTGGAGTTTTGTTTTGCTTTAGGGCATTAATGGCGTCTACAATTTCTGTTATATTCGGGGTGGTTGTAGATATGTCATTTCTCTCGATATGTCCAGCACAATTACATAATGTTTGGGGTATGTGCACGTTCGTTAAGAACATCTTAGAATAGTGATTAATCCAAATGTCAAGTTGACCGTTTCTTGAAGTGATTAGATTTCCGTTGCAGTTCCGTAATGGTTTTGCGTGGGTGAGGTTTTGATTAACCATTTTTTTAGTTATTCTGTACAGATCTCGCGTTCTACCGGTTTCGGCTGCAACTTGTGCATCTTTAGCAAGGTTCTCTATCCAGTTCCGCTTGTCTCTACTACCACTTCGTTTAACATCTTTATCAAAAGAGCTATAGTTATTCTGGAGTCTGGATTTTTCCATGCGGGTTCTGGCAATGTTAATTTGTGGCTTTACCTCTTTTCTCTTGGTTATGAGTTTCCACGTATCATCAGAGATCCACTGTTTTCTTTCTGGTGTCCTGTATCCAATATGAATTGCTGCAGCATTGCATATCAATTTATTCACGCTCTCAAGTTCACCTAAGGAAGTTTGGTTGACTTCTGCTAAATTTTTTAAGGTCTACACACATAAATTAGTAAATTATAATTATTAAAATTGAATTTGCATTTTTCTTCCTCCAAACCGTATTTCAAGAACATAAGGGTGGGAACACTTTGGCCATAGATTTCACGACATTCGCACGTGGCCCATACCATCGCAGTTCATTGATTTACCAGTAAAGAATTGTAAATACTTAAAATGGCTTAAACGGCAAGATTTATTTCAGTTCTTTGTTCATGTTGTTCTTAAAGACTTCAATTTGATCGGGGGATCTCTATTCCAATTCAGCCAACATCTTTGTCTTTCAAGTACAAAGTGAAGCCTTTCTTGACTTCGATAGCAAAGCTTGTAAAAGGTGATTGAGAACATCATCAACGAACATTTCATCATCAGTAATGATATCCTTGTTGATTTTTATGTAATCCAGGTTTTATTACTTTTTGTGGTATAAAAATTTAAAATAAATTTCAGTCTCACACCGAGAGGACACAAATAGCGAGAAGATTTTCGCCACGCTCTTAATTTAACAGCCAAAACGAAATAGTTAAACATATATTGATTCCCAAAACAATTGTTTGTACATTTTTTGTTTCTCAGTACAAACCAATAAAGTCCGATGACATAAACAAACAAATAATATTTGTTTTTAACAATTTTTTTGTTACGTACGAAAAAAACTTTGGTTGTGGAGCAAAAATTAAATAGTTAGAAACAGCCATGTTGAACCAATGTAATGTTACAAACAACCAAGATTTGTTTATCGCAACCATATATTGTTACAGAGCAAATAATGTGGTTCCTGTGACCATACCATAACCATGTTTTTTCTTGTGGTGTGGTAATTGATAACTCAGAAGCCTGATTTTGACACCACTTTGCCGCGATTGAGCGCAAAATATAACAAATTTATCCCCTTCGGCAGCCGCGAGTCTGAAATCATATTCAAACATTTAGTTTAATTTATCAGGATTATTGATCGATCGGTATATCCGTAAGAAGGGTTAGAGGACTCCCCTGCAATACACTGCGGGGTGCATGGTAAGTAGTCTTCGACACACAATTTTCTTGGAGAAAATTTAACAAACGACTTATCCGATATCAAGGATTAGTCTAGGTGACCCTTTTATAAATATATTCTTGCGACAGGAACCACACTTGCATTGATTATACGGGTATTATCTGCACAAGAAAAGTCGTATTTTTTTAGAACGGAATTCATAGCTGGTGCGTAGACCTACCAACCAACTATAATTAGGAAATGAAGCATTAAGTAGGGATCCTTAGTGTGTTCCAAGAGGTACCTGTAGCTTTCTTAGTCTCATCTTAGTCTCATTTTTGGGAAGTTTTAAGCAGAGAAAAATACTTCACACCCGTCACGGTGAACTATAACCAACCGCAGTCTATTATTAAGCTTTCAAGGTTTTAACAAATTTGATTGGTAACTTTGAAAATAAATATTTTTTACAGTTTTGTTGTTGTTTTTTTTAGAATTGCCCCTACTGTGCAACGTACTTATACAATCCTCTTATATATGCCACACTAACACCAAGCACGTAGCGCAAGGATCAACATTTTAAAGTCACTATAGTGCAAAACACATTAAAAATGCCACATTGTTAGGGTTGTGGCAGAGCTTATTTATATTATTTTTTAAATATTCGTAAAGATATAAAATACAAACAGTAACTGAAACATGTTTTGTTTATTTGTTTCTCCTTTTTTCGTTTTGAAAAACCAACGAGTTGTAACAAACGTTTGTCAAATTTAAATTCATACTGCCATAAGCGCCATAAAGTATGCTTTATTTTTTTTTTGTAAACAGATAGAGTTATAGTTGCTATTGTGTGTTGTTTCACGAAATCATCTTACACCAACCAGCAACCAGTCCAGTAGTTTTTTAGAACACTTTTAAATAAAATAGTGAAATGTATTGTTATTTTTTTTGTTATTAAAAGAAAAATGCAACAAATGCTTTTGCTTTTTACGAATTAACAAGAATAGAAATATATTTACGTTTTGAGTTAAAGAAATGAACGCAATATTAAGCTCATTTCAAACGGGTACCCCTACTCTGACAAAAATATTTAATAAAAAGTTAACATTAAGTTAATTTGCATATAAAATTCATGACTTAAGAAATGGGAACGTTGAAATGATTGTTTTTATGCAAAAACGTAAAATGAATAATTTCTTAAGTATGTTCGAAATTTCGAAAATAATTTCGAGTTGAGGAAAAAAGAAAAATTCTTTAGTTTAAGTTTTATATAAGTTTGTTTGTTATGCAAAACCTGCAAAACTTTTAGCTTTTTTTTGTTCGAAAATTCGAATTTATATTAGATTTTTTTATGCTAAAATATTACCTATCGCATTGACTTTATAGAGCTTAAAGTAGTGAATATAGTACAAATATTCCAACTATAATCATTTATTAAACAAGGCTGATTTGTCTATGTAAAATATATTTACTATTCCTACATTTAAATATCTCAGATAAATACTGGAGATTGCACAAGTAAATAGCGTGTTTACATTCAGAGAGTGTAATTGTTACCCTGTCACGCCACATACATACAAAGAAATAAAGCGAAAGGCTTAAGTTAATAATAAAGCTTCTTATCTGCACAATTAGGCCTAGAATGTAAAGTTACTTGACCATTGAACCATGTCTTTTTCAACGGTGTGCATCTTTGATTTGAAATAAGGGATTATTTTATGCCTTTAGTGTTTAAAAATAATTTGAAGCAGGCACCTTCCTGGCTGGTTCGGTTGGTAGCGCATGCCGGAAGTCCAATATTCGAACACATTTTAAAACTTTGTTTATACTCAGGTCGTCCAAAATAGTTGATGCAGCTTTAAGTTGCCTGCTTTAATGGCGCAAGTGATTGTAGGTTCGTCAGCATAGATCTTTGACTAAAAATAACTCCGTGAAACAATTACACGATAGCCGAAACAAGAATACTGCTTACTTGCTTATTTACTTATATGGTTATAAACAACTGTTTAAGTCGGCAGCCTGATTAGGAATAGCTTTCCATGGGCGTCGATCTAATGCACTTTGGCTCCAGCTTCTAGCTCTCCAGTTGCGAGATCTTTTTCTGCTCGATCCTTCTACCGAAGTTTGGGTCTTCCCCTTCTATGTCAACCTCCGGGATAGAACTTGAATGATTTTCTCGCTGGAGCATTCCATACGTATCACATGCCCCAACGCAACTGTTGTAATTATATATATTTATGGATACTAGATGTGCCCACACACGTTGTTTGCGTCCTGACAATATTTAGTTCGATTTTGCTTGCAAAGTAATCCACACCAAATTTTAAGACTCTTACGTATTTAATTAAGGTATCCATCCCTGAATAAAATTCTAAAAAATATATATAAAATTCTAAAAATTATTGTAAAACTCTATAAAAGGTGTTTAAAATATTTTAATAACAGGGTAATTTCATGTCAAATCAACCAAAAAAAAAATTGTTTTCAAATTTACCACTTCCGCTTTTATTGAAACTTTTGTTGTTAATATTCTTTGACTTTCTGAAGCCAAATATCATTTTGAAAAAATTCTATCTCTTACTGTTTTTTAGCTATACAGTTATCAAAATAGTAAAATATCGCTTTTTTGCATATAAAATCGAGGATTAAATATATTCTTACTCCAGTTCTATAAGCCCTAGGAAGTTGAGTAATAGCTAGTTTTAAAGGGGATTTCATACGCTTTAATTTGAATCAATCATGAAAATAACAAATTTTTAATAAATTTTTTTCTTATATTTAACTTCTGACTCCACCATGGTCCCACTCTGAAATTTTTATGGTTTACTCACCATGCCACATTTAAAAACATATATGAATTAAAAAAAAAAAAAATTAGATGACACTATCTCAAAGATTTTTATAAAACTTTTTTTTTAAATATAAGAAAAAAATTTATTAAAAATTTGTTATTTTCATGATTGATATGAAATTAAAGCGTATTCAATCCCTAGGGCTTATAGGACTGGAATTAGAATATATTTAATCCTCGAGCGCATATGCAAAAAAGCGATATTTTCCGACTTTTATAGCTGTATAGCTAAAAAACTGTAAGAGATAGAATTTTTTTAAAATCATATTTGGATTCAGAGAGTCACGGAATATAAATAACAAAAGTTTCATAAAATCTGAATAGTCATTTTGAGTGCCTTGTTGATTTGACATGGAATTACCCAGCAATGTAATTCCACAAAGTCAAAATGCAAATCAAATACACATTTTATTCAATTGGCTATTTGGCAGTAAGTAATTCATATTTGTCATTATTTTAAAACAGTGCCATCTATTGAGCAACCGTGTTTGAAATATCCTGCTTTCAATTCATATTTGGTCATTATCTAAAAATAGCGCCATCTGTTGCGCAAAATAAAAGATCCTATGTAGGAATCACGACACAAGGTACCACATCACAAAATTTTTGAAAATCCATCTAGTAGTTTTTACGTGAAGCGATCGTAGACAGACATGAAATGAGTTACTGTTTTATTATATGTATAGATAATAATATTTTTATGTTTAAAGCAATAACAATGTAAAAATATAAGGTTATGTTCAAGTAAAACAAATTATGTGTATAATATAAAACAAATTTGTTATATTATTATAACATATAAACATTAAATGGTTAAATTAAATGATTATAATATATAGGCCCTTTTGTATTAACATATTTTATAATAAAATTCTAAAGTCTTTATTATTTTATTTACTTGTGATTCGACATATAAAAATGTTAAATTAATAAATTAGTATAAAATTATAACTACCTTATAATATAAATAATTATTAACTAGTTAACATATTTTTTATTATTTTTTTAAATACCAACCAGTCAAATCAGATTCTCATGAACTAAACAAACTAAACTCAAAAACTTGGTTTAGGTAACGTAACCATAGTCTAAGAGCGAGATGTTATACTTAAATTAAATTACTGTAGTCAAGCCAAGTTTATACTGAACGTAATAGCAACGATAATGAAATTAAAAATAACCCATTTTTTTATTATAAACATATTATAATTATTTTATGATCAAACAAACGATATATGGTTAAATTAAATAATAATAAAATACGCAATTATTTTTTATTTCATTTACGAATTGATATAAAATACATGACGATTTCATTAATACATAAATTTGGAAAACATAGTAACCACTTTATATTATGGATAATAATTAAATATAATTAAATATTAATAAATATTATTAAAAATAGTTTTAAAATTATTTTTTTAAAGCACAACTCAGTAAAATCTAAACATTATTTGTTTGCTTTTAGTCATTCTTTCGTTAAATACGAATATAGTTAATATATATTTTTTACTATTAATATATTATGGTTAAATTTAACATATTATTTGGGAATACTTACAAAACAGTAATTGTGGCTTAAAATTTAGCAGAAATTGTTTAGTTAAGAGCAACCATGTTGCATTTTTTTACTTAGTAATCATTTAATAATTAAATTTTAACCAAAACTTATTTATCGCGACAATAGTAATGTTAAAATCAACTAATATTTGTTCATGTGCACATAACACAGCCATGTTTTTTTCTTTGGAGAATAAAGGAGAATTAACAAAAATGTACCCTCGTAATATTCTCAGTGGGCCTCATGCCCCACTATTCCAAAACAAAAAATAACCAAACAAACAATATCTTGACTCTCGAAAGTCAAATGCCTCAGTGCTTGTAATAATAGACGCTTCTGAACTTGTAAAACAAATACAAGAGTAATGTTGACATTAACGAAATTAAAAAATAAGTTGAAATTAACTATCTTAGATTAAAAAATTTCACTTCATTATATTATCTTAGAGTCATTGTGGTTTTAGTTAAACAGGAGTTATAGGATTTTCTTCGACCAACAAAAATCTACTTCTTTACTATTCTACTCTTTTAAAGCTCTGCTTTGAGGACTAAACTACATATAACCCGCGTATCATATCAATACTAGCCTACCCTCCCTCAGGCAATAAATGAGGTAAAATTTTACGTAACAAAAAACCAACCAACTTTTGTGTTTCGTCTTTTTTACTTTTGTTTTCTTCCTTCTTTTTTTTGTTGTTTTTGGCCAAAAAATATTCGGCAAATTAAAATAATTGCATTGCGGTGGTTTCGTATATTTTGTTTCTTCTTGGTTTCATGTGCTCACCACTGCATATTTTTTCCCTTTCCAAAAAATAAAAGAGGCCAAGATAACTTTTGTTTATCATTTTCTCCCCAAAAAAAAATAATTACTTGAAAAAAGGGTTACGCCATGGAACTTTATGTATTTCATTTGTTATTAAATTATTTGCTAATTTTTGCTTCTATTTGGTCTGTAATTATTTTTTTTTGAGGATAAATTGGGATAAATTAAATTTTAGACATTCAACAGTGGAAACGATGCATAATTCGTTGGAATAAATATAAAATTACTAATGTGGAAGTTCAATAAAAAAATTTTTGATTAACAGTGCTTTCAGAAGTTAAGTTTGAAAAGATAGTAGGTTTGG
Source organism: Phasia obesa (assembly GCA_949628195.1). Lineage (NCBI taxonomy): Eukaryota > Metazoa > Arthropoda > Insecta > Diptera > Tachinidae > Phasia > Phasia obesa. Next base: position 81,907,250 of record OX451217.1, on the reverse strand, counting down.
CAAGGCTTTTCTGGCTGCCAAACAGCAGTCGCAAATCTCCGCTCTCAATCGGACGACTAATAACAGATATTTGTTAAAATCCCGCTTACAAACCTGTTTATAAGCAGCATAATTTTAACTTCGAATTTCTACTTGGTGATTCTAACATTTAGTGTAGATTACACTGTCCAACAGCATTTTTGGAACATAGTAGCGACCCTATAATTCTGAAAGGGTATGTTGAGTAGATAATTTTTGTAGAAAAAACTTATGGTCCAGCACGTCTGAGTTTTTCAGTTTTTAGTCGAAGGGAGCATTAGACTATATGAAAAAAATGCTGTAAGTTCATGTCTGAGAGAATCCTTATGGTCAGAGTTGTATTGTGGAATTGTATGAGGATTATTTTTGTGGAAGATCTTAACCCTCTAACTGGTCTCTTTATAGGTCAATTTGACCCTTTTTTCGAGAAAGTCAAAAAATATCCTTTAAAAAAAGGACATTAAAATTATTCTACGAAAATGTTTGTCGGAAAATTTCAGTGGGGGTCACCAAAGACACCAATGTTATAAATAAAGCTCTTTACCATTAATTGGCAAAATTACACTCAAACTTCTATAAAAAATTATAATTTTGTTTTAGGTGTAAGTCACAGCTGAATAGACGCGAGAACTCAGTGTTTGGCCCGAACTTGATGCCGTTTTTTACCTGTTTTGTATATGTTGGTGTATAATTTTACTAATTAAGCGTAAAGAGCTTTATTTACAACATTGGTGTCTTTGGTGACCCCCACTGAAATTTTCCGGCAAACATTTTTGTAGAATAATTTAATCCTTAAATGTCCTTTTTTAAAGGATATTTTTGGATTTTATCAGAATTATGGGGTCGCTATTCTGTTCCATTCAAAAAGTCTTAATTTGTTGGGCAGTGTTATAAGTCCTTTTACTTTTTGTCGACTATTATGGTGATTTTTAGGATTCGTTTTGACATTCGAAGCATATTCACTTTTATTTTGTACTAGCTGTACCCACACAGATTGTGTGCGTCCTGAAAATATTTTGTTCGCTTTTGCTTCAAAGTAATCCACACCAAATTTTAAGACTACCCAGCCCTGGATAAAATTCTAAAAATTATTGTAGAGTTATGTAAAAGGTGTTTCAAATAACGGGTGTCAGCCGGGAAGCTATACTACTCGCATTGTAATCCTGGCTGTATGCGATGTTGCACTGTCTTGTTGATATCACATGTTGGCACGTTGTTTCTTCCAAAAATTTCACGTAACTTTCTCATCGGCACAGTAATCGATTATTGATTTTGATAAAATGTTTTAACGATTAAAACATGTTGCCACGTGTTCACGACTGCCAAATATGAATTTTCAAGACTAATGTTTACCAAAATGGCTGCAAAACAAAGTAGTATACCTTCGCGGCGGACAGCCTGTGTTTTAATAACAATGTAAATCCACAAACTAAAAATACAAATCAAATACAAATTTCATTCAATTGTCAATTTGGCAGTACGTTATTCATATTTTGACAGTATTTTAAAACAGCGCCATCTGTTGCACAACTGTGTTTAAAATACTCCGCTTTCAAAACTAGAAGATGCCTTTAAGTATGCAGTACCTTTAAATCAGTAAAAAAAAATCGCCGTACTTTCACTAAATAAATAAAAGTAAATTTTAACAAACTATTTAATGTCACTCCACTCAATTGAAAAATCCATATTTTCAATTGAGTGGAGTGTCATTTGTACGACAAAACTTTTAAAAATAATGAAAAAATCGTATTTATAAAAAGATTTTTTATATTTGAAAATAATTAAGTAGCACTATATTCAGTAAAAAAATTACAGCATTGGACCTTAAGGATTGAGAAACCATTCTACTCCTTTGAAGCCTTCACGGGATATATCGAAATCCCATTCAGGTCTTTTCCAAATGGCCCAAATAATGAATTTTTTGAATCTACATATATTCTTTTGGTAATTTTCTATTTTCCACGCTATATTCGAACGCTTATAGATTTTTCTCTGAGAAACATTCTGTATATATTCATTATAGTCTTAAAATCTACTCCATTTAGGTCGGCCCAAAATTGCTCACATAATATTTTGATCATACAAGCACTTGGAAAGATTTTTTAACAAATAAATATCTCCTGAGAAACAAGTCAATATATCGCTTACATTTTTGTAATCTACTGTAAAAAAGCTTTTGATCTGCGTATTATAAAGTGATACTGGTATGTCCCAAAGGGCCCCCATTGGTCTCCAAACATACATGTATAAAAATACCATTCCTTTGACGTTTTCTGAGAAAGGTATAAATATAATGTTTATAGTTTTGGAATCTACTCTCTTTAGGCTTTCACTTGGTATAGCGCAACCTCATTTAGGTCGGTCTAAAGTGTCCCTTATCCTACTACCCTAAAATTGCCTATATATAGAGTAGGGGTATAATTCTTAATCCGATTAAAAAAATTTTTTTATTTATTTTTTTTTTTTTATAAAAAAGTATAAATTTATTAATTAATTATTATTAATAAACAAACAAACAAAAATAATTACGCTGAAAGTTCAGGTCGCCCAAAAAAAATTCGCCAGAAATCAATAATTACATCCAAGTTGATCAGAGGTTAAAAGTGCTATTAAAAGTAGGGAGCTTTTCTTTCGATCTATTTTTACTTCACTCACCTAGATCTTCATAATTTCTCTCTCTTTGTTGTCCAGTATTTTCATTGTGCAATAATGTAAAATTTAAATAAAAATTACAGCTAAATATCTAATTTTGCTTCTAGCTAATTAATTGTCAGTTTTTCACTTCAGTTTTCAATTCAAGTTGTACAATGCTTTGTAGCTACTTTTTGGGTCTAGGACATTTTTATTTTTTTGCAACACAGCACAAAAAAACACAGCCTACTTTTAGGGTTTGCGAGAATGCTTTGCTCTACTTGAATTGTAAATAAACTATTTCTATTTACAAAAACGTATATGTTTAAGTTTCATTTGTTTTTCTTTTCTTTTCTTTCGTTTTATGTAAATAAAAATAGTTTAACACGTAACTGTGGAATATGTATGTAGGTATGGTATGTTGTACATCTTAAGTGTAAAATGTTTTACACTTATGTATTCTACGAGGATTGCATTGTAATGTATATAAAATAATACAAATGAAAAAGTATAAACACTAATATTATAAAAAATAATGTAAGATTAGGTTGCTTCAATGTATTCATGGAGTTTAATATCGCTAATTTAAAAGGTCATAAGTACCAATTCATTACATTACGAAAAGTCTATTCTTTCTACCCCTTTTATCCATAAAACAGGTTCTCCATTTACCAGAAAGGCGGGCCTTTAAAGATGTAAGGGCTAGAAGTATATTCAAGAGTATTCGAAAGCATTTCGCAATATCCTGGAATATCGTGAAACATTCTAAAATGTAGAGTAATGTTCGGGAATAGTCTGAAAGTTTGATTGTTTGTTTGTTTATTAATTACGGCTAAACGGCTGCACTAGTTTAAATCCATACATATAATAAAACAGTAACTTATTGCCTGTCTGTCAGTTTGTGTTCGCATCACGTAAAAACTACTGGATGAATTTTAACAATAGCTTGTGAGGAGGTACCTTAGTATCCTGATTTCAATTTAGGATACTTACTTTTCCGCAAAAATATCTTATTTCCAAGAGAAAGTGCAGAAAAAGCAGTGAAAGTACGCCGCTTTAAGGCATCTTTTATTTTTGAAAGCGGGATATTTTAAACACGTTTGTCCTGCAGATGGCGCTGTTTTAAAATAATGACAAAATATGAATTACTTACTGCCAAATAGCCAATTGAATAAAATTAAATTTGTATTTGATTTGTTGTTTACTTTATAGAATTACATTGTTATTAAAATATTTTAAACACCTTTTACAGAGATTTACAATAATTTTTAGAAGTTCACATAAATTTTGAAATTTCATCCAGGGATGGGTACCTTTATATAAAGTAAATACGTAAGAGTCTTAGAATATGGTGTGGATTACTTTCAAAGCAAAATCAAACAAAATATTGTCAGGACGCACACAACGTGTGTGGGCACAGCTCGTCAAATATAAAACGATGATAGATCCTTATATAGAAGTCAAGCTATATGCTATAAGCTGTTGAATTTCATGCAGATGAAATCTTAAAGTCAGGCTTTGTTTCGTTTTTATTCTCTCTAAGTAGAAATAATATTTTTTAATGACAAATTAGGTGATTAATTTTAAAGAAAAGCGGGAAATTTTAATTTTGGACACTCCCATTCTTTCTTCCTCAGCATTCTTCGCAGCCATCAACTTTTTTCTACTTAGAGAAAATAAAAAGATTTCATCTGCATGAAAATAAAATAGTTCGACAAATAAAATATCAAATATTCAAAATTTCCTTTCGTCGCTCCCTATATCTTTGCAGGTCTAGAAACAAATTTGCTTTATTCAATCTGCGGCGTGCTGCTTTGTGTACTCGGACAGAGATACTGTTTGGACTAATTTTACCAGCTCTGTAAATTTTGGAGCGACCACTGGTTAAATTCCATTACACAGCTTTTCAAATTTTATCCTCTAAATAATGAAGAGCCAAAGAAGAATGAAATTGGTTATCCTTATTTTGAAACAGACGCATTCATTTCATATGATGCAGCGTTGCATTTTTATCTGATTGCTATTATATTATACTCAAATTTTTCTTTTAAATTTGGAAAACTTCTTTGCTAATTTAAAGATGATCACTGTTGCAAACTATCAAAAAAAATGCCACTGTGCAATTGTACTAAATAAAATTAATTATTTTTGGTTTCGCTTTTAAGCCTAAGTAACCCTCGTACTAATCGTCGTAGGAACCAAGATTGTGTGCGTACGATTGTACCCAGTGGTAAAACTATAAAGGCCTTCTCGCTTCTGGCCTTATATAGTGCATGCTTAGACCTACTCTCCCTGCAACTCGCAATTTTCTGTGCTTGTCAAAAAAGATCTTTTAGAAGGCCTTGACTCTCTCTCTCTCTCCCTCTTCTAAAAGATCTACTACAACTTCCTACTTCTCTTTTTTTAGAAGGATAGCGTGATGTTCTATTTTTATATCTCTCATGTTATATGGGAAAAAAATCATTTATAAAAAAGTGCTTTTAGTTGCCCTTTTTCTTAGTGCACTAGTCTAGCAGTCTGGTAATTGAGGGTTCCACTCCCAAAAAAACTGAGACAACATTAAAAAATTGCATAAAATAAATTTAAAATCTATACATATAATAAAATAGTAACACATTTCCGTCTGTCTGTCTGCTTTCCTTCTGCGTTCGGATCACGTAAAAACTACTGGATGGATTGTAACAAAATTTTTTAAGGAGCTACCCTAGAATGCAAAAAATTTCTCATTTCCAAGACAAAGTGGGAAAAAGCAGTGAATGTACTGAATTTCCGGCTTAAAACTGGGATATTTTATTTTTGAAAGTGGGATATTTTAAACAATATTGCGCAACAGATGGCGCCAATTGAATAAAACTTGTATTTTTACTTTCTGGAGTTACATTGTTATTAAAATATTTTAAACACCTCTTAGAGAGGTTTACAATAATTTTGAGAGTTTTAGAATTTTATTCCTGGGATGGGTACCTTTATATAAAGTAAATACATAAACCATAACTGAAGCACTATAACAATAAGAGTCTTACAATTGGTGTGGAATATTTTCAAAGCAAAATCGAGCAAAATATTGTCAAGACGTCAATTTCGACCTGGTGGGCACAGCTAGTATTTAATAAAATTTCAACAACAATAAAATTAATATTGCATTTAATTTAAAGGCATTTAGTTGAAGGTCTTCTAGCTCCTAAAGAAGAAAAAAGGCCTTTTAGAAGGCTTTTTTCCCACTGTGTAAACGTAAACATCTACAATTGTAAAATGTTAAAAAAAAAAAACAATATTTGTTGGCTTATTCTTAACATCTTTTTCTCTTAATTTTTCTTTTCATTTCAACTATTCTAATATAATTTTTCTTTCCTCTAAAAAAAGTATTACCAATGTATTCGTATGCATGTGTGTTAAAAATATTTTTGTGTTTCGTGAGAAGTTCTATTGTCAAGCTGTTGACACAACTTAAAAATAATGATATCAAACAATAACTATACAAAGTCTTATGCAAATTGCGAAAAGAATGCATACAGATACTACTGAACTTAAGAAGTATAAAGAAGAAAGCAACTTTGGGAAAAGAACTAAATAAGTAATAACTGAAAGCTTTTCCATAAGGACGGGTAGATGCTATGAGTGTTTGTCCATTGTAACATGATCATGTTGTTGTACGACGTTTTTGATGACAGTAAAAGGAAATGCTTTTGTGCGAGTTTCGGAATATAATTCACTGGGATCTCAATCGCAGTACTGTGACTTGCGTTATTGGCTTAAGTAGGGGAATACCGGTGCAGACCACTTTTATGAGTTTTTTGGTTGATTTAGTCAATCGCCAATCCATGATTGCCATATGATGGCGATGTACAGTGTAAAAAGTTTTATCATTGATCTGTGCGGTTCTTTTTTTCCTGTAAAAAATGTTGAGAACTATAGACACCAAAGCCCTAACTATTATGCCTTGTTGACCGTTGTCCCTTACAAGAGAACAATTAGTATTGAAAAGGCCTAGCAAAGGCCTTATACTCCTTAGCGTCGGCAACATCGTTCACACTTTTGTGTCGTCGTCATAAATTTAGTTATAAATTGGTGTTCCCTTAGAGTCTTATTGATAATTTTATTTTATTTTGTTTACAGTTTCCATTTATTTGGTAAGTCAATATTTTCAGCCAATTCTACTTTTATTGTTCTATCTGGACACTCACTTCCACGATTTGTGTACTGTATTCCTTGGACGGCACCCTCAGGGTTTAGTTGCTTTTGGAATTGGAGCAGATTTTCTATAGTACCTCCCAGCGTGCCTAAGACTCAGCTATGTTGGATATAATTGACTTCTTTACCTTGACTTCTTTCAAGTCTTTCCCTTATATATTTTTCATTTCCACACCTTTTGCCACCCATCTTAAGATCTTTCTGGACGGCCCAGAGTTCTGTTAAATTAATGGGAGTGAATCCTACATGGAAGCTTCTTGCAATTTCTTTCCATTTTTTCAACTTATTTGCGGAACTTGTTCTGGTAATTTCTTATTTTATACTCGTACTTTCCATTTTAAATTTTGTCGTTTATAAAAACCGAGACCTTAAAATCGTTGTCGACACAACAAAATAACGACGTCACATTTACTTACAAAATACCAAATAAAAATAACCAGTCATCGATAATTGTTAATGTCGACAGAGGACACACCAATTTGAACCCGTCGACACAAATCGGTGTCGTCTTGTGTCGGCGATCCCAAATAGAATAATGTAAAATATCAAGGCTATAATTTTTAAAGACTTTTTTGAAAATAACAAACAAGAAAGTAAACAAATGAAACTTAACCGCCATTTATTATCACAATCTACCTGTTCATATTGAAGAATCCTTTATAAGGGAGAAAAAAACCTCAAACTGAATATCTAACTTGTCACGTTTAGTTTAATCTAGTAAGGAATGCATACCAAGATATGTATTTACTCTGCAGTGCACATCAACTAATGAAAAGTAACTCTATTAAACTCAAAAGAACGTAACTATAAAATGTAACTTTAAGAGAATAAAAATAAATGGCTTAAAAGAAAATACAAAATTCGTACGTCTAACTCAGTGTTTTTTAAAATACTTCACTTACAACTAACTCATATTGCATTTAAATCCTTAAAAGTTTCTCGTGTTTTCTTTCACGATGATTTCTCCTTCTATTACTGCTTTTCGTACAGCTTAACCTAAACAAGTGCGTGAGACGTAACGACGTCTATCTCCCAGCTTTGAACAAACCTAAATAAGAGCGCAACGTTTTGTAATAAACAGTGATGCTAACATATTTTGTTTAGTAAAAAATAGCAGAAAATAGCTAAAATGGCACCACTCTTACACAAAAACAAAAAAATAACATTTTGTTTGCACCCAACTTCACTACTTAACGCTCTGTCAAAATTGGATTTTCCAAATGCCAATTGCGTTGACGCCGCTATTTAGGTTTGCTTCATGCATTTTGTATGTACATGAAAATGTTTGACGCTCATTTTACACCTTACGCGCTTGTTTAGGTGTTGCAGTTAACCAACCAAATGTTTGCCATTTTGGTCTACTTTTGTCTTCTTTAAGACTTCACTTGAAAGTTGTATACAAAGTATTGAAAAGTGTTAAATTTTGCTTGAACGTATGAAGTCTTTTTCAGTAACTCGGTTTAAAATTTGGTGGTTTTTAAGAAAAATATATAAATCAAATTAAAGCAGATTAAACTTTTCCAGTAGATGATAATATTAGCAGAGTTGTGTAGTTCATGAACGACGCAGTTCAGTTTAACTAATCAATCAACTGACCTAAATCAGCTGTGGTGATCAGCTCATCAGATCACTGAGCTGACATCATCTCCTTAGTTCAGTTCAGTGGCTCACTTCAGCTCACTAGTTCAGTCAGCTCCTTAGTTCAGTCAGCTTCTAATTCAGTTCAGTACAGATTTTTAGTGTACTTCACCTCATTAGTTCATTTCAGCTTATTAGTTCATATTTCTTTTTATATCACGAATATACCGAGTGTGACACTAATAGTAGCCGCCAATTTGTTTTGTTGTGGAATCGCGATTACTTGTTAGAAACGCCTGTTTTTAATTTCTATTATTCTGGCATTCCCCCACTGATGATTTATCATACAAATTTTATTGCACCACATTTTGAGTCTGCAAAAATTAACCTTAGAAATAATGATAGAAAACACGATAATTTTCAGGGTTACGTACCCCAAGGCTGAAAGCGTTGTTTTCGCTATGTCTGGAAGCGTAATAGCCAAACTCTTGAAAATTTCACAAAGGGTGTATTGCTACTGCGGATATAACAACAGGTAGTAAAAATAAATATCATGGCACTATTCTGTGGCCTGCATCGAAAACCTTTTGTTAAAATACCACGCCGGGCTTCCAGGGGGAAGACAAAAATTTTCAAACATGATAAAAGAAGGGACACGCAAGAAGATGGTGAGTTGGTATTTTTCTATTAATAGTAGCGCATATTCACCATGTTTGTTCCTCACTGAAAAGAAAAAGAAAATACGAATTTTCCATCTTTGATTAGAACTTCATATGAAATAGAGCTGAAGAGGAACTGTATTCAAAACCCTGTGATACCTTAGCCACGTTGTCTGTTTTGATAGGGGATATCTTTGACTAAAGAGAGCTGATTCTAATCTACATTATGATAAAAAAAAGTAAAATTTTAAAATTTTATTCGCTCCAGCGTCTTTATTGATTTTTGATAGCAAATATGTCTGCCACAGTCTATTGATCCCGATTATGACTCAGATTATAAAACTAACTAGTGTAAAGAATTATCAATCGACAAATCGCAACAAACGTTAATACTGCTGTTGAATATATCTGCTTTGCTCCCAGAGTATAAATGGACACCCACATATATACAAAATAATAATTTTACAAACATACCCATCAACCAATGGCTTAAATGACGATACAATTTGTATTTCCGATTTCTGTGGTGCCCTTACCAAATCGTCACTCTTTAGATGAGAGATATGTATGTATGTGTTTCTACCATACTTGGGATTTTTTCATTGGCATTGAATTTTCATTGGCATTATTACAAATAATTACCATGAAAACACTTAACTACCATTTAATGCTACGGATTTATTTTTAATTACAATTGTTTTTACCAATGGTAATGTAAATGTAATGAAATTAAATTAAAAATTTAAATTAAATACTAATTATAATAGACGAAAAAATCATCGTTTTTATTAAACACAAATTTGTGATCGCAGTAGGTTTTAATAACTACGAATAAATTACAAATTTCATGCCAGGTTATGTTTTTTTTAAATCTGTAACTTCTTATTCAATCTAGGAGGGCACTACTATTGCATTCAATCTAGATTTGAAAATCTGTACTATGCAATATCCAACGGGTTAAAAATTTGACATAAGAATTAAATTTACAAAATTTACAGACATTTTTTTTTATATTTTCCGGATTTTTGTTTGTTTTTATAAGAAAAAATGTACATAATAGGAGAGCAGAGAATGGAGGTGGGACTTGTTTAAAAACATCACTACAAAAAGGTTGATTTCCAATGTGATAATGATAATGCTTTTTATAATTTAATCATTGTTTTATGGTAATGATTTTGTTTTTTAAAATAATTAGTAATTAAACTTTTTCATTAAAAATCATTACCATTAATGAAAACAATGGCAATAAAAAAAATATTAGCATTTATAATTCAATGCTAATTAAATTGTCAATTAATTACTTAATCTAATGAATTCGTCCTGTGTATGATTTCTACTACAATCTAAAAGCATTTTTAATTCGAATCGTCATTTAGTATAAATTAAATTTAGTGTAAAAAAGTGCTAAGAGCCTTATTACGGCATGGCTGACGAAATAAATTCGAATATCCATATTCAATATTCTGTACGACCTCAGCTAATAAATAAATTTGGTTGAAGTATGCTACATCATTTAGGGGTCCGTAAGTCTTCCTAATTCCGATCCTTAGTCTTAAGAATTATAAGCAGAAAAAATTCAGATTTTCGTGTATTATTTTTAAGTAGTGATTGAAATTCTTTAAAGAATTTTAAATATTTGTCAAGGGTACAATATTTACATAAGCTTTATTAGCTTAAAGTACGTCTCCTAATGGGTTTGATTAAATATTAGATTTAGGCATGTTATTATAACTTGGCAATAGCTAAATTTAGGATTTTGTTGCATAGGATTTTACATAAAATTTTCGATAACATTTTAACAAACAATTTTTGATAAAATTTTTATAAAAAATTTAGAAAAAATTTTGATAACAATTTTATTGAAAATTTTTTGGAAAAATTTCACCGAAAATTTTTTGGAAAAATTTCACCGAAAATTTTTTGGAAAAATTTTATCAAAGTTTTTTTGGAAAAATTTTATCGAAGTTTTTTTTTGAAAAATTTTATCGAAGTTTTTTTTTTGTAAAAAATTTGGTCGAAGTTTATTTGTTAAAAAAAATTTAATCGAAAATTTTTTTAAAAATTTTATCGAGAATTTTTTGTGAAAATTTTATCGAAAATTGTTTGTAAAAATGTTATCGAAAATTTTATGTAAAAATTTTATCAAAAATTTTTTCAAATTTTATCAAAAATTTTTTCCATATTTTTTTGTAAGTTGCATAAGTAGTTTGTCGTTATTTTAATCAAGTTAAAAACAACCTTTAACTTTAAGGACAAGTTATAGTAATAAGCGTTATCCTCGTTATTATAAACTACAAACTAGTTATCCCCCCAACAAAATCCTAACTTTATCTATTGCCAAGTTATAAAAATAGGCCTTAATATATTTACGTCAAAAATTAAATAATTTCCACGTTCTGTGTGTGTGTGAAGTTAAATATGTCGAGTTATATATGGTCCTGACGTAATGACTTACGACTTATGACGTAAGTCATAAATATTGAACTTCACACTTAAATACGTTATACTTCAATCGTTACGTTAAAAACACATTTAACTGCACACACATTCACGTTTATCACTTATCTTATTTAAAAAATATTACTTTTTATCTTCCTTTTTTTCAACTTTCCCTGTTTGAAGTTTCCTATTGGCCATAAAATTTGTGTGTTATTTTTCTTTAAACCGAAAAATACTTTTCAATGCTTAAGAAAATTACTGCCATATATCTTACGTTATAGCTCTGATTCTTAAAATCCTTGTACTGCTACAAGCACATGACTCTACAGTAGTGCTATAAAAGCATACAAGCGCACCTTTCACCTTAACGGAAAAAAAGGTATTAAAATACAAAAAAATAAATAAAAACGTAACTACTTGTAGTATTAAGAACATGTTTTATATTATAGAATTCAGTTAGAAAAAAATTATTTCAACTTCACTATTGTTACAGCACTTAAAGCAACATTTCTTAAAAAAAAAAATAGAAAACTTTAGGAAACATTAAAAACAAAAAATATATTCTTAACGTTACCTTTCTCTCTAAACTTGCTTCTTTTCAAGGCGCTTAATTTTGGGTGTTTCAGTTTGGTCGTAACCAAGCATAAGTCATCATTTGTCTGTTTAGGTTTGTATTTCTATCAGACACAATGCAGAACAGTAGACTATATGTAACATGTACTTTCTCATGCTTCATTTCATTTTGCAGCTTTTTTCTTTATATTTTATTTTATCAATTTTTAATTTTCTGAAGTGTAAATCTTTTTTTCTTCTACATCATGTAAACATTTTTGTAGCCGAAACGAAACGTGTTTAACAATTTTACCAAAATCTATTAGTTTGTTTGTTTTTTTTTTTAGCATTTTATCAGGGACAGAATGTTATGTATCTGCTAAGATGTGTGTGAAGATAAATAAGTAGAGTTAAATACGTTTTTGGAAAAATATAGCATGGGATAAATAAGTTGTTCCATACATTTGGTAGGTATTCTCCACAGATTTTCGGAAAAATCTGAAAAAAACCCAATTTCCGGTTTAAGGGTACTGAAATGTTCTGTTTAAAACTGGGTTATTTTAAACACTATTGCGCAAAATTAGGCGGCAATTGAATAAAATTTGTATTTGATTTGTATTTTTACTTTGTAGAATTGCAATGTTATTAAAATGTTTACAACACCTTTTACAGAGCTTTACAATAATTTTTAGAATTTTTTTTAGAAATTTTTGCATTTTATATAAAGTAAATCCATAAACCATAACTGAAGCCCTATAAAACTAAGAGTCTTACAATTGGTGTGGAATATGTTCAAAGCAAAATCTAGCAAAATATGATCAAGTTATCTATTTTCCATAAACACTATCCGTGTGTAGGTCTTTTAAGCTTGTAAATTCGCTTGGGCTGAAATTACGCATTTTTTTTATTTTGCATCTCCTCTAACAAAAACAAATAATAAAAAGCAACAGGCGTGTTCTATCGTTAAAAATAGTAAAAGAGTCGTTTAGCAGGGTCGTACCCGATTAGATACAGAGATTCTACAACATTCATTTCCGTCACGATAAAGTTTATAAATTATCGATTCTTAAACATAGAGAAGTCGATTGAGTTATGTCCGTCCTTCCGTAATCGGGCTAAAAACAATTTCAGTAACGGCCCAAGAAGGCTACATAAAGATTAAGTGCATCAATCTGACAGGCATAGATTTGCTACTCATACCTACCCTGCCACATTGGTCCATAAATGGCGGAGATGTGCTCAAAAAAAGGCCAGCTACTCTAATTTTTTTAAGATTTTCCCATGTTGTTTTTGTACTTTGTGTATTACCCTTCGGTGTTCCTGTGGCAATATCGTAGGAAACCGTTCAAGAGGAAGAATAGAGATGTCGTTGCTACAAAATATACAAAAAACGACAGAGATCTGAATACGGATAGGCAAATAAAGTAGACGATAAGTTTAAAATAATCATTAACTTCTGATTTATTACGTTACCCTTTATTCTATAAATATATGTATATATTTTGTAAGGACAACACTACCTGCGAAGCTTTTTTGCTTGTAGACTAGCGTACTAGCAATCAGGCAGTAGCTATCGAGGTACTCGTTTTGGTCGCACCAATTATTTTATTCTTTTTATTTTGATAATATTGGTACGGTCAATTATGTATGGAACGAAATATCGGTCAAATGCTCACCGTGACGTTGGCGGTATACCTCCATCCGATGCTCCAAACTTTCGATGACACTAAGGCATAATTAAGGTTAATGCGCCGAATTATCTCATCGTTTAGCTCTTGAATTGTTGCTGGCTTATCGACGTACACATTTTCTTTCAAATAACCCCAAAGCAAGAAGTCCAACGGTATCAAATCAGTTGAACTTAGCGGCTAATTGACATTGCCACCACGTGATATAACACGGCCATTAAATTTGTCGCGCAAAAAAGCCATTATTTCGTTAGTTGTGTGGCAAGTGGCACCGTCCTGTTGAAACCACATATCGTCCACATCCATATCTTCCAGTTCGGGCCATAAAAAGTTCGTTATCATCTCACGATAGCGAACAAAATTCATAGTAACTGCCTGACCGGGCTCATTTTGGAAAAAATACGGCCCGATGATGCCGCCAGCCTAGAAACTGCATCAAACAGTCACTCTTTGTGGCTGCATTGGTTTTTCGACAATCAAACTTCGATTATCATTCGCCCAAATGCGGCAATTCTGCTTAATGACGAAGATGATTTTCTTCGATCATCCACTGTTGCCATTGTTGCCATTGTTGCCACTGTTGCTTGATTGTGTATCTTTCCATTGCGTTAGTCTGAAATTGAGAGATGTCAAATTAAATGCAGAAAAAAACTTGACGTTTAGGTGAGGTTCACTCACATTCAATATCGGCCCTTAAAACTTAACCAGCCGAGATAAATTATTCAACTTTGTGTAACAGAAACTAAATCAGAATGAAATGAATGTTAAACGAACACAAATATGAATTTTAATTCGTTATTTTGAAACAGACGCAGCAAAGGCCCACCAATGCATTTCTTGTGCTCGCAACTGTATACGAAGTGACATTTGGTTTTATAATTAATAAAAAGTTTATTCAATTTAAATGTCAAAAGAAGCCATTATACAATAGTTTTCTAGACTTGTTCATATAATACTCGCATTAAACATTAGTAAAATTGTTGTTATAAGTTTCTTCGTATTTAAAATTCTCGTTTTTCTTAATGTTAGATGCCATTCAACTAAATCCCCAAGCCATCCTTAACTCACTTTTAAATTTGTTTCGCCAGTCGTATTTCTTATTGAAATAACATCCCTCTTAGACATTATAAAGGAGAGATTTTTACCGGAAACATTTCGCTAAAATTTCCATCACAACACCATTTTTTATCTCAGACTTATAAAAAAAAACTCTCCTCTACACATCCGCAAATACAGTCATTACTCGACAATGAAGTTACCTGTAGTAAGAGCTGCGCCACCAAAAGATTAAATAAAAAAGGGCATTCTTTAAAATAAAGCAGGTTAAGTCATAAATACAAAAAGAAAAAGAAAAAAACAAGAAAAATGATTCTAAACATTAAATACAATGGCTGGCGGAAATGCAAAAATACAAATGACGAATTGCATTGTTAATGTATGTGTGCTGAATAAACGTTTTAACAAGAATTTAAATGCAAACGGAAATAAAATTTTTCTTCAGAGTTGTTTTTTGTTGTTGTTTAAATGTTGTTCCTAAAACAAAAATAACAAAAAATACACAAAAGGAAAAAACAAACACAAGTGCATTGATGTACAAATAACAAATAAAACTACTCTTGCACAAACACACATAGAGAGGGATTGAAATAAAAAAATCTGTAGTGGCCTACACTCAACTTTACCATACCTCATGGAAACAGATATTTGTATGCATATTTTGCATAAATAATAAAAGTTCAAAGTACATTTGAATCAAAAAAAATAATTATTTTCGATTTGCTGAGTCAAGTAAACCACCCCTAGCCCCCTTCCTATTATGCTCAAAAACTATACAGCTCTTCATCGCCATATACCCACCCACCCACAGACATCATAACGTATAAATCAGTCGAAATCCCGAACTCGATTTTTTTTTCACGATTACCTATACTGCGTATTTTAAAATAAAAAGAATAAAATCTAAAGTTTAAGAGATCAACGACAAAGTGCGACAAGTGTTTGCTGTCAGATCTCTAACTTCATGGGTCCCTTTTCAACCTCCGTTCCTCAACGAGTTTTAGTATCCGATTGGAAATTTACGAATACCTTACTTTTGTTGCGTCTCGTGGTGTGACTAGCCTTTTACTCTCGACGGTAGTGATTCTATGGTAATTGCTAACATTTTCGTTAGACTAAGGTCTCCACAGCATCTCCATTTAATGTGTCTGCTCGTAGTCCGAGGCCTTTTTATGTTAGCCTTTTTCCAAGCACAAGCATGTATCGTCTTACCTCCATTTTTATCTTGGCCAGATAATGCTTGAGAGTCCCTGACCTGTCGGTAACTAAGTTAACCATTTGTAGGCATCCAGATTGTAACCAAGCTCCTGTTGGTCTTCCTGCCAACTTGTAGTAAAAAATTCTATAGTATTTAGTGGGAATCCAACCCTCAACACCGGCAGATAGACTAGCACACTACCTACTTGCCTACCCAGGCACCCTGAATAAAAATAATCTTTTTTTTTAATCAGGACCACAATTTTGAATTATAATTATACGCTGAGATAACATAATGTGAAACAAAATATTGGTGCTTTAAAATTAAAACTTTAAACTATTACTGCTTGAATACGACTTCGGGTGTATGGTTGCTGTTGCACTTGATTAAGTCGTTGGAGGCTATGGTCCGTACAAAGTTGTCTTGCAATTCGTACAAAAGAAGTTCGCAAACCAATGACTTCCAGTAATTCAAGACAAAATAACCAAAGATGTTAAATCGCACAATCTTGGTGGCCAATATCTTCTTTTATACGCCGATGTTTGACGTACTATTTGGCATGTCGAGACATCTTGTTGGAAACACCAGTGCTGATCGAAGAGAAGCGCCAGTTAATAGTGAATTAAAACTATCTCTTTACCGCTCGTCGTTGACTTTCTCACCGAACCCATTGTTTAAACAGGATATTAAAATGGACACTGGAGCTCCGAGGAGTCATTCTTATGAGCAAAAACAAAACCTTCTTAACATAACCTACCCACCAATAAAGCGCTTGGAGAATATTCTGTAAATTTTTTTTTCTTTATAAATGCGAGAATTTTGCTTACTGACCGGTACATTGGCCGAAAAATTAACCTTATTACTGAACAGAAGATTGTGGGAAGATCGCAATCAAAACTGAGTAAAAATAATATTAAAATTATTTTTCCTTTGTGGAACCTTTGAAAAAATATGCAGCTTAATTCTACTGATTTTTATATATCAGTAGGATCAAATTATATATCTAAGTATTCTTTTTTATTGGTCCTACCGCATTTGGCCAAATTTGTTTTTATATGTATGTATGTATATGTATTTTGTTTTGATGCACTAGTGTCTCTTTATTGTTGAAAACTTAAACTTGACTACGGCAGATGCTCAATAAATATGTGCAGAATTTCTTTGAGAGATCCTTTTTCCATCCAGTAGAATTATTTCTCGTGAGATGATATTTTTAGTCAGCGTTATATTTGTTTTTGTCTTAAACACTTTAGGCGCTCACTGCAAGCTACAGTATGTCCTTCTGTTACAGTTCTTATGTCTACTCAGCTAAAAATAACCACAATTACTAGGAGCTCATTGGAGATTTATATCTCGTTAACAAAGAATTAAGAATTTTGTTTTCCTCTTATTACTTTTAATCTCTTCAAGTTTCTTTCTTCCTTTTGCTTACTAATACTGTGTAGAATGCAAAAACCAGAAAAAAGATTCATTAAAATATATTTTATAAATACATAATTACGAAATATAGAAATTTTATCATACTTAACGTAACAAAATGGCAGCAACGCTGTTCAACAAATAATACTCCAATACAGACACACATACGTACACACACATTTTACTTGGTGCTACAATAAAATGTTGCACCGGAAATAAATGAGCAAATTTATCATGTTAAAAGAGCGTAAAACAAAAAAAAAAAAAAATAAATAAATACAAGTCAACGACTATGAAATGTATATTTAAATACAAAAAGTAGAAGGGGAAAACAAGGGAAAAAATATATTTAAAGCTTACATTTCGTTTATTAGGGTAAGGTCAGACCGGTCAAATATTTGAAGCAATAAGCGTAACCAATAAACTATAAATAAAGTCAATAAACATTTTCAACTTAATCTTGTACATTATTAAAACCTTCCAAAATAAAGATCCTTAGATAAATGCTATTTGTTGCAGAGGTCATCTGTCATCATTGAATTGAAATCTTGTTTCGTTGAATTATTTTGAGGAAGAAGTAGATGCTGCAGCATTTCGTAACTTTAGTTTTGTCTTTCGCCATTGTAATTGCCCAAGTATAAACATGATTTTTATCTTAATGGACCTTTTAGTTGCTTGCTTAATTGCCGCAATAAAGATGAATAATATTCAATAACGATCCCAAAATTCGTGGTCACAAGCCTTCTTTTATTGCCCCAAACCATTGATTTTATTCCTGACTAGCTATCCCCAATACAATAGACAATACAATAGACACTAGGAAGAAAACTATGGCCAGCCTATAAATCGAAAACGCACGCTATTCTCATGACATAACTTTTTCAGTTTATTTAGAAGGTACGACGCCCACTGTTCCCAAACTGTTTTTTGCTAGACTATGCGTAGAACATGATAATAATTTTTTACGTCGTATGGGAGCTATCACTCACACTATCCTATCCTTCCCTATCTAACTATTGTAGGTCTCTAGCTACTTAAAGAAGAGGGCGTAAAAGTGGGCGTAATTTCTTCTGTTACTTCTATTGCCGCAAGCTTTCTCATAACCAATTTTTTTGATAAACTGAAAACTCTTAACCATGCAAAAAACCTGTGGTGTCAACTAATTCTTGCCGACTACTAACACCTTCACGCGGTGCCTCGGTGGGCTTTTTCTAGTCTATTGTTCCAAGGTTGTAGGTTCGATTCCCACCAAGGACTCTGGTATTTTCACTATAACTTGGTAGGACGATCAAGATGGTACTTGGATATAATCAGTGAGCCTACATCTGGTATGATCTGGTCAAGTTAAAAAATTGAGGTAATACGATACTTTTAGACTGTGCCTGGAAAAAGGCTAAGACGCCGGAGCACATTTTGTGTGGATGTCCAGCAGACTGGCTAACGTAAAGGCTTTGGATCACGGGCCCGGTATGCTGATGTACTTCTACAGAGGCACTGATACAGTGGCAGGAGTTTAGATAGTCTCCAACACAAGGGCTTTAAGCATAGTCCTGCCAGCTTTGACCTAAAATTACTACTTGTTGTGTAAATCTATATCACACTAGCCTTTAGATGCGATTATAGTGACCTCAAACTGTCAACTGCTGTCGGAAAAATAAGGACAGATGGATGCTTGTGATTGGACCGACTGGGATACGAACCCAAGCCTAAGCTACAGCACCCTCAAGTTTGTATTAAAACTTTAAAAAATAAAGGTTACATTTATTTTCAAAAATATTTTTCCGGTCTATTCTTACCTTTGGATGCTCTGTTTATCCTTGTGTTTTTAATAAAATTCTTGTATTTTCACTTCATTGTTTTCAGTTTCAGTTCTTCTTCTTTCAATATTAATGGTGGAAGCAGTTTCTTCTTGAGTGTGTGTTCTTCCCATATAATTTGTAGTGGCTTTAAAAAAAGTTCCATTCTGTATTACAAATGAAGAAAGTCATTAGGAAAAACACACGTTAATTCCTGTTGAAACATGTCCTAATAAATGTGACATCATTATTCATGTTCTCATTAAAAGAGATGAATGGGGCTGGCAGCTTATGGGAGAAAGAAACAAAGAAAACACCTCCTTTAACTTTCAATGAATAATGACTGTGTGGTTTTCCTTTTCTAAAACAAAAAAATAATAAACTTTAAATAATAATAAAAATAGTGAAAGGAATTACAAAACAGCCATAATAAGTGCTCGTAAGTACAAATTAATATCCATCTGTCGTTTGGAGAGGACAATACCAATTTTAGCAAATGAATTTGTTGAAACAAAGACATAAAAAGCCAAATCATTGCAATAACAAAATTTATTTAAAACCCAGCAAATGTTTTCAACAGAATTTCAAGTTAGCATTTGAAAGATTAGATGTCTAAGGCAAAAATCAGCATTACTCCATAATCCAATCCATGAACTCACTAAATTCTGCCACTTTGTTTGTCTTCAGTTCTTATGTCAGTCGACGTTTGAAGACGGAGAAACGCAGCAAATTTTTAGTGAGCATATGCTGCACTACATTAGGCTACGAGAAGAGATATGATAAGTCAACATTCCACGTATTTCATATGATTTTGTAGTGCTTTCCAAAGTTATTTAAGCCTGGGGGGTTACTATGTAACTCGATTCGATAGTTAAATATTACGGATACGGATTTTTCGTACCAACTAACTCGAATTCGTAAATACATTTGCTACTTTCGAGTTGCCGTATCCGATTATCGGATACTCGTACTCTACTTTCGGATGTGCATCACTATGTAATTCGAATTTAGATGTCAAAGTCGCTCGAAAGTTGGCATTAGTACTCGTTTGATTTTGAGCTAACGGATGAAATATTAAAAAATTTAAATAAAACAAAACATCGACACCAAACGCTGAAAATGTAAGTATTTGTTAAATTCATGTATATTAATAGATAAAAATTAATACAAATCTTTTTCAATAGGGAAAATGCTACGAAAAATATTAATACGAAGCAAATACAATTTGAAATTATGCTCAACTTTATGACAGAGCATCCGCAGTTGGCTAAGGGCTATATAAAAGCTCCGGATGCCAAACAAGCCACCAACAATTTATGGACACGATTGGCAAAAGATCTGAATGCAGCCGGTCCACCAATGCGGGAAGTGGTCGGTTGGAAAAAAGTAGGTAATATATAGTTTACCCATAAATGGAAATAAAATTTTTTTTGTTTAGGTTTGGGCAGATCACAAGACCCATCTTAAGGCCAAATTGCGGAAGAACCGCATTAATTTTTCGGGCACAGGCGGTGGTCCGGCAAAAATGTGTTCATTTACCGCACTCGAAGAAGGTGTAATTGATTTACTTGAAATGAGGGAGGCTGTTGATGGTATGAGTGGGGTCCGGAAATTTAGTGTAAATAACAGTATCCCCCCAACCGCCGACGACACTGGTACGGCCACAAGCAATAACGACGTCGAGCAAGATGTTGCACATATCCTCACATGCGTAACTAATGATCTGAGGGAGACGGATGAATTGGTGTCTGATCCTTCCCCAACGCGTTGCTCGTCAGCTGCCCGCACGCCCATCACACGACGATCACCATTCAATCGCGCTGTGCCAAAAAAGCAGACATTGCTGGAAAAGCAAGTGAATGGTCAAATGGAGTACCACAAGCGCTCCACATCACTCTTGGAAGAGGTCAACAGCAATTTAAAATCTTTAGTTAGATATAAAAGAAGACAAGTGGATATAGAAGAAAAAAATTATAAGCTTGCAAAAAGAAAATTCGAACATGAAATGAAGTTGAGCGTAGAAAATCAAAAACTTAAACTTGCAAAGCTTAATTTAAAGAGATGCTAGAAATTGAAAGAAATCGAAATTTATAAGTTATATCTACCCTGTTGTCTAGTATGTATGTGATATTACTATTTATTATTATTTATATTACTATTTAAGCTTTTTTTCTTTCCTAAAACCACTATAAATGAATTAGTAAAAACTTCAGTGGAAATAAATGAATTAATATTTTATAAATTGTTTTTTATTTGATTTCTTAAAGCTTGCGCTAAGGCTGAGAACTGATTTCTATCTTCAGAATCTAAAGCAGTTGTTGAGGCCAATTCCATTTCTTCTTCATTATTCACTATTTCTGAAGGTAGTTCGACATTATGCTCTAAACAAATATTGTGTAATGCACAGCATACATTCAATATTTGTGCGACCTTTTCCGGTACATAATGTAATTCTCGTGCTGCGAGCAAACAACGAAATCTTCCCTTTAAAACACCAAACACACGTTCAATTATTGATCTTGCCTTACAAAACCGCTTGTTAAATCTGCTCTCCGCAGAATGCTCATTCGCGCTCCTGTACGGTGTAAGTATCCATGGCTCCAATGGGTACCCAGAGTCTCCTACGGACAAAATAAATTAAAATGATGAATTAAATAATGAAATAATTAAATTACCTATTATCCAAGATGACTTGTCGCCATTAATATATGCGTCCTTCAGAAATTGACGCTCATCCGACAAGTTCCATACGTGAGAGTCGTGTGCTGCCCCTCCATAACATCCATTCACTGCTCTTATGCGCATTGTATGATCACATATCTAAAATATCAAAGAATGTGCTCGTAAAAGGTGGGATGATTGATAGATCTCCTCCCCTCAATAAAACAGTTTATAATACCACATATTCTACACACGGTGTAAGTATTAATGGCATTATTTTATTTAGGGGATGATATCATGTTGGAAATACTTACGACCATTGCATTTATGCTGTGTTTGAGTTTCCGGTTGAAAAACAAGTGCTCGTTTTTAGATGGCCGGACTATTTGTATGTGAGTACCATCAACAGCTCCTATTATCCCTGGAATTCCAGACGTTGCATAAAAGAAATTTTTGGCAGCTCGTTTTTCGTCATCGCTCATGACGAAATTTATGTGCTTGGGACACAACACCTTCTCTATAGCATTACACACTTCTTTTATGCAGTTTGACACAGTTTGTTGTGCCAAGCCAGCAAACCGGTCTTGACCGATTTGGTGTTGGTACCCACCTTGTCCAAGGAACTTAAGTGTAGCACCTAATTTGATCGCTGGTGTTACAGCTGTCGATCTCTGTGTTGTTGGCAGATGCGCACTAATGCTCTCCAACACATATTTAAAAGCTTCCTTGCTAAGACGGAAATTTCGCACAAACCTTCAAACAAAAATATAAGTTATATACAACATATTTAATAAATTGTTACTTACATTACATCCGTCAACTGCATAAAATCTACACCATCGCGTAGGATTCTACGTTCCATTCGCTCGTCTTCATTTTCCATCCAAAGGGCAACCGTATCCATTTTTATAACGCACAAATATTTCTTGTTTACTTTTTTTATTTTTATTTTCATTGTTTTGACATTTTGGGTAATAAATGCTGCCAATGTTGAATAAAACATTCGAAAGTAGTGCCAAAATTATTTCAATTAGTGGCAGCACTTCTCGCTCGATCCGAAACTGTTACATGGTAAGAGTTTAAATTCGGATCGAATACAACTTTCGAGCTGTTCATACTTTCGAATCGAGTTACATAGTAACCCCCCTGTATAGATATCGAACCAAGGTTGACTTATTAATATTTTGTTTTATCTTAAAACAGATTGATTTATATGACCCTTCAGATTGGACGAACTCTAATATGACCCTTCAGATTGGACGAACTCTATCTTGCTAAATGTTTGCTTGGTTATGTTCAATTTATTTCCGTTTTTTACTTTTACTTTTTCCAGCGACTTCGTTATAAAATACTCACTCTCAACTGTATATTTTTTTACTTCTAATCCTCAATCTATTGTTAAGATTCTTTGTTTTTTGTACAAGTGCACTTGTCTTTACTAAAATCACATTTTTACTTTAATCAGTAACTAGACATGAAGGAGTATTTATGAATGAGATTTAGTTGCGTTATATGATCACTGTTTCTTTTATTAACTGCTTTGTTTAAAAAGTAATCTTAAGAAAATATGTAAGATTTTTAAATGGTATTAATTATTGAGTTGTTTTTTTCCCGTCTTATGTAGCGGATCGATCTGAAATAAGATCGAAATAAGTTATTTTTTAATTTTTTAATTCATTTAATTCATTTAACTATTATAATCGAATATTTCGAATTTGCCTTTTG
Source organism: Phasia obesa (assembly GCA_949628195.1). NCBI lineage: Eukaryota > Metazoa > Arthropoda > Insecta > Diptera > Tachinidae > Phasia > Phasia obesa. Next base: position 81,883,639 of record OX451217.1, on the reverse strand, counting down.
CTTCACAAACCAAATTTTAAGACTAGTACTTTTATAGCGCAGAGGTACCCTTTAGTCAGGATATAACGCGTGATCCATTTCACAACTTTTTTAAAGAAAAAAACACAGAAAATTCAAATTTAATGGAGAATGTTTATTATCATTTGAAAGAACATTCTTTGGCATTTATTTTTTGAAGATTATGTCTATCAAATGTTGGCCGTTGCTTCGTCGCTGATGGTCCATCCGTTGAGTCCACTGGCGCATAACACGCGTGATGTTTTCCTCCTTTACATATCCCCACAGGAAAAGCTCTAACGGTGTGATATCACACGATCTTGGTGGGTAATCGACCAAAACGTGAAATTATGTGCTCACCGAAATGTTCTCTCAATAAATCCATTGATTGATGCGATGTGTGGGAAGTGGTGCCGTCTTTTTAAAACCAAATGTCGTCGAGATCACAAGCTTAAATTTCAGGCATCAAATAGTCGGTTATCATGGCACGATTGACGGTTACGTTCGCACCGGCATCATTTTTAAAGAAATATGGACCGATGATTTCACCGGCCCACAAACCACACCCAACCGAATTTTTTTCTGGATATAGTGGCAACTCTTCATGTTGCTCTTCATTCCAAATGCGGCAATTTTGTTTGTTTACATACCAGAAATGAGCCGGAAATGGGCCTCATCACTAAACAAAATTTGCCTCGAAAACGTCGTATCTTCTTGGAACTTTTCAAGAGCCCTTAGAGCGAAGCGATTCAGGCGTAAGTCTTTCCATTATGAAATGCCAAACAATACTGAAGAAAAATAACATGACAGCATGACACGACTCACACGTGATCTGTCAAAAAAAGGCTATTGAAAAAAGTGCCTCAAAATGGATCACCCTTTATATACAATTCTGTTATTATTATTATTATTATTATTATTATTATTATTATTATTATTATTATTTACAAAAAAGTTTTCGGTATTTTAAAAACGTAAAAGTGTGTACTTTTAATCTCCATTTTCTCTTGGAAATGAGTGATTATTATATATTTGAACCGACGTAAAGAATATATAAAGCTCAGAAGTTTCGTCATCTAGAAATTTCTAGATCAATTCAAATCGTTCGAGAGTATTCCAGAGGATTCCGAAATATTCCAGGAATTATTTGAAACATCCCAGATCATTGTGGGACTCTTCACAACTCTCTCGAATGCTGTAGAATGTGGTTAACCATCTGATGCCTTTTTTAGATGGTAGTTAAGGCAAGATTCGTAATGGTTTCGTAGGATTGAATAAAAACACACATTGAAGCTTGAGTAATCAAAGTGATACTGTAATTGGATATAAATCTATACATATAATAAAACAGTAACTCATTTCCTGTCTGTCTTTTTTTTGTGTTCGCATCAGGTAAAAACTTCTGAATGGATTTTAACAAAATTTTTTAAGGAAGTACCTTAGCATCCTGATTCCAATATAGGATACATTTTTTCCGCAAAAAAAAAATTACGTCGATTTTTTTTACCGATTTAAAGATACTGCATACTTTGAAGCATATTTTATTTTTTAAAGCGAGATATTTTAATCACGTTTGCGCAACAGATGGCGCTGTTTTAAAATAATGCCAAAATATGAATTTCTTACTGCAAAATAGCCAATTGAATAAAATTTGTACTTGATTTGCATTTTAACTTGTGGTATTAGAATGTTACTAAAATATTTTGAACACCTTTTATCCAGGAATTTTATATATTGCTCAAAAGTAAAATAGATGGAGATCTTGACAGTTCTGAATTAATGCGGCGAAAATAAAAATAACAACATACCAAAACATCCAGAAACATTGTAAAATGTTGTGGAATATTTGGGGATACTTTGGAATTCCCTGGGCAAAACAGGATACTCCAGCTATTTTTCTTTTTCCATTTAGCTTCATTCTCTTCTTAATCTACGTTGATATTTACACCCACATCAAAAACAAAAAAAATAAATCCTGACTATAATCTTGCCAGCCGATTTTACTGTTCTTACCATCTCCGAAGTAGATTCACCTGTTGAAATTAATTTCTTTAACAGTTATTTCATTCCTATTTAGTATACCGCGAATCGTTAAAATAAATTTAAGCGAAAAAGACCCCCAAAAAGCCACTCAAACGATTGTTTTAATTACCGATTGTGAGCAAATGCAGTATCTACCTTGCCGATTGCTTTTTCATGCCAAATTGATGTCACTAAACCATACGATAGGCACAAGTTGTGAACGCGCGCTTTAAAAAAATTTTAATTATGTTGTGTAAGGATATTGGCAATGGATGAAAAAGTTTCATTATATTCAGGTCTGCACGAAAAGAAAAAACTTGGTTATTATGATTAAATTATATAGTTGTAGTCAAACTATATTATTATTGAAAATAATAACAATATAGTTTTGTTATAACCATATTATTGTCAACCCTGACAAAGACATTGTTAAAATAATCAGAATGTGTTTAACTAGAAACATATTATAATAAAATGTGGATGTAACATAAGAAATATTTATTATATTGTGCAAACATTTTATGGTTGAATTAAATAATTATAATATGGTTAAAAACAACGCAGCGTCATATTTGTTATTCTATTTTGTTTATTCATACATATAATAAAATTATAACTTATTTCCGTCTGTCTGTCTGTCTGTCTGTCTGTCTGTCTGTCTGTGTGTCTGCTTTTCTTTTGCGTTCGCATCACGTAAAAACTACTAGATTGATTTTAACAAAATTGTTTGAGGAGGTACCTTAGCATCCAAGAGAAAGTGGAGAAAAAGCACTGAAAGTATTTGCGGGTTTAAGGTACTAAAATTTTCGGTTTAAAACTGGGATACGGTTGAGGTTACCTCTTATTTTTGAAAGTGGGATATTTTGAACGAAATTGCGCAACAGATGGCGCCAATTGAATGAAATTTGTATTTTTACTTTGTGGAATCACAATGTTGTTGAAATATTTTAAACACTTAAGAAGTGGTTTAAAACAATTTTTAGAATTTTAGAATTTTTTATAAATTTTAGAATTTTATCCAGGAATGGGTACCTTCATATAAAGTAAATACCCAAACCATAACTGAAGCACTATAAAAGGAGAATGGAATACTTTCAAAGGGTGGTGGAATACTTTCAAAGCAAATTCACGCAAAATATTGTTAGGACGTCCATGACGAGGCGGGCACAGCTAGTTATTAATAAATTATGGTTAAAAATAATATATTATTTTTGAATACTTATAAAACCTTTATTTTGGTGTGAAGTTTGGCAAAAATAGTTTAGTTAAAACCAACCATGTTGCATCTTTTGTACTTGGTAACCAGTTAATAATGAAATTTTAACCCAAACTTGCTTAGTAATTTTACAAACAACTAAAATAGTGTTACAGAGAACATAATGTGATTGTTGTGATCATACCAAAAACATGTTTTGTCTTATTTTTAATCGTAATACATTTCTTAAATTTTTAAATTCGTTAACTTATTTTATATATTATTTTTAATATTTTTTATTGTTGTTTCTTTCAGGTATGTAAATATATACAATTGTTTATGTTCTAAGATGTTCTAAGATGTACTTATGTATGAGTAAGTAAATATTTTCTTTTTAAATTATTCTAAGGCTTCTTTCTGTGACTTAAATAAGAAATATTTTACTTGAAAATAATATAGTCATCTTGCTTTACACACGCTGCGCTAGAGTTACTCAGAAACTTTTTATTGGTTGATATTATAAAGGATGACTATAATATTTTCATTTCAAATTTTTTTTTTACTTTACTTAAAGAAATGAGGCACTGCCATGGAACAGTTGGTTTTATAGAAAAGCACAATTTTAAATATCATGCTTACATTTGGCCAAGGCATCAGACTTCATAATGGTTGCCACCTTGTAGGCCGCAATAATTTAAAATTTTTTATTTTAACATTACATTTCTTAAATTGCTAATTTAATATCTTATTATTTTATATAGTACAAGAATATTTTTTTTATATCATTTAAAAAAGTTAAGCCACGACCCATTTTAAGATCATGCTGAATTTTAATTAAATTGGGAAGCATACTTTTAGGATGCAATTTTTATTAAATTGTGAAGCATACTTTTGGGATGCAGTTTATAACTTATCTATTTTAATGTCAGTAAAAATATCTAAAAATAAAGCGAGATAAGTCTACTCGATCAACATAAGTTTAAAATGGTAGCACAAAAATAAAAACATATATTAAACCTTAATATTTACTTAATGTTTAGACTCAGGTGAACAGTGGGGTGGATTTGTTTATAAATAAGAAGTTGTTAAATCTGGTGTAATTGAACGTATAAACAATAGACAAGCAGTCGAGTTTAAGTTTTAATTGAAACTCCTTAGAATTCATAAGGATCGGTAGTATGCGTTCTCAAATCAGGGCGTCTTGGAGATGTCAAATTTCAAAACATTTATGGAATTTCCATTCGATTTGTTTTAAGAGTTGCTTATTTGTAAAAAACTACTTAACATAGCCCCAAAAAAGTAATCCAGAGGCTTTAAATCGCTTGAACCAGGGGGCCAGTCAACAGCAAAACTTCTTGAAATAGAGTTTTTACCAAATTGATGTTGCAATAAATCGATTGGGCCACTGAACAGGACTACTTCTAGTAATAAAGTTTGTTATCGATTGTTAAGCGAGCTGCTGTAGGGCAAGTTGCGCCGTTGTTTTTGGAACCAAATGTCGTTGTTGTTTAGCTAATTAATTTTTAAAAACAAAAAAAAAATCCGTTAGAATGGCTCGATAGCTCTCACCATTCACCATAACGGTAGTTCCTTGCTCTTTAAAAAAAAAAAAAAAATACAGCCCAACAGTAAATTCTAATAGAGTTAAAGGCATTTGGTATCGATTATCGTGGTTGGAGCTTTGCAATTTTGCTTACTGACGTAACCATTTAACCAGAAATGGGCTTCATCACTTAACACAATTCGTTTATAAAAATGCTCATCTTCGGCCAGTTTCCAACGATCAGCAAAAATGGTCGCTGGTCGTTTGGCTTTAATTATTGCACAATGCCGTATGCCATGATCCTTCTGTAAAATTTTCCGCGTAGTCAAAGGGCAAAGGCCAACAAATTAAAAAATGACTAATCTACATTTCGGCGTCTTCTTTAATACTTCGGGCTACAGCATCAATATTCTCTTCGGTATGCACATTTATTTGCCTTGTTGATTGTTTTGAATCAAGAGGAGTAAAATTAATGCGAAAATGATCAACAACTGGCTGCTCACAAGGCCGGTTATGTTGGCCGTAAAATGGACGAAGTGCGATAGGAACTTCGCGAATAGATTTGTTTTTCAAACTAAATTTCCAATTTTTGGAATCGTTGATTTAATTGAAGATGATTTTAAAATTGAATTTTTGCCTAAAAACATTACAAGACGATTTTGATAAAATTGATTTATTTAAGAAAACAAAAAAAAATTAAAATGGTTGTGTCTGCTGCTGTCCACTGTGAGTTGCACGAATAATGTAAAATAGTACAATTTTTAAATAAATTAATCAAAGCAGAGCAAATACACTAAGCTGGTAATTAAGTGTAAGCATAGTTTATTTTTTCATTAATTTAAAACGGTGCAGTATTTTCCACAAATTAAATTCCAGCTTTAAATTGTTCGTGCAGTGGCTGTGGTTTCTATTTTTTTCGTTTTTTGTTTGCCATGAAAAACAGTTTTAGAATGATTAATTACTCAGTATTAAGGGTTAATCCTCAGATGCTTACATGTTTGCAGTAAATTATTTTAAAAACCAGCGCAATTGAAAAAAAAGGTATTTTTTTTTTAACCAAGTCTGTGGGAAACTTTATTTAAGTTAAGAATATTTTGGCAGCATTTAATGGTTGTTGCTGGAGGTATTTTAGTTTAAACTTAATTGCAGTAGAACACATATGGCGAGCAGTAAAATTGGTTTTTGGTAATAAACATATTAAATAACAAAAATGACTATACAATTTTAAATTATTAACTTTTTCGCTACTCTAAACGAACATAAAATTTAGTAAAAGTTAAAATTACTAAAAATCCTTTATAAAAACCAATTTTTGCCTATTCGTGACTCAGCACAAAAATAAACATTTTCTGTTATTTTCAATGGTATCACATTAAACACCATTTGTCCCGTAATAACATTTAGGCAATATTAAACAAATTTATCGCTTTAATCAGTACGCACATGCCTTATGTATTACACAAACGAGAGTCTATTCAAAATGAATAAAAACAATTAACATTTGAACTCTAAAGAAAATTTGTTTGTGGGCAAAGAATTTTCTATATATTTGACATATAAGTTTGATACAGATTTTTTTTGTATAGAGGCATATATTTGTGACAAAAAATATAGTAAAAAAATTACAAAAAAAAAATTTTGCAAGTGTGCTAAATTCGTCCATGCCGAATCTTATATGTAAACCATTCACAATGCAATGTTAAATATTCCCTTACTCGGTTATGTTCCCAATTTCACAATAATGTACATTCGGTTTTTTATGATTTTCAACTTCATTATTACAAATATGATATAAAGATATAGACAATTTTTTTTTTTAATTTTATAGAATGTATTTTCTAAAATTTTTATCGAAATTTTTTTGAAAAATTTTATCGAAATTGTTTTGTAAAATTTTATCAAAAATTTTTTGTAATAAAACATTCGAAAATTTTTTGTAATAATTTTGTCGAATATTTTTTGTAATATTTTTTTGAAAATTTTTTGTAAAAATGTTATCGAACATTTTGTGAAAAAAATTAATTTTAGCAAAAAATTTTCGATAAATTTTTTTATAAAAAATTTTCTATAAAATTATTACAACAAATATTCGATAAAATTTTTACAAAAAATGTTCAATAATATTTTTACAAAAAACCATCGATAAATTTTTCGATAACATTATTACAAAAATTTTACAGAAAATTGTTTGTAAAATTTTATAGAAAATTTTTTGTTAAAATTTTATGGAAAATTTCTTGTAAAAATTTTATCGGAAATGTTTTGTAAAAATTTTATGGGGAATGTTTTGAAAAAATTTTGTCGAAAATTTTTTGTAAAAATTTTATAAATTTTTTTTTTTTTAAATACAAAAATCGCCTCTAGGGTGTTATTGTTCTCCCAAAATCTGCATGCACTCCATGCAATCTACTGGTCGAGATCTAATATTTATTTAACAAAAGAAGCAAGAGAAAATCATTACAACAGAAAAAATTAATAATAACTTAAAAAATATCGGTGGGAATGGTTTTTTGATCCACCACAATAAAATGTTTTTTAACCACTGTGCGATGATACATTTCACTTGTCTAGCTCATGGTGGGCGCAGAAAATTGCAGATTTTTTTCGTTTACCTTTTGAAAATCTAAACTCTTTGAAATCAAGTGCATAGAGGTTTTTCTTAGATTGTTGCATACATACCTAATTATGTATAAGCAATCCCCGGACGCCTTGAACGTCTAGACGGTACTCTTGGAAGAAAGTTGCTATAAATTACTGAAATAACTTTACAGGAATTAACAATATGTTGAATATGCTTGATGCTGATGATGACGCTGAATTCATACATGATGCCGAAGACTTATTGACGAGTTTATTTCGAATTAGGTTTGGTTTCTAAAGTTAATTTTAAGTATAAGCATATTTAGTTAAACTAGAATTAATTCATAATCAATTTCAATGAGTTTATTTCAAAATCCTTAATCAATTTCAATGAGTTTATCTCAAAATATGGCCCATTAAATATTTACTTCAAATAAAAGATTTGTTTTTATTAATTTATTGAATATTACAACACAATTAAAAATTATATTCTAATTGAAATTATTGAGCATAGTAACCACTCGTTGTAGTGAAACACCCAGAGTCTTTGGCGGGAATAAACCCACAACCCCCACACTGATAAAATAGTACCCACTAGCCTAGCAAGGCACCCGTAAAAGTTTTGAACTCACAGTAATTATTTGGTAAAGAAGAATATAAATGCGTATTTAGTTTGTTACCGTTTTTGGTCTAATTATCAATTAACCCACCCCCCTCTAATACGTACAAGCATATTTGATTTCAATCAAAACAATTACTCCGTTTAACAAAATTCCGCAATTTGACATAAACACAAAGAGAAAAATACTTAAATACGCAAAACACACATACACATTCCTACCTGCTATAAACTTACAATAAAAGCAAAAATATCGTACGAGTGAATATTTAACGTGCATTACCCGCGGCAGCTTTCTAACAAATAATAATTAATTATTCTATAATTGGCCAAATTTACATACTAAATAGAAAATTTTTATTGTTTGGCATAAATAAATAAAATAGTGGCAAACGAAATTGTGAATTTGTGTTAATGTGTTGGTTTGGCATTAGGGTGGTGTGTTTGTTTCCTAAAAGTAAATTAGTACTAAAGAAACTGAGAGGTTATTCCCAAAACTTAATATTGCTTTATTAGGAATGTTTGGAAAAAGCTGTCGTAGGATCTAAAAGTGATATCTACTTTACATGTCATTGAAGTTTTTATATTTTTTTTAACAAGTATTGATAACTTTCTAAACTTGTATCTGCCTAATATAAACATTTTTTATAACTACAAAATTTATTATATAATCATTGTGATTAATATTAAATATGCATAATCAGAATTAAGCTTTAATTTATTATTATGTGCAGCAATTAATTATTAAATTCATGGCAACATATCAAGTGTTTTTGTATACGCAAGTAAAAAAATTTAAGTTCCGGTTGACCGGAAACTTTAAAATCAATTTAAATATTCGTAGAACACATTTAGCATTTATTATTGTTAAATAATAGGCCTTAAGTACCAAGACCCAAGGGATCTTTTGTACAGTCTTTGTGTTCATCGAACAAGTTCTAGGATACGGATAAAGCCAATAATCTTATATGGTGAGACATCATTCACATCGACAGGAGGTAATAGAGAACCTACTGGAAATTTTGTTCAACGAGACACCAAGGTAGGACAGACACAAAGTATATGTTTCGAATACTCGTCGTGCAACTTACAGTACATACAATTTCTGATCAGAGTGTTTCCTAACGTAAATTGATGGTAACGAAGACCACAATGTTCAATGAGCCATCCCGCAAGTAGCTTTAAGTCACTCTTGTTGAGTGATAGTAGCCTTTGGAATGTTCACCCAGATAACGCGATAAAACATTTAGCTTGTCTACTGCCCAATGACGAGATAACTCTGCTTTGACCCAGGAATCAGTTTTTCCTTAGCATGTCCAGTGGATATACAAAAGAAGGGATAGATTACTATAAATTTATGTGGACCCCACATAAATTAAGTTGGCTAAATGGTTCATACACTGAATACCAGCGTGAATATCGTGGAAAGGAACCCAACATAGTGTTAAACTCTTGTGGGAATCAATTTCATTTAGTAGAAGTGTCGCACAGTCCATGACTACCCCAGATCTTATTATTTTCTACTCAAATCAATTGCTTTCTTTTTCTTAATTAAATTGCTAAAAATAAAAACAAAATCTTAAAAAAGTAATAATATTTTTCTGTCTATTTTTCTGTGATGCTTTGCTAACCCATTCAGATAAACAACGTTTAACTTATGTCCCAAAGTTAAAAATGAGTTTTGTATACCAGTGAAACAGGGCCATCTTGCACTAGAACGGGGAAAACCGATTGACCAAAAAATTACTCATGTCACCCAGTCCTCAAAAATGGTTTTTGTTAAAACACTTTTTAATTGTCATTGCGGTACATTCTAGAAGAACCCCTTGTAAGATTAAGGAGGTTGGTATCTGTGCCGAGAACCTAAATGGGCAGTTAGTGGTTAAAGAGGACTAGTCGCTAACAGTTCCCCTAATCCACGGTAGAACAGCATACGTCAGGGATGCGTGCTCAAGAAGGTGCTTGACTTTTAGTATGCTACTCTGGGTACCGGTCGACCTCCAGTTTCAATGCAGACCTACCCACGCATAAGAAGCTCTGTGAGGGTGGACTTATTATCTTCATGAATCAACGTGGGAATCCGAAAGGGATAAGCCAGAAAGCCTCGCAAGAGGCGGAAAGTTTAATCCCTCAGGAAACGCCGGTCTTAACTGGCCTAAGGAACACTTCAGAAGGGATGGTCAGAAACGCCTAGCAAGGGGTGAACAGTTTAATCTCTAAGGGCTCTCCTATAGCGAGGAACCGAGATATTCCGATAGAGATGGAAAAGGAAGCCGCGTTAGAGGTTGGAAGGTTAATCCTTTAGCAGTTCCGGTTGCCATTGACCAATAGGGACTATTGGATGAGAATGATAAAGAAACCTCGAAAGGGGTGGACTGGTCAATCTGTGAAGATTCTCCTGAGCTGGACGCACCTCACTCTATGGGCTTAGGTAAATCCTTATCGGAAGCAGGCACCTCCAGCAGACCAACTAGCAAAAGGGGGATCTGCTATAAATTTTTGTGTACAGGAAGCCAGAGTAGTGCTGGGCATAATGAGAGCTAAGGTCCTACAATGGGTGGACTCATTAAATCTGAAAAGGTGGAGGAAGACCACTACGTGTAGGCAGGCGCGAATGGTGCTCAAAGAGCCCATGGGTAGGAATTCCAGGAAGGTACTTGGATACAATAGAAGTATGCCAAGATGGATAACTCACTAGCGACAGGACTTGGAAACTTCAAGTATCATATGAAAAAGATGATACTTGCAGACTGTGCCTGGATGAGGCTGAGACGGTAGGGCACGTTGTGTTGGAATGTCCGTCACTGGCTAGCGTAGAATTTGTTAAATGTTGATTCCATGTGGGATCTGAGCTTTGAACATGTGCTAGCAATTACCAGAGACAGTGTGATGAGAAAGAAGGCCGACAGTTTCCATTCAAGATTAAAGGCTGGTTGTAGCACCTAACTCTATAAGGATAAGGTTGCCGTAATTACATTTCGGATGTCTATAATCATAGGGGACGGAAAGGGGTTGAAAATTTTAAAATTTCAAAATTTTAAAAATACCAAAATCTCGTTCGAACTCGCACTGTAAAACATTCCAAATATTTTTAACTGTAGAGGGCATCTCTAGTAATGAAAGCTTTTCATTTTTATTTTGCAATCTTTTCTAGTTTGCAAGAAAAATGGTCTCATCCCTTAAAGAATCTCCAACTGTTAAAAATTCCAAGTATGGATAAATATAAAAGGACACCCTGAAAACAAAACGTATTCATTTTTATTTTCCAATCTGGCATAGTTTTCATAAAAATTGCAATTTACATTTTAACAGAGCTCTGTTAAATTATCAGGTTTGTGTTTAAGCTAAAAAATTTTAAAATTTAGCTTCACACCCATTTTTATATTTGGTGTCAAATCTGGTCATATGACGAATATTTTTGAGAAATAAGTTCATCCGTTATATTCCTGTTTAAAGAGTTTTCGTTTTCCTTTTTTTACGAAAGAGTCAAATAAGTCTCATACAAAGAGAAGTTAGACTGTAAAAATGTTTTACAAAAACGTTCCTCGTCATATTTAACACAGATCTGCTAAACACATCCCATAAATTCTAATCCTTCAAGAATAACATGGCATCCAACGTCGCTGCTTCACGATAGGAATGTGTAGGGGGAAGTTAGCTAAAAAATAATATATAATCAATTACAGTCCTTTATGGATCAATGCCTCTGCAACTATTGTTCTCCACTGTTTGCTTTGTAAAACTTTTTGTCTGTAGTATCTAACTTTCATTATTCGTAAGTCTGCTTCGACATCATATTTCCACCTTTTTCTCTATCGTCCTTGTTTTCTATTGCCTTCTGGTTCTTGTTCAGAAATTTTCTTCACATGCCCCATGCAAAACATGCCTCAGCCATCGTATTTGTTGTGCTTTTATAAAACGTATGATATTTTGGTTTTCATTCAGGGCCTCCAATTCATTATTGTATCGGGATCTGTATACACCTGTTTCAATTTCTATTGGACCAAATATTTTACGAAGTATTTTTCTTTCAAAACACAGTAATTGATTTATGTCAGATATTTTCAGGGTCCAGCTCTCACACCCGTATGTTAAAACTGGTATTATGAGTGGTCTGTAGAGATGAAGTTTGAGTTTCTTAGATAACAAAGAGGATCTAAAGAGTTTTATATGGATAAACCAGATTCCTTTTGTAGATTGTATTCACCGCGCGCACTTAAATTTACTCTCATCATCACTGACGAAGTCTGACGCTTCTTGACGTGTGTTTGATCTATACATATACTTGGTTTTCCGTGTGCTAATCATTAGACCTGTGCTAAGTAATGCGTCCTTTAATTTCTTGAATGTGTCCTTCAGGGTGTTTTTACTTCTGCCCATGATTGAAATGTTGTCATCATAAGAGCAAATTTGAGTTTATTTGTTATATATTGTACCCTTTTGATCAATTTCCTTTACTACAGAATGTAAAACTAGATTGAAGACCAGAGAAGATGGAGCATCAGCTTGCTTCACCCCAGAGATGAGATCGAAAGTCTAAAAAAATTCACATAAAAAATTCAGCAAAAAAATAATACTCATACAATACTCACATATAATAAGTAAGTAAAATGTGGCTTGATAATGATGTCCTCTCATCAAAAGTGCTCGCCAACCGTACCAAACATACAATCAGTGATGACGGTCTTCACCGGAAGGTATGACAACAGTAAATATCGGAACCTGATTAGTTTGGAAAACGTTTAGTGTTTTATACAGAGTTATACGTTGTAATTATATCTACTAAAAAGATCTCTTATATTAAAGAGCCTGAAATAAAATATTCATTTTAAAGGAAAAAAATATTTTTTTAACTTTTAAATTTTAAACAATATGCGAACGCAGACTTATGGCACCTAGTATACGTTTTGTAACGTACGTTTTAAAAATACTGTATGTAACATTGTCTTCCTTCAAAGAAAAGGCCATAGCCTCTAAAGTCAATATTCCTTTTTGGTTGTTATTTAATCTGTTAACCTAACCTACGGTGGAGTAACCAAGAAACAGAATAAGCTAAAAAATACTTTAATACTTGTGTTTACCAGCAAACTTTTTTTTTTCAAAATCTTCAATGTTTTAATCGTAATTAAAATTTTCAAAACAATATTTGTACATATATGTATATGTATGTGTGTGTATGTATATGTATGTATGTATTTAAGAAACAACCTATTGTTCTCTAACAGAAATTTAGAGAGACAAACATTTTTATTTTTATTTTCATTTCCTTTATTTGTTTGTTATGCAGCCCTTAAGTATGATTTACACAGATTTTGTGCTTTTAAATCAGAAAGGTCTAAAAAAGTTTTTATGTAAGGAAAACTTAAAAATAAGCAACAAATATGGCACTTAATCTTGGTCACTGAGAAGTATGCCATTAAAAGCTTTTTATAAATTATCCTAAAAGTATGCTGTGTTATTTCATTTATATCATACTTTAAACATAATATGAGAATTTAATGCAAACCTTAATAAAGTTTTGAAAAAAATCCAATACAAACTTAAATAATCTGAGAACTTAATTCAAACTTAAATAATGTTGACAAAAGTTTTTGTTAGAAAAAAAAAATAGAACTTAAAAAAAGATATTGTTTTTGTTAGTAAACTGTGCTGCTAAAATTTTAAGGAATAATGTAATGCCATTACCTCGGGAAATTACGCCACAATTCGCGGGAACTTGTGCATGTAAAAAAGTTAGCTATTTTAATTAGAGAAGGGCAAATAATATACTCGTACAGCATGCTTATTGTGGCCTAAAGGACCCTTCTTGTTTTCGCAGTAAGGCAAAGATATAAAATTTAATGAAGAAGTGTGTAGCGGCACAGAAATTGTATTTTACTCGTTTAATACATAGAAAATTAAATAATAAAAATTAAAAAAAATATATATTTTAATGACTTGGTGGTTTTTATATTAAAAACTAATTTTTTCTGACGATGTTTGTTATTTCCTCATTTTGTATTTAATTGTTTAGACTTTTTGCAACACAGAAAGGACTATATATATATATTCCTATGTGTCTATTCTTCACTCGAATACACGTTTATTTACAACAGTGTCAGATTAAATTTGTATGGCGTTAATGTAATAAACTTCGCTATCGTAATGATACAAAATAAATGTATAAAAGTACACTAAGAAAAATAGCAAGCAACAAACAGTTTTTAAGGTTAAGTTTTAGTTAAATGACGACAGTAACCTGCTTTTTTGTTAAAAAAAAAACTAAATACGTTTTAAATACGAACGTACTACGTTCAATACATTTAAAAGTTAAAAGTTCAAGATCTTATTTTTCGTGTATCCTTAAGGGCCGCCCCTTTAATATTTAATTTTATGTTGTTACTTGATTTTAAAAAATTTTAAATATCTGCTTGTTGTTGAAAATCGTGTTACTATCGAAACACCCTTTAAATTTTAGTGTTTGTTATGGTAGCGGCCATGACAATATTTTTATGAAAATTCTAAGAGTCTATCTGTTATGGTTAAAAAAGAAAGCAAAATATAAAAATGCTTATCGGAACACCCTTTGGTGCTTATATTTTTTTTTTATTTTTGTGAATTTAGCGAACAAAGGTTTGAATCTACATCCACTTATAAATACCGTCACTTTCGGCACACCCTTAAGTTTTTAGTATTTTTTCTTATAACGATCGAAGTAACATAACTTCTATGCAAATTTCATGAGTCTTATCTACAATAGGGTTTTACGCAATATTCGAATTAAAGGTGCCAAAGTTTGCGGTTTAAAACTGATATATTTTCAACACGGTTACATTTTCACCACACACCTTTTTGTTTTTGAAAGTGGAATATTTGAGAAACTATTACGCAACAGATGGCGCCAGTTGATTAAAATTTGTATTTTTACTTTCTGGAATTATATTGTTATTAAAATATTTTAAACACCACTTACAGAGGTTTACATAAATTTAAGAATTTTAGAATTTTTTATAAATTTTCGAATTTTTTATAAATTTTAGAATTTTTTATAAATTTTAGAATTTTTTATAAATTTTATCGAGGGATAGGTACCTTTAAGTAAGAGTCTTTTTATATTCTCATAAGAAAAAAAAAGTACATTTTATATAGGGAAAACACACCACCAAAAGTGCGCGTATAACACATATTCGTAGAAATTTTTCGATGTTTCTGTTTATAAACCATAAGTGAAAGTAGACCTTTCCAACGCATGTACTCGATGTACTCGTTTGAAAATCGGTTGAGTCGTTCTCGAGTTATAAAATCACGAACATACGATAACTTATATATATATATATATATATATATATATATATATATATATATATATATAACAAAAAACTTAAATATAAAAATAAAGCTTAGTTCCTAGCCTAGTGTGTTAGGCCGGATACAAATTTTCATTTTCAGATTTTAACAGACTTACTGGCTGAGACCTAGTTGTATACCGAATTTTACTTTCTACCTATTATATAGTGGAAGTGCCGGTCCTAAAACTGTAACCTAAATTTTTTGATTTTTCTGGTTACTTGCACACCGAGACGTACTTCTGTTCTATACTAGCTCAATACCTATCGTGGAAATGCATTATAATACTGATGACTTTTTGAGTATATACTAAAATATGATATCTTTAACCGACTTCAAACAAGAAGGAGGTTATCAATTCGTCTGAATGTTGCTTTATTATGTTGCTTTATTATTATGCCCGCAGAACTCAGCCATTTCTGAACCGATTTTAATTTTTTGACAGAATGTCGATTACTATGACCGTTATAATAAAATGTATAAATATTCAAAATTATAAATTAAAGGGTGCTCCAATTGTTAATTTTATTTGATGTATATGGCCATACTTTTTAACAGTTGTATACAGACCGTTGAAATTTACAAAGTCCGCTATAACAAAAAGTATAAAATTTGAATTTGGAAATAAAAGGGTGTCCCAATAGTTAATATAATTCGAGATATGTGGCCAAACTTTTGAACTGTTATAGACAGACAGCTAAAATTTACAAGGAACCTGTATTGCAAAGTCCACTATAGCAAGTATACAATTTGAATTTAGAAATTAAAGGGTGTCCCCATAAATGGTCCATTTATTTATTACAGCGCCCGCTATAATTAAAATTAAAAGGATTCCTCATATAAGACGTATTTTAGGGCATATAGCTTTGTACCGTAATAGGCAGATGCTTAAAATTTAATTTCACCAAAATAAAATTGGCAAATAAAGGGTGACCCATAAAAGACGAGACTGTGCAGTGTATTGTTTATCTTTAATTATTTGTTTTTTAATTCAATGCTTACAGATTAATTTGTTTTAAAATTTTACTTTTATACTTAATGAAAGTCTCTCTGTTTTACAGTCGATTTTTGTGTGCAACAATTATTTCTCTAAGTGTTTGTTGTTGCTGGTACATGTGTATACTCTTTACAATTCGAAAAATAAATCATGATTCCAAGTTTAAGTATTTTTTTAGTTATTTTTGAGTCGTTACATTTTTGTTAAATAGAATTATCATTTGAAATGTGAAAAACCTCATCATGTGCTAAAAACTCAACAGAGATTTGTTGCGAAACATTTTTGATGGGGGACTCCGGGTTGACGATGTTAACGATGTTGTTGTGTATTAAAAAAAATGTTTTTTATGTTGAAGTAAAAAAAGATATAAATAAGAGGGAAGTTAAAATAAAAATTCCATTTCGAAAGGGTGTTTGTAATCGTTACATGAAGAGTGACTCCTGTACGAGTTAGCAGGGAGGTAAAAAGTGAAAATTTCAGATAGAAACGGGAAGCCAAATATTTTAAGCTGGTGTTAAAAGGAAGAAGAAAAAAACAGAAAATGTTACAATTCGCCTTGTGTTGAGTTGAGTTAATTATGTATTTTCTTTTAAATTAATCATTTCTCTTATTTCCCAGAAATTTGTCCATCACCTCTGTTTATTTAATAATAAAGCAGCCGGTATATTGTATGATTATCTTGGAAGTCATAATGATGTTGAGAGTTTATTATAAGAAATGGTTTCTAATAATGTAACATTTCAGTGTGTGTTGTCGCCTGTGTGTGATTTGTGTGTTTGTAATAATGGATTTGCTGAGTCATATTAAAAGCATAAATATTTCTTCGTTGCATTTACTGTTTCGGTGGATGCTTTAGCAACTGTTCCCACCGCTGTTTTGCTGCTCAATTTTACTTAGTCCTTTTTATGTTGTTGTTTTTAGCAACAATCAGCATATATAAATGGGGCACATACCATGTGTATGAGTAAAATATTTCTATTACATTTGTTTGTGCCACAGGCATTAAATTCTAATTTTATGTTTGTTCACATTAAGTTGAGAAATATTTTTAGTATTCATTAGGGAGCCGCAAATATTTTTCAAGCATTTAGCTTCAAAATGCTTACACAATTTTAAAATATATTGAAGTCAAGTTTATAAACACGATGGTTGCATAGGTCGTCGGCTGGTGTATTTCAATCTATATAAAGGAAATATTTTTTTTTATGGTTTTTAGAAAATGAGAAGCAAGAAAAGTTAAGCATTTATTTCAGCACTTCAAGAGGTATCCCATTTATAATATACTAGCAGTGCCCAAACAGGTTGTGTGCATTCTGGCAGTATTTTGTTCGAATTTGCTTTGAAAGTAATCCACACCAAATTTTAAGACTCTTACGTATTTTCTTTATGAAAAGGTACACATCCCTGCATAAAATTCTAAAATTTATATAAAATTCTCAAAATTATTGCGTTGCAGTTTTGTAACTACACACAAATAGAAATACTTTTTTTAAAGACAACGCAACCTCTGCGAAGCTTTTTTGCTTGTCTGCAGAAAACAGCCAGAGTATTTAGCGGGAATCGAGACTGATAGTCTAGCGCGCTATCAATCGGTCTATCGAGGTACCCATAGACCGATTCCGCCTTAAAGTATGTATATCGGTAAAATTGCGTTTGTATATTGTAATACGGATACTAAGGTACCTACTCACAAAATTTGGTTAAAACCATCCAGCAGTTATTACGTGATGCGAACACAAACAGAAAGACAGATAGACAAACAGGAAAAAACTAACTGTTTTATTATATGTATAGATTAGTTGGCAATAAAACTCGTGTACCCGATTTGTAAGTAAAAGTATAAAACGCACGTCTTTCTCAGAGAAGACTATTTCAAATTTAGAGAGTTTGACTATTACAGATCCGTAGATATATGATAATTAATTTGTATGGGCAGTACCCAAAAATATACCATATTCTCGGAGTAAAAAATTGCAAAACTCTACCTTATGTTCCGAGTAAACAAATTTCAAGACTAAGTGTTATAGTTCTCTATGCACACGAGACTAATTCTTCTCTTTGTACAACAGACTTACCACGCTCACTGTTCCAATCCACCTACTTAACTACACACATTGTTAAGGTGTTTTTTGATAAATATTTCAAGGCCCCACTTATTATAGTCCCTAAGGGATACGATAATAATTTTTCACTTTGTGGTTGGAGGTACAAAACCCATTTTTCCAATTCGGTCTGTATTTTGCTAGACAATGCACTTTAATAAAAACGGTTATTTTAGCAAAATTTCAAGTCTATACCTTTTATAGTTCTATAATCCAGTTACTCTTTTGCTAGGTTATGCACATTAATAGGTACACTATAAAATTTTTAATATATGAATGGGCATAGTACCCCACTCTCACTGTTGCAATCCAGTCTGCGTTTTGCTACACTATGGATATTAATTAAATACAAAGATTTAAGAGTTTAACTATTATAGGTTCCAAGTGACATTATGACAAATATTTTTTTATCCAAAATGCCACGCCCACTCGGAATCTCAAAAAATTATATACATTATTTTAGCCACCACAAGTTTCATCAAAATTAAAATGAATTAAATATTTTCCAATATATTTTCGCTTATTATAATATTTTGAAAATATTATAATATTTTGAAAATAGACAAATTATTAGATCAAAACATGGACTTGATTATTATTTATTTGCTGGAGCTGGTTTAAATTAAAATTTTTTTTGCTTAACTTCTGGAGCAGCTTTATATTTTACATAAACAAATCAAATGTACACATACATATACATACATTTGCTCTTACTAATATTTACATTTAAAGCCGGTATCTTTTATTTTCTTTTTTAAACTAAAATCCTTCCTGATGGCATAAAGCTAAAAATAAAACCATTTCAAAGCATTCGTTACACTCAAAAAACTTTGTAAAATAATTCTAAGCAAAATACTTGCGTCGTCTGCAGTAGTCAATATTTAACGCCTAGACTTTAGTTGATAACATACATGGTTGATAACTTTATCAACCCTAAAGTCGATTCAGTTCTCAACAAGTCCCAAACGATGTTAGAGAACTAAAAGTCTTCTATAATCAAGTTTACCTTAACGTCTGTTGCTTAATATTTAAATAATATATTCAGTTCAGCCTATAGTCTCATCTATAAAAGGTGGTGCAAAAGTAGTGTCATGTCCAAAAAGAGTTAAATTAATCACGTGGGATCGGCAGAGTAGCTGTTTTTTTTTGCTCTCTCACTTTTTGCAAGCTTCTTGTCGAAACTGTGTTATTTGGTATGTGCCATTAATTGCCAAAGTTTTTGGCTACAAATTAGCAATTTATCAATGTTACGTTTCAAGGCTTTAAAGGCTTGTAGTTTCTTGTGTTAAACGCGATATTTAAAGTATCCCAAAGGAGAAATGCTGTCACCATCTTTCAGCGAGAGGTCAGCCTGCAACGTGATCAGATAAACTGTAACAATAATTCTACGTTCTTTAGGTGTATATCGCTGTATTGCTTGTTGTCAACTTATTTTTGATCTCTCTACAAGTAGATGTCGAAGCATATTGTCATTTAATTTGAGCCCATTTGCAGAAATCAAGACCCATTAAATTCTGATATTTATTTTACGCCACCCGTTAGTTTAGAATCTTTATTAAAGTTTTCTAAGGTTTCAACTACAGTCGCGATTTGGGTACTTTCTATAGCCTAGACTATAGTTTTGGCTACGGTTTTCAATACATAAATATATATAGACTTTAATATAGCAAATAAATTGTGGATACAAAATCGGTTACATTTCCGGCAATACGGCTTCAGTCATAGCTATGATCTGGTTGAGAAAGTAGTTTAACTAGTTCCCAGGTGGCAGCCTGATTTTGTTGCGATCATATCTACGCTATTATTTGACTAGAGTTCATTCCAGGATATATATCTAGTTATAAAATGTTGTCTAAAAACCTACACAGGAAAAGTTTTTTCTCCAATTGAAGGTTTTAATGAGTTTTAAATTAAAGTTCAATTAATTTTTTTTTTAATTGATTCAAATATATATTTGTTAAAAAAAAAAACAAAAATCCTAATTAAATACTTAATTGAATCAATTTATTATTTTATTAAATTTTAATCGAAAACCAATTAAACATTTAATTGGTAAAAATATTTCTTTCTGTGTACATTGATAGAAACTTTTTTCATCTCGCTACTTGCTATTGAAATATAATTGAACTAACAAGAACTGTTCCCATGTTAAAACTAAATAATACTTAATTAAGTCCAGCTAATGCCGGACTCAAATTTATTTTCTGGCTGATGTCATCATTTTGGATTCATCTGTCTAGGGTTTGGCCATAAAATGTAATATCCTTCTTAGGCGAATGTAGCCTCGGTAGTTTAGGATGTTACGAGCTAGCGGGTTTGGATGTGTTTCGAGCTTTTTTTCTGCTTCAATCAATGGCACGTTTGAATCTTTGTGGATGTTCGAGTTCTTAATATACCACGGAGCGCCTGTAATCATTCTTAAAATTCTATTTTGCAACCTTTGAATTTTTTCCAAGTTTGAAGCTGAGAGAGTGTCCCATAACTTAATCCCATAACGCCATATTGGTTTGAGGATCGAATTGTATAGCGAAAGTTTTCCATCTAAGCTGAGAGTGGAGATTCTGCCAATAAGATTGATTCTTGTTTGAAGTCTTTATTTATGGCTTTCTTTTGTCCAATTTTCGTTGCATTACAGCATCTAATCAATTTGATACATGCTCGTGCTCGTTAAGTGTTGCTCTAAAGGCGATTCCAACCAGCCCGTGGGCATATAAATGTTACGTGCTCTGCAGTTTCATTCTTCTCTGGACAATGTGGAGTTCTGCGTGATCTGTGAATCGAACCCACAACAGACTACACTTTCTACTTGCTTAACGGGCCACCCAATCTTTCTTTGAAAGTTCAGCCTACCATCTTAATTACAATCTGCTTAACATCTACAGAATAATCAAGTCTAAAGTCGTAGCTGCAGTTTAGCTTAATTTCTATAATTGTTAGTGAACCTACTAATTTCAGATGACTCTTTTATTTATTATTGAAATTTTTGGGGCTTAATAAAATGCGTGGTGTTGATTAGTATTTATGATGAGATTGGTATGCTTCGCATGAATTCTTATTTATAAATATGCCTGGGTGTTCAAGTTGCATTGAAAATTTACGTATGAATTTTGTGTGAATTGCCAAGTGTTAAATTCATATAAAAAGCATTAAATTTCTATGCTCGGTTGCATTAATTTTTTTTAGTTGTTGTCATTTTTCTTTTCTGTCTTCGCCTATCATCAGAATCATCAACACACAGCAGCAGCAGCAATAGCAATATTAACATCGTCATTGCCATTGTCGTTAGTGACGACATCTAATATTTATGCAACATGTAAATTTATGTGAAAAAAAAAAAATGTTTTCCTAACAACATTTGGGACTCTTTCAATGTATCTTTTTTCGGTTGCCTTCTTGCCATCATCAGCTTTGTACGAGGAAAAATGCAAATGCCTTTTGCTGGCACAAAAAACAAAAAAACATTATCTTGCAGCTAGTGTTGTAATGCTGTTTCGTTGTACTTAAAAATATATTGCAAAAAATATACCCTTTGAAGTATTAAAAACGTAGTTAAAATTTAATTAAAAATACATCTTTTTTTATGCAGATAACAAACAAGAAGAAAATGTTTGCAGTTTTTTGTCAAACTAGAATTTAAATGAACTCTTTTTGCAAAGTCAACAAATTAAGCTACAATCAATAGAAAATATTAGAAAGTAGTTTATTTCAAGGTTTTACATATTTATTCTCGACTAGGTCAGCTGTTTGTTATTTAAAACCTTGACATATCAAAATGTGTCTTTTGCTGTTACAATTATTGAAAAAAAAAAAAAAAAAACAAAAACTAAAATTGTGAACAGTAATATTGAAGCGAATAAGATAATTAATATTTAAGGCTATAGAATATTAAATAATTTTGAATCTTTGACTATAGTCTTTGGACTTGAAATATAAGGGTTTATATTTTCAGCTATAGACTAGCCAATAATTTTGAATTTATGGAGTTAACAGTCTAATATATATTATAGACTATAGTCAGTAATTTTTACTACAGTCCAATCTACGACTATAGCTTAGACATTTATGGCAATATGATTCATTCTTTAGACTTGAAATATGAGGGTTTATATATATGCAGCTATAAACTAGACAATGATTTTGAATTTATCAAGCTAATAGTCCAATATATATTAAAGACTATAGTCACACCTTTTACTATAGTCTAGACATTTATGGCAGATTAAGACATTCTTTAGACTTAATTTAATAATTTGGAATTCCTCCGGCTAATAGTTGAATAAATATTATTGACTATAGTCAGTAGCTTTGGCTCTAGTCCAGTCTAAAGCTATGGCCATAGTTTAAACCTTTATGGAAATATAAATCATTCTTTAGACTTGATATAGGAGTTTTTATAGCTACAGCTATAGACTAGCCAATAATGTTGAATTTATCAAGCTAATAGTCCAACATATATTATAGACTATAGTCAGTACCTTTGACTATAGTCAGTACCTTTGACTATAGTCAGTACCTTTGACTATAGTCAGTACCTTTGACTATAGTCAGTACCTTTGACTATAGTCAGTACCTTTGACTATAGTCAGTACCTTTGACTATAGTCAGTACCTTTGACTAGAGTCAGTGCCTTTGACTAGAGTCAGTGCCTTTGACTAGAGTCAGTGCCTTTGACTAGAGTCAGTGCCTTTGACTAGAGTCAGTACCTTTGACTATAGTCAGTACCTTTGACTATAGTCTAGACATATATAGCAATACAATTCATTATTTAACTTTACTACTACCTTAAAACGGTTAATAAATATTTATATATGCCGAAATACATTAAGCAACTCTTGTCGCTGCAATCTTTCTCGTTTCTTCTTTAATATTTTTTATGTTTATATCGTGCAATTTTTATTGCAGCAATTTGTAAGGATGTATAGATTTGTTTATATTTTAAACTTCAAAATTAAAACTAGGAATGAGAGGACAAATTGAATTTCAAGAATACCCTTTTTAATTCCTCTCTCCCCTTTTGTCTACTAATGTAGAATTGCAGCGACAAAAGTTGCATAATGTAACTCGGCACTATCTAATTAGAAAAGCAACAGCGTACTTAAATATTCTATTGTATTAAGCATCGACTGAGATCCAGTTTATAGCCTTGAATTATAGCCCAATTAACAGCCGTGGCAGTAATCATATTTCAGAAGATAATACTATATTTTATATGACTATATTTCGTAGCTTTCTACTATAATCCAGTCTTTATCTTTCAAACTATAGCCTTACTATAGTTAATATTTTAGCCTTAACAACTACCCAGCCTATAGCATTTTCTATCTATCCATCTATCTAGTTCACAGTAATTATGTTCAGGGTAGTCCAATTAAAGTATACTTTTAATAATTAAATAAAAATGAGTATTTCTAATTATTTCCATTATAAGTGGAACACATAGTTTTGTCTTCTTATCCAGTCACAGAAATGATTTGATTATTTAAGTAACCTCAGGTACAAAAGCCAACGTTCTTGACAATTTTGAAGACCAAAAAGGCCTGCAGAAGAGGCGATAGAATCCTATCTATGGGTCAATGTTTGTTTGCTTTTATGCTCATCCATTTTCTTATATACACAACCTATAGTTCAGGATGCTAATGCCGTTTAGATGATACCTTCGACTATGCTGATAGTAGGAATTATAGACTGGACAGAAGCTGAATATAAAACTGTATGGAAGTCTTTTATATACTGAATTCTTTAGACTACAATTATAGTCCAGTATGTAGATAGTCTCATTAGTTTTTTAGCTTTGACTATTGTTTAGTATATAATTTTGATAAAAGTATAGTTCGCTTTATTCGTTTGCCTGTGGTATCGACTATAATATATTCTATAGTTTCGTTGTTTTCAGTCTTAGGCCTAGTGTACATTTCAGTTCACTGCCTCGTTTATAGCCCTAAGGATTGCGCCAATGTGGGTCAATGTCTCGGTTATAGTTT
This sequence comes from Phasia obesa, assembly GCA_949628195.1. Classification (NCBI taxonomy): domain Eukaryota; kingdom Metazoa; phylum Arthropoda; class Insecta; order Diptera; family Tachinidae; genus Phasia; species Phasia obesa. The sequence continues at coordinate 81,859,277 of OX451217.1, read as the reverse complement.
AGTCTATAATTTTAATATGTTAATTTTGTTAATGTTTATTGCGTTTCAATCAAGTAGCGATATTTCATCACATACTTTAGTACAGTTCTAGAATTCATTACTGCTCCTGATGTTGTGGTAAAGAAATTTATTTTACATCTTTCAATTTTGAATGTAATATGAGACTCAGTTAAGCAGCGCTGTAAATTTATTTTGTTTACAGTTTTACGTTCTACTCGTAAATTTGTTTCTTAGTTGCTTTATCGTTCTAGAAGGTGATCGTTTAAGTAACTGCTATAAAAAATGAGCTGTAAAAGAAACATTTTATTTTCTAAGCGTTTACATTTTTGCATTATTTTCTTAAAACTTTTTTTAGAGTTTAAAGAGAAAAAAAACTTTTTTATTAAACTTCTAGCAGCTTGTGTCTTAATAGATTTTTGTCTTTGAGAGTCTTTTTTGAAAATTGAATTCGTATGTAAACTTTTCTGTTCAATACAAAACAGGATTAAACTACACAGAAAAAAGAAAATAAAAAATTGGAAAAAGAATCCAATTCTTTTGTCTTCTCAACTTGAAACAACCTATTTAATTTGTCAGTGAAAAGAAAAGACGTAACAAAAATTGCAATAAATATGAAACATTGTTGCAACTGTCAAGTTGCATTGAAAGTGGCAAACAAATGTGTTTAGTTGCATATTCAAAGAAATCATCTTTTTTTTAACATTCATTCAAGCTGCATAAAGAGTTCAAAAAGTTGAGTAAAATATAAAAGAACTGGAGATGGCAAAAAGGACAAAAAAAAATAAGAAAAAATTGGAAAGTTTAACAAACATATGTGACCACGCAAATAAATAGGGCCCGAAAGACAAAACAGTAAATTTTACAGGAGAGACGCTTAAAGTTTAAACTTTTTTTAAAGTTTCTAAGGACATGAATTCGTCTTTAGCAGGACCAGTAAATTTTACCTCGATTACAACAAAACAAAAAATAAGTTGCGGTTAACCTACTCCTATAAACCTTTCTCTGTTCGCGGTCACATACATATGTTCGCAACCATATGTACATTCAATACGTAACATATTTTATTTTTCTTTAGTGTCCCAAAAAAAGTACAAAACTTTTAAATGCTGCAAAAAAATAAGTTTGTTGGTTCCACAAACTGTAAGTCATACTTTTGAATAAAAAAAAAAAAAAAATCATGGATGTTTAACTTTTAGAAAAAAATTTAATATTTTGAAACCAGCTGTACGAAAAGCAAAAAGTTCTTTAATTTGCTAAAATAAAATAAAATACTTTTTTTTTCGTTTTTTAATATTTACTTTTAAATATTTGCATTGCAAACAATTTCGTCTTATTGTGATGAAAAATATATTAATGGAAACTCAACAAATGTAATAAACTAGCTGTGCCCACACACGTTGTGTGCGTCATGACAATATTTTGTTCGATTTTGCTTTAAAGGAAACTACACAAAATTTTAAGGCTCTTACTTACTTACTTTATATAAAGGTACCCATCCCTGGATGAAATTCTAAAGTTTATATAAAATTCTAAAAATCTCAAAATTATTGTAAAGCTTTGTAAAAGGTATTTTAAATATTTTGATAACAATGTAATTCTACAAAGTAAAAACAAATATAAATTTTATTAGAATGGCTATTTGACAGTAAGTAATTCATATTTTTTCATTATTTTAAAACAGCGCCATCTGTTACGCAACCATGTTTAAAATATTCGGCTTTTAAACCGAAATTACGTACTTTCACTGCTTTTTCTCTACTTTCTTTTGGAAATGAGATATTGGGTCTCAGTATTGATTCCATTCCGCGATTGCGGAAAGCATTTTTTGTGCGGAAGCTAAATTTGCAATTATTGGTTCCGTTGCTGTCGTATTTTTCCGTTGTTGTTTATCATCTCTACAATGACGGTATTGCCATATTATTAATTCGGCTACCCCCGGGGGTTCCAATTATCACTGCAGGAATGGAAAATGCTTTGACGCGGTTCACTCGGGGAAAATAGGGGCACCAGACGCTATGGTTCCTAGAGCCTAAATCTGGAAGAAAAGGTCTGCGATAAACATTGCGGGTGCTCTTCGAGGCCCGACCAGTGCCCAAAGGACTGGTACCACGGGAACGGTGGCCCCACAGAGAGCCTATCCTCTCTGTGACCGGTTATTGGTGAGGTCCCCTTCGGGGGTACACGTGGTGGTTGTGGTTTAAGATCGATTAAGTAGGTAAGGTGCAAGGTCGATCAAGTGTGCTGTTGCACTCTCAACAGACGGAGTTTGGATAGTCTCCAAACCCCTAAGCAAGAGGTTATAATATGGATCTAGGCTTGCCTTGGAAAGGCTTGCCATATTATATAAATTGCTACTCATTGTGACTGTATCACACACAAAAAGCGATTGGTGGCAATCGTAAAGTGTTGTTATACTACACAATAGGGGCGCTAGTCTACGCCTAAGTTTCACTCGGTGGTAAGACCACCGTGAGGTTAGGCCGAGTAGGCAGGTACTCACGTTAATCTTGTTCCACAATTATTAATCAGCAATGTAGATATTTTTCTTCGTTTTGCTCACGTTAAAATTTTCAAAATCAAAACTTACAAAACTAAAATCTTAACAACATTTACTATTTCGATATTTCTTCACTTATAATCTATACATTTAATAAAACAGTAACTCATTTCCTGTCTGTTTGTGTTCGCATCACGTAAAAACTACTGGATGGATTTTTAGAAAATATTGTGAGGAGATACCTTAATATGCTGGTTCCAATATAGGATACTTTTTTTTCCGCAAAAATATCCAAGAGATAGTGGAGAAAAAGCAGTGAAAGTACGCCGATTTTTTGTTACCGATTTAAAGGTACTGCATACTTTGAGACATCTTTTATTTTTTAAAGCGGGATGTTTTAAATACAGTTGCGCAACAGATGGCGCTGTTTTAAAGTAATGACAAAATATGAATTACTTACTGCCAAATTGAATAAAATTTGTATTTGATTTGTATTTTTACTTTGTGCAATTACCTTGGTATTAAAATATTTAAAACACCTTTTACAGAGCTTTAAATTAATTTTAAAAATTTTCAAATTTTATTTAAATTTTTTATTTTATTTAGGGATGGGTACCTATATATAAAATAAATACGTAAGAGTCTTAAAATTTTGTGTCGATTACTTTCAAATCCAAATCGAACAAAATATTGTCAGGACGCACCCAACGTGTGTGGGCACAGCCAGCATAAAATGTAATATTAATTTTTATTACCCAAAAGATTCTGCTACACAACTTCACCCCAAAAACCAAGAAGAACTTTCAACAGAAAATAAAATCTAATTCATTTAATGATACGACTCCCCGAAGACCAATATACAAAATAAATGCACTTTATTAACTGCATATTACTGCAATATATACATATATATTTGTTTTCTTCTCTGTATTGCATTCCTCTTCGAAAGTTATATCAGTCTGTGTGAGTAAGAAAAACTTTCACATAAAGTTAAATTTCTATTATAGACAAATAAGAGGCTAAACTTTATTTACACTTACGTGAGTACAGACAAGCAGACAATTGCTAACTTCTAAGAGACGCAAGTGTGAGGGTGTTTAAATAATGACAACCCATACCCGAGTGCATTAACTGTCTATTTTACATTTAGCGTTAATGAAAGACTATAATGTTTAAGAAAATTATGTTCAAAATGTTAGAAAGTGGGAATAATATCGGTTTAATAATAATCTTAAGATATTCTTATGTATTTGGAATTTTCTCCATAAAAATTAAAACGCTGGTTTTGTTAAAATATTGAGCAAAAGACTTAGTGATCCTTACATTACGAAAAAGCGTGTACTGTCTATTTTGAAGCATGGAACGGTAATCCTATATATAAAAATCATTCTGACTTCAGTGTATCCGTCAAAAACTTAATTTAATGCTCTTACGACTCAATGTTGTATGCTTACGCATCGGTTTTTTGAAAGGGTGTAAAAGATACTTCACCTGATTCTCTTACTATTTATAGCACCTATATCCGTCCTAAAATGGAATACAACTCTCATGTATAGGCCGGTGCCGCAGCGTCTATTTTGAAGCTACTCGACTGCGTGCAGGAGAGGGCGAAGAAGCTCATCGGTGACAGTAGGGTATCCAACGCTATTGACTCACTGGAGCATCGACGCAGTGTGGGATGTGTTTCGCTGTTTTATCGTTACTACAATGGTATGTGCTCTAATGAAATCAGGGAAATTTTACCCGATACACACACATTTCTGCGTACAACACGCTTCTGATTAAGAGCCCATCCATTTGTGGTCGATTTATCAGTGAATCGCACTATGTATTTTAGGGAAATTTAATTTCGTTTTTGGCCCGAGCAGCTCGTATGTGGAATAAACTCCTTGCGAATGACTTTCCTGGAAAAGTTTAAGTCAAATGTCCACAAACACTACTCTCTCTATCTTCCTTCCCATAACCAAATTTCCTAGTTCCGGCACAATGCATTGCATGAGTAGGGGTCATCCCCTGAGTGCTGGTAAAAAAAAAATTACTATGGGGGTTATTTGCACACAATTTCAAGTTTCTAGCTAGTTTCGTCTACCTAGAGATAATAATTTTTAAATTTTCATATTAGGTGCCACGCCCACTTTTCTAACACAGCCCGTTTTTGCCTAACTATTCACATTAATAAGATTCTGCCTATTACAGTTTCTAAGTAACACGATGATAAATATTTACTTGGGATGGGAAGTGCCACGCCCACTTGAAATATCAGAAAAACATATAAATAGGCTTACGAATCGCATATCTGATGGCAAACTGCGACAATGTTAAGAAGGTCCGTTATCTGGTGTAGGCAGCTACAGCCTGCCCACAAACAAACGAACAATAAACAAACATACAAACAATTTTGCGCATTATATAGATATAGACTTATAACCAACTTGCTTAAACTATTAGTTACAAATACCACAATTTTCGTTGCACTTGAATGAATTCATTTAAAGTCCTGTCAGATTAAACCACACTTACATGGACATGCACTGACTTGCCAAAATTGCCATGTTTGGCTAAGTTTTATTGCCTTTCTCCGCTAGTTTCTGGAACTGATTGGTGGCAAGAGCCCCCATCAGAAAATAAAAAATAAAAAATAAACGAACATCAGCAAAGAAGGCACAAAAAAAGAGAAAACTAAAACTTTTTTTACAAAACTAGTCTAGATTTGAGTCGAGTCGAGTCGAGTCGAATCGTATCGTATCAAAGAAAAAGAAGATAAATTAATTGCCAAACTATTAAAACTAGACATAGACGTGCATGAATGACTGTGTTGGCATTAACTCTTCACAGTCGATGTATAGGCTCTGCACCAACCTACTAACCACCCACCAGCCAACCAGCAGAACGTGGCAACAACCGTCAGGTACAAATTGTATTTGTGCAACTACAAGGATTTTGTGTAAAATCACAGAATAAAAAGAAGACAGAAAAACTTTGAAGTCTGACACAATAATGGCGGAGAGGAAATCAAAATGTGAGGGCATATGTGTGTCGTTGGAGTAAGTAGGTGTTTGTGTGTTTTGCATGAAATGCGTGAAAACTTTAAAAGCTGGTAACAAGTTCTTTCCTGTTGTGCCTTTTTTCCCAAATTAGTTTTCCTAACAAGATTTTTTGTTCATTATTATTTTTTCTTCTTCTTTAGGGATTTAGATTTTCAGGTGGGTGCTGTCGTTTTTTGTTCTGCCTTAAACAAGGCAGGAAATCAGGTAAGCGTGTTTTGGTTTATAATTTATTTATTTTAACAAGGGTTCAAGTATTTTGCCCCTTTTTACATAATACAGCATGAGTTAGGGTGTCGCTAGAAATGAGACTGTTGTTGAAATATCAAACCAGGGATGTAAAGTCCTGTGTGCTTTTAAATTCTTGTATGTAGAAATTAGTCTGCGATTGCATTTATAATAGTGTTGTGCAAACTTTTCTAATTAACTTTTGTGGTTATTTTTACTAAAATAGAATTAAAAGGAAGCTTTAATTATTTAATACAACAACTTAAAATAAAAACAATTAATAATTTTGAATAAGGAAAATAGGTTGTTAAAAATTGAAATTTTAATAATTATAAGGAGTGATCCATTTCGAGCCTCTCTACTTTAAAAAAAAAAACAGAAAATTCAAATTTAATAAGGAATGTTTATTATCATTTGAAAGAACATTCTTTAGCATTTATTTTTTGAAGATTATGTCTATCAAATATTGGCCATTGCTACGTCGCAAATGTTCCAACCGTTGAGTCCAATTTCGTTCGAGCATTGCGACTGGTAACTGGCGCATAACACGCGTGATGTTTTCCTCCTTTACATATCCCCACAAGAAAAGCTCTAACGGTGTATTATCACACGATCTTGGTGGCCAATCGACCGGCCCAAAACGTGAAATTATGTGCTCACCGAAATGTTCTCTCAATAAATCCATTGATTGATGCGATGTGTGGGAAGTGGCGCCGTCTTGCTGAAACCAAATGTCGCCGAGATCACAAGCTTCAATTTCAGCCATCAAATAGTCGGTTATCATGGCACGGTTACGTTTGCACCGGCATAATTTTTAAAGAAATATGGACCGATGATTTCACCGGCCCACAAACCACACCAAACCGTAGTTTTTTCTGGATGAATTGGCAACTCTTCATGTTGCTCTTCGTTCCAAATGCGGCAACTTTGTTTGTTCACATACCAGAAATGAGCCAGAAATGGGCCTCATCGCTAAACTAAATTTGCCTTGAAAAAGTCGGATCTTCTTGGAACTTTTCAAGAGCCCATAGAGCGAAGCGATTCAGGCTTAAGTCTTTCCACTATGAAATGTCAAACAATACTAAACAAAAATAACATCACAGCATGACACGACTCACACGTGATCTGTCAAAAAAAAGGCTATTGAAAAAAGTACCTCGAAATGGATCACCCTTTACATGTTTTTGGAAACTAAAGCAACAATTTGGAGTAAATGTATCCGAAGCTCAGACTCACACGCGTAGGGTTCCGTACTATGTTGGGTACAATTTTAAAAATACAAGTTATTAATTTGTTTACGTCTTATGGGGCACCCTTTAACTTTTAATTACTTTTCATACTAGAGCATAGTACTAAATAACCTGTGTAAATATCAAGAGCCTATAACGTTTAGAAGAGAAATTCTTCATATTCGCGACATCTAGGGAACACCCTTTTAATTGTATTAAATTTATTTTCATTACTTGTTTTTACAGTAGATATTGTAAAATATAATCTGTATAAATTTTAAGTGCCACCCTATTACTGTATAGTGTATTGCAAAATAATTGACTATGGACCAAGGGCAAAATTGAGTACATAAAAGTTATATTTATTTTATTTTGATTTTTCTTTGCATATGTAGTTTTTTGATTTGTTTTAAAAACATTGTTAAGATCTAAATAATAAATAAAAAAATAGAAGATTAAATCGCTTCATTATTACTATTTTTATGCAACTACAAAAAAAGAAATTACAAACATGTACTCATTTCTGTTCCCTACTACTGTATACCCAACTTGCCCCATTTTCCATCAATGTTGCGTCTAGCCCCTAAGGGGTATAAAAAAGTTTAACTATTAAACTTTTTAGCCTTTTAGAGACTGTTTGCGTTCTTTTTTTTTCACTCTTGAGTGGTTGGGTTAATTTTACGTAGTACAAGGGAAATTTATAATTCCATGATATTTTGTATAGAAGATACTTTTGTTTCGGCCATAAAGCCCAATATTGTTATCTCAATAAGCGCGATATATTTAGTCCAGCGTCTTTCTAGGTTTTATATTTCCTTAAAATAATAAGGTTTTCTTAAGACTCTCATAAGCATGATGAAAATAGCTGCAATTGACACCGCGTGTCATGATCATTGTGGACCGACAAACCTTCTCTAGCCTCCTATAACAGCTTGCTTCACATTTCGTTTGCAGTTACAAAATCAGAAAAACAGAAGAAAAAAATATGTTCACCAATTAAAGGTTTTAATTAGTTTCGGGTTAAAATTTATTTAAACAGTTAATTGATTCAATTATTTGTTTAATACAAATTGTTTTTCCTGTTGTAAATAAATATTGAATCAATTAAAAAATTAATTGAACTTTAAATTAAAACTAATTAAAACCTTTAATTCGTGCAAAATTTTTTTTCTGTGAACACTGATTTGAAGTAGTCTCAGACACGGGAGGGAAAGTGCAGAAGTCTACAATTTTAGGCACCTCACGCACTATAAAAAAATATGCTAGATACTGTAACCAAACTACTGATTAATGGGAAGATCCTGTTGCAATGGGTAACCTCACCATTACAAAAAAGGCTACGAAATGTGCCCTAATAATGTGGGATTTTCCTCTAGAGAATGTTTTTTTGGGGAATGATGCCAAAATGCTGTAAAATTGTCTGAACATATTTTTCCTACATCTATACATATAATAAACAAAGTTTTATTGTGATAAAATCACATCTTGGGGTGCCGCAGAAGGCTTGGACATAATTTTTTGTCTTTAAATCTTACTTTTTTACTTTACCGTAGTATAAGGTAAACTATAGTAATCATGAAAAAATCGAGGTCGGGATTTCGACAGATTTATACGTTTTGAGGTCTCCTGAATCCATTTTGGCTATTTTCGCGATGATGTCTGTGAGATGAAGAGCTGTGTAAATTTTAGCATAATCGGAAATGGGCAAGGGGTAGTTTACTTAACACCCCAAACCGAATATAATTAATTTTTCGATTCGCATATATTTTGAACTTATATTCTTTAGGTAATATATCCATAAAAATATCTGTTTCCATTGGGTAAGGTAAAATTGAGTGTAGTCCACTCCAGTTTTATTAATTTTATTGATGGTTGTTTACGTTTATTATTTCAATTTCATTAAAACTACGTCTAAGATTATGCAGAACACATAAAAATATGAAAATTATATTTTTTAATTTACTATTTTTCTTCGTCGTAGTAAGATAGGGTTATACCTTTAAAACCTTTAAAATGTAAATAGTAACTCATTTCCTGTCTGTCTGTCTACTGTCTTTATGTTTGTGTTCTCATCACGTCAAAACTACTTGATGGATTTCAACAAAATTTTATGAGGAGGTACCTTAGCATCCAGGTTCCAGTATAGGATACTTTTTATAATAATATCTCATTTCCAAAAGAAAGTGGTGAAAAGGCAATGAAAGTACGCAATTTCCGGTTTAAAAGCGGAATATTTTAAACACGGCTGCGCAATAGATGGCGCTGTTTTAAAATAATGAAAAATATGAATTACTTACTGCCAAATAGCCAATGGAAAAAATTTATATTTTTTAGGTTTGTATTTTTACTTCGTGGAATTTTATTGTTATTAAAATATTTTAAACACCTTTTGTAGAGCTTTACAATAATTTTTAGATTTCTAGAATTTTATACAAATTTTTGAATTTTATTCAGGGATGGATACCTTTATATAAAGTAAATACGTAAAAGCCTTAAAATATGGTTTGAATTACTTTCAAAGGAAAATCGAATAAAATATTGTCAGGACGTACACAAAGTGTGTGGGCACAGCTAGTAAATTATAAATCTCGTACGGTGATATGTCGTCACCCTTCGTGTGCGAGTTTGAAACGCTCTCTTATCTAATTTATTCATTAAAATTTGGTGTGTTAAAATTTTATCGATCTCACTTCGTTTAAGTTTTTTTTTCTTTAAGTGATAAAATAGAAAAAGAGGTTTTTAAGTGAAGTGAGTGAAGGCTGTTTGTTGTCAGTTTTAGTATTTCGAAGAGATGTTTTTCTAGTCGTATGTTTGTTAGTTCACTAGTTCGATGATTGTTAGTTGTTGTTTTTTTTTTTGGTGTGCGAGTATGTATTTGTTAACTTGCCTAAAATATACATTTCTAAACCGAAAAATAAACGAGTTGAGCAAATTGATGTTGAATTGAATGTAATTGAATTTACTGATTTTTTTTTGCTGTAACAAAACAGTTTGTAATTAATTTGAAGACAAACAGATGAAAGAAAAAACAGAAATAAAATACGTTAAAACCGTACACATGACCAAATATTAAATTCAAAAAGTTTTCGCGTTGCAACAGTTGAGACATCGCAAGCACATGAACCGTAGCATCATTATCGTCTTACTCATTATGATCGTCACTAGCACCATCGATGCTATCGTTGTTTTTGAAAAGCTTCATCCCCAACTATAATTGAAATTACGGTAACTCCAACGTAAGTTTGTTATGGTTTTGAATTCAACTGTTTTTTTTAATCTGCTTAGTTTTTGTTCTTCTAAACCACTGTGTTATTGTTCGTTGTTCTTGTTTTTTTTTCATTGTAACATGTGTGCGTCAATAAATTCATCCATCCATCTATTCACTCATCCATTAAATTAATTATTTTAATATTTATTTTTACACATAAAATATGAATGATGCCATAGTAACGAAATTATTTGTTTACGCTAATAACTTGTTGATGTTGTTTTGATACACGTGTAGGTAAACAAACGTTTATTAGCCTCTGTCAAAGGTGGATCCATAGAGGTAGGGGATTCCTTTAGACATTATGCTTGTGTATTTTGAAATGTAAAAAAAAGATACATGGACATCATGGACCGAATGTATTTTCGTAATTCCGAGCTGATCCACCTGGTAAAATACATAGTGTTGACTGCTGATTTATTTTTACTTATTTAATGTAACAATACAATTACAAACCCAGCGTAATAACGCAGAGCTTCACTCGTTGTAGCGATACAACCAGAGTCTATGGTGGGAATCGAACCCACATCCCCCGGACGAAAGTTGCACACTAAGATTTATTTCTCCCTTTTATATGTTATTCGAAGTTATGAAGCGGCGAAGAGTTTCATCAGAACTTCAATTATGAAAATGTTGGCAGCCGATTAAAAAAAAAATAAATAATAATTTTAAATAACCAACCAATAATTTTATTGAGCTGTGCTTCTTTCTTAAACATTTAAATCAAAGCTTTTTTGTGTTCGACATGCTAAAGCCATCTAACAACAAAGCAACAGCTGCCGAGTTAAATATTTCGAATTTTTCTTTACGCAAAAAGACTTGGAATTCCTACTATTAGGCCAAAGAAATATGTTGTAAATTCCAAACTGAAGCCCATATAAAATAAATAAATAATTGGAGTTATATCGTTGTACGATAGATCGATTTAGACCTGGGGCCTAATCGCCGCATTCATCATTTTTTCATTTTGGTATCGTGGCACTCGATATCGAATAAAAAGTATCGTAATTTTATTCGAAAGGAAATGTTTTTCAACCGTGTTTTGTTGTTCATTTGCCTTAATTATTAATCTATTACAATTTAGTATAAATAACGATTCGTTACATGACGAATGGCATAATTATCTTATTCGACTCGAATTTGTTATTCGATACGATAATTTACTCGATATCGAATGCGGTGGTTAGGCCCCTGCATTGATTGTCTGCCCATGTTTCGAGAACGCAAGGCAGTGTGTTGCCTTGCAGATTCTTTTTCTTTTCTCATATATGAACTTCTACTTTTTCGACATAAACTAAAATTTGCGTAAAGTTACTCACTGGAGTACCAATTTTAAGCATATCTATTCTTTATAAAACTATTTCTAAAGAAGTGAGCACATGAAGAGTTTAGTCTTTTATCGTATAAAGTTTTTATAAAACATCTTTCAACTCAATATTAGTGTGCGTATTCAAGTCGGTTCTTCTGGAACACAGAACTAATTTTTTAATTAATTTTTTAATTGATTACTTTGGAACACAGAAAAAATTTATTGCAGCAGTAAAAGGTTTTAATTAGTTTGAATTAAAGTTCAATTAATTTTTTAATTGATTCAATAATATGTTTAAAACAGGACAAAAAAAATTTCTAATTGAAAAAATAATTGAAACAATTAATTATTTAATTAAATTTTATTCTGAAACCAATTTAAACCTTTAATTGGTAAACATATTTTTCTGTGAACATAAGAATTTTGTGCTCCACTAGAAAGGAAAAAAAATCACTTGACAAGGAAGTTCCTATACGTATTTCACTGGTTGCTCAGGCCAGATCGTCAGGAAACCTTTTTCCTCACATGTTATGATGTTATATTTGTTATAGTTAACAAATCATATAAGTGAAGTTTATTATGTCAGGTTATATACGTTTTCGACGTAACGACTTACGTAAAACATATCTAAGTGTCAAGTTAAATATGTATATGACGTAACGTCTTAGACACTAAATTATGAATGGCTTCCGGCCAATTCTTCACTTCATTCGAGGAATTCTATGAAGTCGGTTTCCCCTGAATAAGTTAAATCCCAGCTTAGCACATATGTCATACAGTGTTGGTATTTGTGGTACAATTGCACCAAATTTGGTACAATCGACACATCAGTGGTACACTGGTACACTGGTACACTTCATGCTTTTTTGGTACAATTTCATATAAAATTTATTGAAATTTTTTTATTTAATCGCTAACTGAATTGCAACATTCTTGATTTATGTTTTAGATTTTTATTGTTAACCTTAATAACCCTTTTACGTATAAGTGATAGGTAACGTAGTTGCAAGGCCTTTTTGCTGAACTTCAGTGTTTGTGAGTTTTTGCATCGCCTCAATCAGTTTCCGGCAGTATTCAGCTGATATGTTTTTCATACTTTTGTAATGTACTTATTAGTAACTAGCTGGCTATTAAATTATTCTTCTAAATGTCTCGAGACTTACTGATCAGGTGGCTTTGGTGGAGTTTTAAGCACTTGTTGGAGTTTGTAGAGTATTCAGCTCCTAATATTGAAGGCCTTTTTCCTATAAAATAGGTAACTATTTTAGCAAAATATTTGTTAGTAAATTAGCAACACAAAAACAAATATTCAAGGAACTAAGGTAAATTATAATTACTTTCAAATACCCTAGAATAAAAGTTTTGATTTGTCCTGTTTTAATGTCTAGCTATTGTTCGTACATATATTTTATTGTTGTTGGTACAACTGATGCTGATTTGGTACAATTTCATCATTGGGGTGGTACAATTTAAACATTGCCAGATCCTAACACTGATGTCATAATCTCTTCATCTGAAACGCAATATGAATCCGATATTTTCGGTGTTTGTTCAAGAAACTCATCTTCTGCGGTTATGACGTACTGTTCGTTAGCTTTTATTTCTTTTTCCAATTGTCGGAGCAAATTTTCCGTTGAAGCATTTAGATGTTTTGCTTGTAAATTTTCCAGGAGACTTAAATTTATGTTGTTATTACACTGCAGTTAAGGGTGCTTTTACATGGTATGTTGTTAATAATATTTCAGAAAATGTACGTGGGGATAATTAATGTTTATGCCACGTTACAAGTACTAAAGCTGTATTCAGACTAGTCAAATGTTTGACCAAATAGGCGTTACCACTAAATAATGAAAAAAATTTGTTTGTCTTATCAAATAATCATTAAATGATATAAGTTTCTACTCAATATACATATTACATATTATGATTATTATCTTATAAATCATAATTTATTAATATACGTGTCATGTAAGATTGAATAAATTCGGTAAAAATAGTGGTTTCGTTTTTTTTGCGTCAAAAATTTGACTAGTCTGAACACAGCTTAAATGTACGATTCTAAGTACATTTTAAAAACTTAAGAAAGGCCAACAATTTCAATTTTTAATATTTACATAAATTTTTCTGCTCTTCTGAAATAATGTTGGATAAAATTTAAAACAATTTATGGTTTTTTTTATTAATTTAGCTTCTCTTAAATAGTTGCTGAAATAAAAAAAAAACTACTTGTATATCATTAAAAGCGAAACCAAGGTTATTTGATTTTTATTAGCTGTTTTATTAACAACGTTAATAAAAAGTGTTTTTTTTTTTTTAAAGAGCACTCACTTAATTTTATCAATAGTTATATAATAAAGTTAATAATTAATCAAAAAATATTACTTTGTATGTTTGTTTATTTTCTCTTCCGGCATGGCAAATTAATACGAAATAAGCAAAGTCACTATTTTTAACAAAAGTTTGTTCAATTTTACTTGAAGGCATGTTAGAATTAATGATGATTTATTAAATAGTAAAGCTCGTTACTTCCTCTTCTATTGACTAAGAATTTGTGCTAGTGCTAGTATCGGGTGTGTTTTTAGCTGCATGACAACTATCGATATCGAAACTATGGTTTGACAGTTGAGAATGTCAACTGTGTGGACATTGTTGTTCAGTAAGGTTTGGGAAGGCAACCTGAAGCGTTTAACGCCAGAACAACGCTTCTTAATTGCGGAAATTTACATTGAAAAAAAAAAATATATATATCCTTTCGCGAGTTTCATAAGCCACTTCGTCTAGTTTGCAATTTGTGCGGTTGTTGATCATTTGCTCACTAATTTTACTTTTCGCACAGAAATGTGCTACGTAAAAAATCTTACGGAAGGATCTTGGATTACGTACCTATAAAATACAGTCAAGAGACCATCCATTGCGTCGCATTTCTGCTGATTGGTCTCGTTTGAAACTGGCCGAAGATGAGCATTTTTATCAAAGAATTGTGTTTCATGATGAAGCTCATTTCTGGTTAAATGGTTACATCAATAAGCAAAATTTCCGTACCTGGAGCAAACAAAGTCCTCAAGCCGTTAAAGAATCACTATAGCATCCATACAAATTTATTGACCTAGAAGTCAATTTTTATGGATGTAATCGTTTACACGCTGGCGGCATCATCGGTCCTTATTTCTTTCGAAATAACTGATGTATTGTTTTCAAAAATTAATTAGCTCAACATCAACGACACTTAGTTCCAACAAGACAGCGTAACTTGCCATACAGCGCGATTTAACACCTCTGGAGTACTTTTTTGGGGATATGTTAATTCATTGGTTAATGCAGACAAATCACAACACTTTGAGAATTGGAAGCCAATAATAAAGCCACCTTTGATTAGAAAAAGTAGTCAACAATTTTACTGATCAAAGTAGTCGCGCGGCGGATATATGCCGGAAATCATATTTCAAAAGTTAATGCCATGAAATTATCTATCAGATTATAATAAAAAAAAATCATTCCAACAATATTTCTGCCTTTTATTATCATTTTAAGTTCTTATGCAGCTAATAGAACACCCAATATAACTTAATGAATTTTGCTTAGAACAAAATTATTTAGTACATATCGTCGCGTTTCTTCTTAAACCACGTAAGCGACATTTTTTCGAAATTGACTTTTTTGGTTTTTATGGTAGTAAATAACATTTGCCACCAGACTACATTCTCATCTTAACAAGTTTGTATGAAAAATAAATAAATCCATTTGCAAAACCTCGTAAGCGCCATACAAATGACATTTGCAGCAAAATATAATGGTTTTATATTTCAAGTTGGAAATGTTAAAGTCTCAACCACTCTCAGTTAAAGTCGAGTTGTAGTCTTTCGGAATACCACAACAACAGAAAATATCCCTATGAAAAAACGAATTATTATGAAGCTTACGAAGCTAAACGATTGTATTTGTTTTTTGCTATTCAATCTTTCGAATAAAGTTAAACGTAAACCTATTAGTATCGCCCCAATGTCTGTCCATGAGTGTGATGATAAACTGGAATTTATCTAGCAGAGACAACATCCACATTTGTTATTCACCAAAAACAAGCTACAACTAGGAATACGGTCAGATCGGTAAGTTTTTTGCTAAAATTTTATCGAAAATTTTTTGTAGTTTTATTAATTTTTTTTTTAAATTTCTCGAATTTTTTTTTAAATTTTATCGAGAATTTGTTTTTTATCAAAATTTTTTTTGTAAAATTTTATTAAAACTTTATTGTAAAAATTTATTAATTATTTTTTGTAAAAATTTTATTGAAAATTTTTTGCTAAAATTTAATCGATATTTTTTTGCTATAATCTTATCGAAATTTTTTTCTATAATTTTATCGAAATTTTTTTTTGTAAGAATTGTATCGATAATTTTGTGTAAAAGTTTTATCGAAAGTTTTTTCTAAAGTTGTTATCAAAAATGTTATCGTAAATGTTTACACAAAATTTTATAGAAAATTTTTATAACATATTATTGAATTTTTTTGTAAAAATTATACCTGAAATTTTTTGGAAAAATTTTATCGAATAAATTTTGAAATAACTTTATCAAAAAATTTTATCGAAAAATTTTATCGAAATTTTTTTTGAAAATTTTATCGAAATTTTTTTTGAAAATTTTATCAATAATTTTTTGCAAAAATTTTACCATTTTTTTTTTTAAATTTTATCCAAAGTATTTTGTCTTTTGTATTTTTCTAATGGCTACATCTATGTGTATTGTTTTTTGCAAAGTCCTTTAATACAAATGAAAGCAGAAAACCCTACCAACCTAAAACAAACCCAAAAACAAACTAACCACCTCGCAGGGGGTTACAGATGCCCCGAGATCTGTATACACTCCTTGCGATCTAAGAGAATCATCAAAAGAGAAACAACCGAAAAAATAAAAATAACGTGAAAAAATAAAGGTGGGCGTGTTTTTTTGCCCACAACCTCGAATGGAATGGTCTGATGTTGTTGAATTCCATTAGCGAAATTTTCGAAGCTATTCGTTGGAGATTGGTGGGCATAAATTTTCTATGACTGTTCTGGTGCCCTGACAAAGTTGACTTAAACCCGAACTCAGATGAACAGACGGACATCGCTTAATCAACTTCTCTATGAATAAGGATTAAGAATATGTATATATACTTTATGGGGAAATTAATGTTGTAGAAATTACACGTGGAATAACAAATGGTGTAGGGTATAAAAACTGTCATTTAGCTGCTAGGTATATAAAGCGAATTTAAAACCTCCATTTCTGTTGAATTTTCCTATCATGACCTTATATAAATGATCATTATGGAATAATAGTGATGCGATGAGTATCCATAGCACCACACTATATAGATAGGATGCTCTAGACATTTACCTATAGAATTCGCGTAGCGAAATTCCTAAAATAATTTTAATGTGAAAAGAAAAAAAAGTAATTCATGTCTAGATGTTTTGTGATCAATTTATTAATTCTCATGAAACCCATCGCCTACATATTCAATTGATTTTGTTCTCGTATTTCTCTTTTAAGTTCTGGGTCCCTTCAAAATAATCAAGACTTGGTTGATAAATTCATGGCGGCTGATTGATGTAAAAGTTTTTTTTAGTTTATGCGAAAAGGTGTTTTCTTTCCAATTAATTTCTCAACAAGAGTTTTTTAGTTTTTTTTTGTCGCATACTTTTTAGGCCAACTTGGCACATTTGTTGTTCAACAACACTTTTTTTTTGCTTAATTCCATATAGGAATGGGTATTAGCTGGCAGTAAATGAATGTTTGAAAAAGATTTTTTCAAAACTGATTTCTTTTGGTTTTTTTCTACGTTTACTTTAGTTTATCAGATTATGTTTTTTTCTTTCTTTGAAATAATTAAGATGAATGAGTCACTAAAACATAGAATGGACATGTCCTTTCCTTTTCGTCAAAGTATTAAAGCTTTTCATTTGCTGTTTATAAGGTAGAATGGAACTTATTTGTTCTGAGTTGCTTGAAAAAGTTCAAGTGGTTATTTCCTTATGAGTTTAAGGATCGTTGAGAAATGTTTTGTTCACCTGTTTTTAAAAAATATTTTTCATTTGTTACACATGATTTACAATAGCAATTGCAGTTTTAAAGTTGTATGCTGCTATCTGTAATACAAAAACTCCGATAACAAACAGCCAAAGTTTTACATTTAAAATTGTTGCCATTGAATGCACCACCAGCATAAACTCTGGAAAAAGCAACACAAACAAAACTAAATAATCTTTAAATGTACCACGCAAAAAGTCAATTTTCCGCATGAATTTCCTCTTGTTGTTAAATGTTTTTGCACTGTTTGCACAAAGGGTTTCACAATTGCATCCAGGAATGGCAAATTGATATTGTGACATAGTACCTACTTGTTTGTACCTACTGAAAGAGTACTATTTTGAGACCTTAAAGTTTTGAACTACGAGTACATATTTATGTAGGATAGTCGATAGAATTCCAATGTATTTGGGCACTAAATTTAATGGCTTTTTTCTCATTGTCAAAATGAACTTTATTAAACCAAGCCTAATTTTCAACGACTTATTTTGCCCTCAGTTTAACAGTTACATATGTACACATACTTATAGTAAATATACAGTGGTGTTCCATAAAATAGTGCCAGTCTCACTTTCTACATTTTACTGTCCTTAATTCACTTGTTGAAACTGTGGTCTGACGAATCAAAACTAAATTTTGTTTAATTCTGACAAGCAGCCACTGTGTACGAAGGCCCCAAACACAAAACGTCTTCCTCAATGCATCATAAAGACCATTAACACGGCGGCGGAAATATTATGGTGTGGGGGTGTTTTTCATATATTGGATTTGGGTCTATCGTACGGGTGGAAGAAAGAATGGTTGCTATTTTTTACACAAATCTGCTTAACAGTTATGTAATGGCTTACGCAGACTAAGAAATGCCGTTTGGATTTTTGTTTCAAGAAGATAATGACCCGAAACACACATCGAAGTGGTACATATACAAATGAATTTGTATATGTACCCATCCCTATTTTTCCATAATAACCAAAAATCCTCTCAAGAAATTTCTACCAAAAACTACTTTTTTTCAAATTCATTTTAAAAAAGTTCCAAAATTATTTCAGGAATTCCACTACTACAGTTTCAATATGCACCCCTTTGAGCAACTTCTCTATATAGTGTGTATATGGTAACCATCCCTATTTTTCCATAATCACCAAAAAATCCTCTTAAGATATTTCCAAATCTAAACTCTTTTTGTTGTAGCTTTTCTTAAGTTATTTTGGAAATTATAATATTTTAGTTAAAAAAAGTATCCCTTGGAGCAACATCCCCATGTGTTTTTTTATGTGGAACCTTTTCCGATTCCAAGTTGGAGCATCTAGAATAATTGAATTATTAATAACAGTGAATGTTATACGTATAAGAGTGCTGTGTTGACTGCAAAATGAGCTATGTTAAGAAATGTGGTTTTTGTCTCTGCTAGTAAAAATTTGAATTTATCTTCACACACATTCTTTTTTTTTTTGCACACCTAAAATCTTGAATTTCGAATATTTTTACGTATGTATATATTTCAATTTAACTTTCTTATCAAAACAGGTCTATAGTAATTTAGTTGGTCAGTTGTTCGGTCTCACAAAAATATAAACCTTAAAATTTGTTATGAAGATTTGTTATTTAGTAAAAGGTGGTTCTATTTTATGGAACATCACTGTATATATATTAATATATCTACATACATATGCTTATAAACTAAAATATGATAACAAGAATATCGCTAATGCTTTTTACATTGTAATCAAGATTGCGCTTGCTCGTGCATACGTACATACAAAATGTACGTAAAAAAATGATTTTGATTCTGCAAAAATTTTTAGAGAAAATAAAAAAAAGAAATAAAAAATATTTAGAAAACAATTTTAAAAAATTTTTTAATATTTAAAAAAATTCTATAATTTTAAAATAAAAAGAGTGTTTTCTCACAGAAGTGCTGTGTTACTTAACACCTGCAAAAGGCACTAAAACAATCGCAGTAGTGCTAAATTTCCCATCCCTGATTATGTCTGTATATTTACTTTGCAAGGCATCCATTAACCGCCTGTGACCAACTGTCCAGCACATACAAAACTTAAACCCAGAATGTGGAAAAAAGCTAACATTTTACATTTAGAAGCAGCCAAACTATCCACAAAGCAGGTTGATATTATTTTCTCTTAGGAACAATGCCTCACGTTACAAATAAAGTGGAAAATAATTGCATTTTACCAAAAAAAAAATACTGATTTCCGTCTTCATTGTATTCGCGAAAATGTACAACCTAAATCACAGTAAACAAATATGTTGCTACAAATCTTGATTTTCCTTTTTTATTTTTAAATAAAAACAGGACTTATAGAACTAAATAATCGTCAACATAAGTTTTCTATTTTTAACCGACTTCAAAAAAGAAGGAGGTTATCTATTCGTCTGAATGTTGCTTTTTTTTTATGTATGTAGCCGCAGAACTCAGCCATTTCTGAACCGATTTTAAAATTTTTTGCTTTATTTGAGAGGTTATGCTTCAAGGTTGGTCCCATTTTAAAAACAGTTCATTATATTAAAAATTAAAGGGTGTCCCCATACAACATACATGTTTTTTACGTGTATTAAGAACCGTAAAGGGCAGCAAATTAATTTTTTTAAAAATTGCGTGCCGCTATAGCTCCCAACAGCAGAAATTAATAAAAAAATAAATTTAAAATTTAAAGGGTGTCCCCATAGGTGACATAATATGACCTGTTTGGGTCTATCTTTTGAACCGTTATAGACTAAACCTTGAAAATTTGACAGAATGTCGATTACTATGACCGTTATAATAAAATGTATAAATACTCAAAATTTTAAATTAAAGGGTGCTCCAATAGTTCATTTAATTTGATGTATATGGCCATACTTTTGAATAGTTGTACACAGACCGCTGAAATTTACAAAGAACCTGTAGTGCTAAGTCAGCTATAACAAAAAGTATAAAATTTTGAATTTGGAACTAAAAGGGTGTCCCAATAGTTAATGTAATTCTATGTATGTGGCCAAACTTTTAAACTGTTAGAGACAGACAGCTGAAATTTACAAGGAACCTGTATTGCAAAGTCCATTATAGCAAGTATACAATTTGAAGCTAGAAATTAAAGGGTGTCCCCATAAATTACGTAATTTGATCTATATGACCCTATCTTTTGAACCGTTAAACACAAACACTTGAAAATTAGGCAGAATATCCACTACTTTCTCTGGTATGATAACAAATATAAATATTTGGAATTATAATGTAAAGGGTGTCCCTATAGTTCATGTAATTTGATATATATGGTTAAACTTTTTAACCGTTATAGACAGATAGTTGATAGTCCTCTATAACAATAGGTCTTCAATTTAAAATTGTAAATTAAAGGGTTTCCGAATAGGTGATGTTATTTGATTGTGTGCCCCTATCTTTGAAACCGTTATAGACAGAGGCTTGAATGGTGTCCCCATACAAGACGGATGCTGGCTTGACATTCAATAGTCTTTATTTTTTTCCCTCTAATTTTGGCGCATCTTTTATTTGGTTTAAATCTAATTCTTACAGATTACTTCTTACATTTTTAGTTTAGAATTGGTGCCCTTCTATCTGTTTTGAAGTCGGTTTTTTTTTGCAAGATTATTATTTTTATTTTTCGTTTTCGTTTTCATTTTGCTTATTTTTTCTTTCTTTCTCATTTTAAATTTTGTATCATCTGTAGTTGATTTAAAAATTATTTGATTTACAAATAAATGAAATCATTAAGGCGCTAGTTAGGAATATAAACTTTTTAAAATACAAAATACCTCCTCCTAAGATATACTAAGTTAGTTATATAAGGCACCAGCGTTTAGGACAATCAATTAGGTAAATAATTTATTCAAACGGAATAAATCTCTTTTAGCATGTCCGGTTGCTGCTGCTACTTTAGGAATCCGTCATTAGATAGATAATTTAGTTTTAGGCAACCGACAGCAAACATGCCTCAACTAGTCTGATGAAAATTAAAAAAAAACAACGAAAAACATCTACATAGAAATACAGTGACTAGCACAAAAGAGTACATGTTTGTACTTTGAGCACTCTTTGTTTCATAAATATAAAAAAGTAATAAAGCAAATCCAAAAATTTGAATTGTCTTTTATTAAGTATCTAGTACTTAATATAATTTGTAACAAAATGGATCAATCATCAAAAAAAAAAAAAAACTCAATTTTGCACCTCTACATTTTATGAAGAATTTGAAGAAAAAATATGCTATTTACTTTTTATTAGTTTTTATTTAAATCGCGTGTGGTAAAAACATTGTGCAAATTTTTGAACAAAAATCAAATAAATACCTAACAATAATAACTAATGAAGAAACTTTTAAAATCCACCGAGGAGAGCATCTGGGCCATGACTGAAAGAGGCTGTTCTACCCGGGAAATTGCAAAATAACTTAAAGTGAGTCAATTAGTGGTCATAAGGGTACAAAACCAATGTTCCGTTGTTTCCAAGCCTCAAGTTAGAGGTCGTAAAAAACTTCTAACTAATGCGGACGCACGTCTATTGATAAGAGAAATGAGAAAACATGCTTCGTTAGCCATCGGAAAACCCGTTAGTCGGTGGACGGCATGTAGAATCCTTCGCGATATTAGTTATATTGCAGCAGTTAAAAAAAAACCTGCATTGTCAGAAAAAAAAT
Organism: Phasia obesa; assembly: GCA_949628195.1. Classification (NCBI taxonomy): domain Eukaryota; kingdom Metazoa; phylum Arthropoda; class Insecta; order Diptera; family Tachinidae; genus Phasia; species Phasia obesa. The sequence goes on along the minus strand of OX451217.1, from coordinate 81,836,975 downwards.
GTAAAGGCACCAGGTTAAAATTTGCCAAAGAGCACAAAACTTGAACAGTGGACGACTGGAAAAGTGTGATCTGGTCAGACGAATCCAAACTTAACCGTTTCCAATCCGACGGTAAACAATATTGCTGGCGCCGCCCTGGTAAAAAAATTCAAAGGCGCCATGTGAAGCAAACTGTGAAGCATGGTAGAGGAAACGTCATGGTATGGGGTTGCTTTACGTGGTGGGACCTTGGACCATTGCAAAAAATTGATAATATAATGAAGAAAGAAGTCTATTTGAGGATTTTGAGCGCCTATCCTGCAGAAGAAGTAATTTTTCAGCAGAATGGCTTGGTGAGCAAAACTTTCAATTAATGCAGTGGCCAGCACAAAGTCCAACCTCAATCCGATTGAGAAGAGTGGTCAATCGTGAAGAGACGGTTGGGAAAGTACCAATCAGCCCCTACCAATTTGGACGAGCCTTAGCAGCGGATCTAAAATAAATGGAAGAATATCCCAAAAGAAATTGTACAGATATTGGTGGAGAGTATGCCAATCGCGTAAATGATGTCTTACAAAATAAAGGGCTTTGGACTAAGTATTAGCAATATTCGTATTCCGCAAGGGTTTTCAACGGTGCAAAATTGAGTACATTGGAGTTGGTTTCGTTTTCTTTATTTTTTTTTTCTTAGAAATTGATGCGTTAAGTTTTGAATTTTACGTTTTTTTGTTAAGTACACGATACTAAATAAACTATAACAAAATTATTATTTCTATGACAAAAAAAGTGCTCAAAGTACAAACTTTTACTCATTTGTGCACCTCACTGTAAGTATAAATGAGAAAAGACAAAACTTCGCGACCCTTTTTCTCCTATGTTCGATTTCCTTTATTCTTTCACCAGTTATTTAGTTAGTTAGACATTGTCGAGCTTTATTGCCTAAAAATCGTCAGGTTGTATGCGTTTTAAAAATAAAAATCGTCAAACTGTAAAATTTATCGGAAAAAACGTCAAAATCATATAAAGTCGTCACATATCACACCCCTACTGATGACACAGTGAATGGAAGCACTGTTTGGAGAAAGCTAAACTTTTCAATCACCTAGGCAAATGAGTGAATCTTGTATTTGCAACAATATGCGCATTCAATATAGGTACCAACTAACACATTGCATTGTCACTACGGAATGAATTTAAAACACATTTGAGTGAAGATTTTGCACGAAATTACGGTATTACTATCGTCCAAATCAAGTACTTTTGAAAATAGAAAATATTTTAATTAAAAACATTTTAAATTGAGGAGCACTTGGTCTTTCAGTTCCTAACGCATTTCAGCAGTTTTACAAGAGTGCGAATGATAAACAAAAAATGTGAGCTTTTGTATATTTGAAAAAGCTGAAAATATGAATGTGTATTTATGTAAAATGTATAAAACGTTTACGAAAATAAATTTGGACCACAGGGCGAACTCTAGTTGGAATAAATCGGCCGAGCGAGTCTGACTCATACACGTAAGTAACAATTTGTTTATGTCTTTTAGTATGGCCTCATTGATATTCAATTTTATGCTGTTACTTACCACTAGATTTTAAATATTTTTAATGTCTGCTAGGTGCTGAAAATCGTTATCATCATTATTATATCGATAATTGTAGTTATAGCGGCCATACAAATATGTACACCATCTGTGAAAATTTCATAAGACTATCAATAAGGGTACAAAAATAAGGCCACATACATGAAGTAAAGTAAGTACTCTGTGCGATTTTACAGCGTCTGCCTATTACGGCTCAAAAACTAATACTTTAACGAAAATATCTCGGCCCTATTCGAACACCCTTTAATTTTTAGTATTTTTTGTTATAGCGGCCATAGTAATACAACTGCTGTGGAAATTTCTTAAGTCTGCTTAGTACGGTTCCAGAGATAGAACAGAAATGCAAACTTACCCTTTGGGTACGGAACTCTAAAAAACGATTTTTTTTTTTTTTTTTTTGAAAATACAAGTGAAAAGATTCTAGCTATTGAAGGCCAAAAGTACATTTTTGCTATCTCAATTTCTGCAAATATGTGTTGATAATAAATCATTGCAAAAAATAAAAATTTAGTAATTCTTTCGTTGCACCTATTTTACATTCGACTGTTCAAAGTTTGGTGGTCATATTGGAGTCGACTAACTAATTCAGTTAACAAGCAATATTTTTTTCATTCCCATGAGTCCATTCAACATTTGCAGGAATTGAAAGCAAAGTATAGTAGCATATTTACCATAGGAAAGTGCAATAAAACCGATTGCATTTATCTAAACTTTATAGTGATATAGAAGAGGTAAAAAAATCGCAGACTGCAGATTTTTTATCGGTTGATAGTTTGAACGGCTTCTTGATCAGTATGGAGAGAAATGCGCACACTACAGCGATTCAGTATCGGCCAATAAAAAGTTGAATGGACCGCCTGATTCCATTCAAACTTATCTCTAGGGCAACACGACTAAACTATCGTCCGATAAAAACTCTGCTGTCTGCAGGGGACCTTAAATTTACCTACACTAACTCGATCATTTATAAATCATGTTGTTGAATCTTTATTATACACAAATCAGTTGCATAACCTTAGGATGAAAAAAAAATCAAAAAAAAATGTGGGCCATGCATGTGTTGTTTCTGTTTGTTCCTTTTTTTACTTTTTAACTTTAAAAAGGAAACTACAGATTAATCCACGTTTTTGGCCAAATCACACACGTTGTACCAGTGTTGTAAAATAATCTACAAATGTGTTACTAATGCTCAGGATAATGATTGATTTATAAGATAAAACTCTTGATAAAAAAACGTTCTTAAGTAAAAATAATATATCTACTTGTCTCACTTTAATTTTCTTTCATGTTTGTGTCCAATTTCCTTTTTTCATTCTTGTAATCAACATTTATATTGTGATCCGATTAAAACCTTTTTATTTTATTTATTTTAATTTTTTCTTTTTTAATTTAACATTTACATATTAAGTCCTACAAACACTGAAATATGAAGCCAACCAATCAGCCATTTGTCGTTAAATATACACACAACCAAACTTAAATAACCTCGAAACACTTAAAAAATCACACCACCACCCAACACAGTCATTTAAAAAAGCAAAGGACGTAAGTATCCGTGTGCTTTTTTATGTGACAGTATGTGTTACAATATTTCCCGATATTATTTTGTCCGTGTTTATCCGGTTGATGTAAACAATTTTCTCTGTGTGTCAATGTATGCGTGCATCTGTGAGGGCAGATGTGTGTGTTACTACTATATTGTTGCTATTGCTTACCGGTTGGTCAAGTAAAAATAGCAGTTGTTTGGCTTTAAAAGAGTAAAAAGCAAATAAACTATAGAATAAACGTTCATAAAGTTTTTCTGAACACATATACATACATAAGTATATGTTTATGTAGGTGTATTGTGTGGCAGTAGAATAGATATAAGAATAAATGTCGATATCAGGACCATATATCAATTGGTAGTGGATACTACAACCGCAGATTTATTAAAGCTATAAACGATGCATAAACGTTAAAATGGGGAAATATTTTAAATTTTTTTAATTAAGTTTATACTCAGGGATATTTAATTTAAAGCAAAGCGATATAAGGTAACAAATTAAACCTAATTTTTGAAGAAAAGTAATTTTTTACGATATGTTTTGACGTTTTCTACAGAAATTTTGTGTATATTTTCTATAGGACGGTAGGTGGATAATTCTGTGAGCTTATGTTTTAGTAGCGTAGAGACTTTCAATGCAACAAGCTTATATATCGAATTTTAAGCCAGCTACGCCTATTTTATTATTTTTACTTTATTTTCTATAGAAAATTTTTACGTTTTTTTCTATAGAATGTTTTTACGTTATTTTCTATAGAAAATGTTTGCGTTATTTTCAATAGAAAAATTTTACGTTATTTTCTATAGAATATTTTTACGTTATTTTTTATAGAACATTTTTACGTTATTTTCTATAGATAATTTTTACGTGATTTCCTATAGAAAATTTTTACGTTATTTTCTATAGAAAATTTTTCGTTATTTTCTATAGAACATTTTTACGTTATTTTCTATAGAACATTTTTACGTTATTTTCTACAGAAAATGTTTACGTTATTTTCTATAGAAAATCTTTACGTTACTTTCTATTGAAAATCTTTGCGTTTCTTTTGAGAAAGCGTTTACGTTATACCATTTTAAGTTATTTTTTATATAGTATTTATTAATTATTTTATTAGAATATTTTCCTAAAAACAAATTAACAATATTTTCTGTAAAAAAAATTTTACGTAATTTTTAAAAAATACTCAGGGTTGTCATAGAAACCAATATTGTCAGAATTGGTTTTAAAACCGACAAGAAGAAATGCTTTGGTGTCATAGAAACCAATGTTATTGGTTTTGTGTCCGAACTAGCATTAGTGTCGGTTTTAGGTGTCACAGAAACCAATGTTATCGGTTTTTTATTGGAAATAAATCAAGCAGCTAACAGCTGTCAGTTTTCATTTTAGCGCGCTTTTTTAGTTTTTATTTTTTTGCAGCGGGATATATTTAAGAAATGTAAGTAAATTAATTTAATATTTGCTTTATAAAAAGAAAAATTTTTGCATTGACATTTTTATTTTTTAGGGGAAAGCATTACACAAAATACCACAATCATGGAATTCGTGGAAAAATATCCGGATTTGGCTAAAGGCTTCACGAAGCGCGACAAACCAACAGTGAATACCCTGTAGGAAGAACTGGCTGATTCACTGAATAGTGCCGGGCCACCACAATTTGACGTGAATGGGTGGAAGAAGGTAAACAAAATTTTTTCCACAGAACAAATTGTATTGTTTTATGGAAGAGCGAGGTAAAAAAAAAACTAGCTCAAACTAAGACAGTCTAGGGCAACTGGTTGTGGACCATAGTACGGCTATGTGGCATTTCGCAATTGGTGGAAGGTGTTTGCAACGTAGCAGTTGGTCTCAACGAAGATGTAGAAAGAAGCGCATGTGAGAAAGAAGTGCCCTCTACATCTTCAGAAATCGTCTCGTCACCTTTTCTTCCGATAACAAAAATGCTGATGTCATTTTATTTTATTTATAAGCACTTATCAACTTTTAATTATTTTATATCAATTATTTTCACAAAAAACACTTTTATTGATATTTTAATGAAAAAATATAATATTTTGTCAATTTTCTGCAAAAAATAAAATAAAAAATAATAAAAATGTAAACAACAGCTGTTTCGATATTGCTTTTATTTACATTCGAAATTAACAAAACCAACTTGGTTTCGTGACACCAAATGAAACCAATATTGGTTTTCAAACCGACAATTAGCAAAACCAATATTGGTTTCTATGACACCCCTGACTACCTATACCCGGTGCGCTTCGCTACACCCATTCACAAAAAACACAATAAACACTTGGAAGAAATGTATGACCAAATTTTCACGCGAAAACGCACTCTACTCTCAAGTCAAAAATGTTCCAATCCCACCTGTTTTTTGCTAGACTATACATATTAACACGATAACAATTTTTTACTTTTAATGGGATGTGCTACTCCCAGTATTCTTATCCAGTCTGTATTTTGCTAGACTATGCACATTAGTATGAGGGTTACTTGTGCAAAGTTGCAAAACTATACCTAATGTAGTTCTCTAGGTACGCGATAATAATTTTTCACTTTGTATAGGAGGTACCATGCCCTCCATTCAAATTCAGTCTGCGTTTCTCTACACAATGTATCTTAATATGGGGGTTACTGATGCAAAGTTCCAAGGCGCTACATATTGCAGTTCTCTAGATGCAGGATAATAATTTTGTATTTTGTATGGGGGGTACCACGCTCACTGTCCCAATTCAGCCTATGTTTTTCTAGAGTATCCGCATGGGTATGGGGTTTACTTGTATGTACTTCGAAGACCATACCTATTATAGTTCTCTATATACACGATAATCATTTTTCACTTTGTATGGGAGGTACCACGCCCACTGTCCCAATTTATTCTGTATTTTTTTCAGACAATGCGCCTTAACACAAAGGCTACTCTTGCAAAGTTTCAAGGCGCTATCTATTGGAGTTCGCCAGGAACACGATAATAATTTTTTACTTTGTATGGGCGGACCACGCCAGTTATTTCGGCTATAACTCATGAACTAATACACATACAGAGTCCGTTTGTCCGTTTGCAGAAACAGAATCGGTTCACGCATTCCAGAGAACATCAATTTCTAACACAATGCAACTTTTTTTATATATAGATTTTACGATATTTTCTATATACATTTTTTAGCTTGTTTATAAAATAGCTTGTACAGAGAATTTAAGGATTTAAGGACCAACGGAAAATTTTAGATGTTTTCTTATATATTTTTTCTCTAATAGAAATTTTGAAAATATTTTTTAATAAAAATTTCATAATTATTTTGTTCGATATTTTCTAAAAAAAATTCTACTTATTTTCTGTACTTACGGTATTTTCTACAAATATATACATATAAATGGCTCGAGGTCTGCTCGGATGCTTAAACCTTGGAAACGAGTAGACCATATTCGATACTTCCTTCTGCGGGCTTGTTCGAATTTACTATGCGAAGTTTTAGGAAAAAAGTAATAATAAAGATTAATTTTGTCTATCGTTCTTAAAAGAATTTTCTTTCTTCTACAACCTATTTTCTAAACTTTTTCATGCAAATTTTATGTGATAATATTTAAAATTCTTTAAAATGTTTTCATATACTGTGAATATTTTGTGTGATATATCGTATTTTTTATGGTCAAAGCAAATTGAAGCATTCAGGAGTTAATTTACAAAACCAGCATCATCATGTTTGAAACGACTTTTATACGGTTCACTTAAAACATGTTGCATATCCTACATAATAGAGTTTGAGTTATGTTAAAGCAGTTGTTGTTTTATATTTTTCATTTATGGCAAAATAAAGTACGAAAAAACAAATAAAAAATGAAAAAATACATATAAATGGCAACTAGGCTTAAGCATAATAACCAAAAATGCATCAATGAGTAAAACGAGAGAATAAAGCAGTGTAGTGTTATATTCCACTGTAGCAGTTAGTGGTTATTGCTGTTATTTGATGGGAGTCGTGGTTAAATCTACGGTTCTTGTGTAAAGGACTTGAACAACATTTTACAGCAAGCAAGTAAAAATTATTAAATCATACGAAAACAAGCACTCGTAGAGTATCACTCCTAGTACTACTAGTATGTTGGAATTTTCAGTTGATTTCAGCGTGACTGGTTTCTGGTTTGATAATTTTGTTAGTGTCATTTATTATACGAAACGAACAGAAAGAATATTGTTGGAGCGGTTCTTCCATCTATAAAAACATAAGCTGTAGACAGATGTTTGTCTATTTTATATGTCTATACCGGAAATATACAAGTTGGAATATTTTTTTATTTCAAATATAAAAAATAAACTATAAATATTTTCAAATATATTTAATTTCTCATTAATTTTTACCCATCACTATAGAATTTAATTTTAAAAGTGTAAATTTTCTAACGATTAGGTTGCACACAGGATGCTCGACAATTGTGTTTGCTGACGTACCCATTCATCCCGAAATAGTCCAATTTATTTGATAAAACAATTTAAAATTTGTCCATGATGATTTGACAACACATACAATAGTTTTCTCTAAGTTTGGAAGTATCTACTGGAAGACCATTATATGTTCGTATATTTGTATTTCACCAAGATTGTATTTATTCGCTTGTATGCGGAAAAGCATGTAATTTCTGTGCGAGTTTGTATTTATGTTTATGACTGGTCAGTTGAATGTGGTAATTCAAATTAAAGAATTCTTAATTACACTTTGGCAAAAAAGGTTGCTTCATGTGAGAATGTTTGGTTTTATTTACAGGTGCAAAGAAAATGAAAAAAATGAAATATGTTTTTATGTTTATAACGAAATCTTCGCATTATAAACATTTACATAATTGATGTCCTTTTTTTCGTTTAGACGCTGTTTTACGAAGATACAGCAAAAATAAGATTTTTACATAAAAAATAGATTTTTTATGAAAAATATAGGCCGTCACAGATTTTTGTTCTTTTTTCGATTAGACGCTGTTTTAAGAAGATACAGCAAAAATAAGATTTTTATATAAAAAATAGATTTTTTATGAAAAATATAGGCCGTCACAGATTTTTGTTCTTTTTTCGATTAGACGCTGTTTTAAGAAGATACAGCAAAAATAAGATTTTCATATAAAAAATAGATTTTTTATGAAAAATATAGGCCGTTTTTGTTCTTTTTTCGATTAGACGCTGTTTTAAGAAGATACAGCAAAAATAAGATTTTCATATAAAAAATAGATTTTTTATGAAAAATATAGGCCGTTTTTGTTCTTTTTTCGATTAGACGCTGTTTTAAGAAGATACAGCAAAAATAAGATTTTCATATAAAAAATAGATTTTTTATGAAAAATATAGGCCGTCACAGATTTTTGTTCTTTTTTCGATTAGACGCTGTTTTAAGAAGATACAGCAAAAATAAGATTTTCATATAAAAAATAGATTTTTTATGAAAAATATAGGCCGTCACAGATTTTTGTTCTTTTTTCGATTAGACGCTGTTTTAAGAAGATACAGCAAAAATAAGATTTTCATATAAAAAATAGATTTTTTATGAAAAATATAGGTCGTCACAGATTTTTGTCCTTTTTTCGATTAGACACTGTTTTAAGAAGATACAGCAAAAATAAGATTTTCATATAAAAAATAGATTTTTTATGAAAAATATAGGTCGTCACAGATTTTTGTCCTTTTTTCGATTAGACGCTGTTTTAAGAAGATACAGCAAAAATAAGATTTTCATATAAAAAATAGATTTTTTATGAAAAATATAAGTCTTCACAGATTTTTGTCCTTTTTTCGATTAGACGCTGTTTTAAGAAGATACAGCAAAAATAAGATTTTCATATAAAAAAAATAGATTTTTTATGAAAAATATAGGTCGTCACAGATTTTTGTACTTTTTTCGATTAGACGCTGTTTTAAGAAGATACAGCAAAAATAAGACTTTCATATAAAAAATAGATTTTTTATGAAAAATATAGGTCGTCACAGATTTTTGTCCTCTTTTCGATTAGACGCTGTTTTAAGAAGATACAGCAAAAATAAGATTTTCAAATAAAAAATAGATTTTTTATGAAAAATATAGGTCGTCACAGATTTTTGTCTTTTTTTCGATTAGACGCTGTTTTACGAAGATACAGCAAAAATAAGATTTTCATATAAAAAATAGATTTTTCATGAAAAATATAGGCCGTCACAGATTTTTGTTCTTTTTTCGATTAGACGCTGTTTTAAGAAGATACAGCAAAAATAAGATTTTCATATAAAAAATAGATTTTTTATGAAAAATATAGGTCGTCACAGATTTTTGTCCTTTTTTCGATTAGACGCTGTTTTACGAAGATACAGCAAAAATAAGATTTTTATATAAAAAATAGATTTTTTATGAAAAATATAGGCCGTCACAGATTTTTGTTCTTTTTTCGATTAGACGCTGTTTTAAGAAGATACAGCAAAAATAAGATTTTTATATAAAAAATAGATTTTTTATGAAAAATATAGGCCGTCACAGATTTTTGTTCTTTTTTCGATTAGACGCTGTTTTAAGAAGATACAGCAAAAATAAGATTTTCATATAAAAAATAGATTTTTTATGAAAAATATAGGCCGTTTTTGTTCTTTTTTCGATTAGACGCTGTTTTAAGAAGATACAGCAAAAATAAGATTTTCATATAAAAAATAGATTTTTTATGAAAAATATAGGCCGTTTTTGTTCTTTTTTCGATTAGACGCTGTTTTAAGAAGATACAGCAAAAATAAGATTTTCATATAAAAAATAGATTTTTTATGAAAAATATAGGCCGTTTTTGTTCTTTTTTCGATTAGACGCTGTTTTAAGAAGATACAGCAAAAATAAGATTTTCATATAAAAAATAGATTTTTTATGAAAAATATAGGCCGTCACAGATTTTTGTTCTTTTTTCGATTAGACGCTGTTTTAAGAAGATACAGCAAAAATAAGATTTTCATATAAAAAATAGATTTTTTATGAAAAATATAGGCCGTTTTTGTTCTTTTTTCGATTAGACGCTGTTTTAAGAAGATACAGCAAAAATAAGATTTTCATATAAAAAATAGATTTTTTATGAAAAATATAGGCCGTTTTTGTTCTTTTTTCGATTAGACGCTGTTTTAAGAAGATACAGCAAAAATAAGATTTTCATATAAAAAATAGATTTTTTATGAAAAATATAGGCCGTTTTTGTTCTTTTTTCGATTAGACGCTGTTTTAAGAAGATACAGCAAAAATAAGATTTTCATATAAAAAATAGATTTTTTATGAAAAATATAGGCCGTCACAGATTTTTGTTCTTTTTTCGATTAGACGCTGTTTTAAGAAGATACAGCAAAAATAAGATTTTCATATAAAAAATAGATTTTTTATGAAAAATATAGGTCGTCACAGATTTTTGTCCTTTTTTCGATTAGACACAGTTTTAAGAAGATACAGCAAAAATAAGATTTTCATATAAAAAATAGATTTTTTATGAAAAATATAGGTCGTCACAGATTTTTGTCCTTTTTTCGATTAGACGCTGTTTTAAGAAGATACAGCAAAAATAAGATTTTCATATAAAAAATAGATTTTTTATGAAAAATATAGGTCTTCACAGATTTTTGTCCTTTTTTCGATTAGACGCTGTTTTAAGAAGATACAGCAAAAATAAGATTTTCATATAAAAAAAAATAGATTTTTTATGAAAAATATAGGTCGTCACAGATTTTTGTCCTTTTTTCGATTAGACGCTGTTTTAAGAAGATACAGCAAAAATAAGATTTTCATATAAAAAATAGATTTTTTATGAAAAATATAGGTCTTCACAGATTTTTGTCCTTTTTTCGATTAGACACTGTTTTAAGAAGATACAGCAAAAATAAGATTTTCATATAAAAAATAGATTTTTTATGAAAAATATAGGTCGTCACAGATTTTTGTCCTTTTTTCGATTAGACGCTGTTTTAAGAAGATACAGCAAAAATAAGATTTTCATATAAAAAATAGATTTTTCATGAAAAATATAGGCCGTCACAGATTTTTCATGAAAAATATAGGCCGTCACAGATTTTTGTTCTTTTTTCGATTAGACGCTGTTTTAAGAAGATACAGCAAAAATAATATTTTCATATAAAAAATAGATTTTTTATGAAAAATATAGGCCGTTTTTGTTCTATTTCGATTAGACGCTGTTTTAAGAAGATACAGCAAAAATAAGATTTTCATATAAAAATAGATTTTTTATGAAAAATATAGGCCGTCACAGATTTTTGTTCTTTTTTCGATTAGACGCTGTTTTAAGAAGATACAGCAAAAATAAGATTTTCATATAAAAAATAGATTTTTTATGAAAAATATAGGCCGTCACAGATTTTTGTCCTTTTTTCGATTAGACACTGTTTTAAGAACATACAGCAAAAATAAGATTTTTATATAAAAAATAGATTTTTTATGAAAAATATAGGCCGTCACAGATTTTTGTTCTTTTTTCGATTAGACACTGTTTTAAGAACATACAGCAAAAATAAGATTTTTATATAAAAAATAGATTTTTTATGAAAAATATAGGCCGTCACAGATTTTTGTCCTTTTTTCGATTAGACGCTGCGATGGGTAGTCATCTTGTCGCGATGCAGAGGCTTAGTGCATGCCATGAGGCCATGCTGGTAGGGCCACCCATGCCAGACGGGCTCATGACAGGTACAAACTAAGAATTACCCTCCCCCTCAGTGTCTGATAGCGTCTGTTTCCCCTATGGGGCGGCTATCAGTTACCCTGCACGGAGTGTTTCTCCTTTCATTGAGACTGGTCACTCTGTCAGGGTACGTCCGTTTTTACTGTCCACTGTCCATAATCCCACCGGCGTCTGTTTCCCATATTGGGCGGCTTGGTGGTCTGTCTGACTCCCCGTCAGGCAATGGTTAAAATTACATGGCAGTATGTATAAAATGCAAACCCCCCCCTATCCCAAATGAAAAAAAAACCATGCCCCATGTATCCGGTCGGGGGCTTAATAATCTCCGGAGATCCTATTCCCGCTTCGTCGATTTCAGGAAGCGGTGAATCGACTACGACTGAGATCCAGGTTAGTCCGGTTGGAACGCCAGGCCAGGCTAATCTGCAAACCACTGGTGTCACACAAAACGCAGGAGGAGGCTCTGGGCAACCAGAACCATCCAAATGCACAAAGAATGCACTAACCAAAAGTGCCACAAAAGACAGCGAGGTGCCTCTGAACCTTAAACCAAGCACCTCAAAAGCTGCCAAGGTCCGTGCCGCTAAGGCTAAAACCCCTGTTTCGGGCGCTGCAAGCACATCAGCTGCAGCTGCCCCAGTGCCGGCTGTGAGCAGAGGAACTGCGAACAAGATTTCGGGTTCCACTGTCTCACCTCCCCCCGCCAGTGGAGGAACTGCGAACATGTCTTCGGGTTCCAAAGCTGTGCTCCCTGCCTCACAAGGCAACACAAATAGACCAACACGGCACGTCCCACCTGCCAGAAGGGCCTTTTTGAAACGGCGAGCAGCCGAAAAATGCGTCGGCCAACTTGGCAAGAAGCCAGCTGAGTCGCTCACTAAGGAGGAATCAACCTCTCTGAAATGGGCTAAATCCACTCTGGCTAAACCGCATGCACCTCCACCTTCGTCCACTGACGCACCTAAGCGTCAAAGGTCGGAGGAGGAGACGCATGCGAAAAGTCAGCAGCCCGACACCAAGCGTCCGAAGCACAAGTCGATGGACAGGAGTTTCAGCGAGGTCGCCAAAGGCAACCTCGTACGTGCTGTCATCGACCGCAACGATGCGGACAGCTCCATCTCTCATGCAAACTGGGAGGTGGTTCGTAAGCAGCTGATGAAAGTGTTCTGGAGAGTCCTTAAAGACAATCCAGGGCCCTCTCCTCAATGCGTAGATGCAGGATGGTTCAGAGGGCGTGTCAAACTCATGGCCTGTTCAAACGAGCGATCAGCCACGCTTCTGAAGCTGGCTGTTGCTCTTTTGGAGGGTCTTTGGGAAGGCGCTAGGCTCGACGTGGTTTCTCTTGAAGAGATTCCCCGCCGACCTAGGGCCATGGCACGAATTCCCGAAGAGCCATTCTTAGCTCAGGAGATTATGGATCTCATTCAGATAGGAAATCCTGAACTACCAACCAATGACTGGAAGGTAGCCAAGATTTCCGAACCTGAAGGTACATCCAGACGGATCACCGTCTTGCTGAATCGGGAATCTCTGGCGCCGCTTCGAGAGAGACGTGGGATGATCTTCTATGGTTTTGAGACGATCACCCTACGTGTCTACCGAGGTGACGATAGGGATCACCAGACTCAGGGAGATGATGATCCATCTCCGGACGTGGCAAACGATGAGACTGCTAGTCTAAGCTCTCATGAGGACGCACTCTCAAACTCTGAGTTTGTGGGTGAGTTCTTTGAGAGGATGGACGAGGCAGTTGACGAGGACGCCCTCTTGGACTCTGATCAAGAGGACGTCAACGTCACAATTGTACCCGCCACAAGAGATGGTGAAGGTGACGCAAGTCAATCTTCATCACTCTAAAGCAGCTTCGGCTGCACTGCTCCTCCGCCTGGCTGAGAGAGGGGAGGAGCTTGTCCTAGCCCAAGAACCCTGGCTACACCAAGGCAGGGTTTGCGGGCTCGGTGCAAAAGGCTTTAAGCTACTGCACACGAATGGTCAAGGTAAGATCAGAGCGTGTATAGTGGCTAAAAGCGATTTGAATATCTTCATTCTGTCTGATTTCAGTGATGAAGATACGGTTGCAGCCGCATGGGAGACAGGAAATAAAACAATTATAATTGTCTCCAGCTATATGGCGTATGATAGCGAAGCACCACCACCTAAAGTTCGCAGCATTGTAGAAATGGCAAATAGATTGGGTTTGCCGGTAATCATTGGAGCTGACGCCAACACTCATCATGTCGTATGGGGAAGCTCCGACTGCAACACAAGGGGTGAGTTTTTACTTGACTTTATCCTTTGTAGTAAATTAGACGTAGTTAACGTTGGTTCAGAACCTACTTTTGTTGTGATAAATAGAAGGGAGGTACTTGATATAACGCTAGTAGACACTAGGCACTCAGATTTGATCAGTTCGTGGAGAGTCTCAAATGACTGCTCCTTCTCTGATCATAGGTATATTGAATTTAAGATAGGTATTCAGGGTAATGGGGTTACACCCCGGCGTAACAGAAGGAAAACAAACTGGGAGCAACAGCGATCTTTTCTCTCAGACTTTCTTTCAAACCCTCCTGTCATCAATGATAGGCAGAGTATTGATGTCGCAGTCGGTGCCCTAACAAATGCATTCGAACTAGCGACGTCTGAATCTTGCAGAGTAAACATCTGCCGTGGTAAGAGTAAACCACCCTGGTGGAACTCCGAAATTGCGGAAGCTAGGAAAACCTCCCGCAAACTTTTCAATGAGGCAAAAGGACTAGGTAACTGGTCAGCATATAAGGCCTCAGTTAATAGATTTAAAAATCTGATAAGAAATGCGAAGAAAGCGTCATGGAAATCCTTCTGTAGCGGCGTAGAAGGGGCTTCTGAGACGAGCCGACTTCGAAAAATCTTATCAGTGTCGCAAGTTGTACCAAGTTTCATTAAGAAACCATGTGGTAACTGGACTACCAGTGGACGTGAGACCCTTGAGGTACTCATGGACACGCACTTCCCTGGTTGTATTCCTCTAATAGGGGAACACTCAACCTGCTTAGACTGCCACCCGCAAAATTCAATCCCTATTAGCAGGGAAGGACTTTTGTGGGCTATAAAGAGCTTTGACCCGTTCAAATCTCCGGGTCCTGATGGCATTATACCTGCTGACCTGCAGCATAATGCGGATCTTGTAACACCATGGTTAACCCGAATATACACAGCATGTCTGTCATGGGCGTATATTCCGGAACTGTGGACTAGGTGCTCCGTTGTTTTCATCCCGAAAGGAGGAAAAACGTCGCACACCTCACCGAAGGATTTTAGACCTATCAGTCTGTCATCCTTCCTTCTGAAAACATTGGAACGGATAATTGATCTCCATATGAGAACAACAATTAATCCAAACCGACTCTCAACATCTCAACACGCATATACCAAGGGTAAATCGGTTGAGACGGCACTGCATATGCTCGTAGGATGTATTGAAAAATCTCTAGAGCATAAGGAATATGCATTGGTGGCGTTCCTTGATATAGAGGGGGCGTTCAACAACGTGAAACTGGAGGCCATAATTAGGGCTCTGGAGAGACTGGATGTTAATCAGTCGATTATTAGCTTCATTAGGAATTTACTGACCTATAGGGTCATCATATCCAATATGGGGCGGGCTACTGTCTGTAGGATAGCCAGACGAGGGACACCACAGGGAGGGGTGCTATCACCTCTTCTTTGGAACCTCGCCTTAAATTCATTGCTTACGGTACTGGACTCTATGATGTTCACAACCGTGGCATATGCGGATGACGTTGCAGTAGCTGTGTCAGGCAAACACCTGGACACTATATCGCAACGTCTGCAAACAGCGCTTAGACAAATTAGTAGGTGGAGCACCGAAGGTGGTCTAAGTGTTAATGCGCAGAAAACGGATCTTGTATTATTCACTAGAAGAAACAAGATTCCCACATTTTCGCTACCACACCTTAATGGAATGGAGCTTAAACTGTCTGACAGTGCGAAATATCTGGGTGTTATTCTAGATTACAAACTGTCATGGAACCCTAATGTACAATTTAGGGCAAACAAGGCTTTAATAGCCATATATACCTGTAAGAAAGCCATAGGTAAAAACTGGGGCATTAGCCCCGGAAATGCCTACTGGCTCTTCAATACTGTAATAAAGCCCATACTAATGTATGGAGCGCTAGTATGGTGGCCTGCACTAGGCAAGCCTACATACTGTAGTATAGTCAACAAAGTACTACGAACTTCAGCTTTGATGATCACTAATGCCTTACGCACGACACCATCAAAGGCTTTGTTTACAATGCTGCACTGGCTGCCAGCCGATCTAATGGCCAAACAGCTGGCCCTGAACTCGGCAGTAAGACTTAGTGCAGCCGGGACATGGAAATCGAAGAATTTCGGCCATGCGAATATTTTGGGATGTGTGCGCATATCGACCATCCCGGAAAATATTGATTATTGTGCACCCTCAGCCATGCCGACCAGAAGGTTCGAAGTATCAACTTCAGGCACGTCATCCATGATGACACATGAAAGTCATCAAGAAAACGTGCTTGAGGTTTACACAGATGGATCTAAAACGGACATTGGAGTAGGGGGAGGCGTTTTCATCCCTTACTTTCAAATAAGGATGAGTTTTAGGCTACAAAATCATTGCAGCACTATTCAGGCTGAAATTTCTGCCATAAAAAGAGCGGCAAATTGGCTAAGGTATCACAGGATATATGGTAAAGATATCCAGTTCCGTACTGATAGCAAGGCTGCGATAAATTCCTTATCGGGCGTTTATACTACGTCCAGTTTGGTTCGTGAATGCCGGACATCTCTTGATGAGATGGCGAGACATTCCAACCTGGAACTCTTTTGGGTGCCAGGGCACGCGGGAGTGCCCGGAAATGAAACTGCGGACGAACTGGCTAGATCTGGAACCTACCTTAGGGACCAGGAGATAGATCAACTAGTCGGTGTTCCGCTAAATTGCTGTAAGGATAACATACA
Organism: Phasia obesa; assembly: GCA_949628195.1. NCBI lineage: Eukaryota > Metazoa > Arthropoda > Insecta > Diptera > Tachinidae > Phasia > Phasia obesa. Next base: position 81,820,181 of record OX451217.1, on the reverse strand, counting down.
GCAGGAATTACTGGGGGCTGCGCAGACCAGATGGTCGAACGAGCCCACCTGCACGACCTCGAGGCTTCTATGGCCTCAGTATGACTGCAAACGTACTGCAATCCTGCTGAGAACCCCTCGAGGTCAAATAGGCACATTAGTGGCTGTGCTGACAGGGCATTGCATTATAGGTGCACACGCTAGGAGATTGAATCTACCGCATAATGACTTCTGTAGAAGTTGTCAGGATGAGGAGGAAGAGGAAACAGTGAAACACCTCCTCTGTCACTGTCCGGCCTTATCTATGGAAAGGGCGGCGCTGCTAGGCAGCTCGATATTACAGGACCTCACAGACCTATCGGGTTGCGATATAAACAGGATAAACTCATTTATCCGGCTCTCCGGTTGGTTTTTGCACCAAACCTAAAGTGGGGATCGGTAGGTATCTATCCTGCTCATCCCTCTTTCGGGCGTCACAACGGGACCTAAGGGACCCAAGTGAGTCGGCTTTTACCCTTTTTGCGTAGCCGGCGACCCGTGCAACCTAACCTAACCTAAACATTTACATAATTGATAAAATATTTTTATTGCTCATTGTGTTTACAGTGGGGAAAAAAGGTTTTCATTGAAGTATTAGCAATCATATAAAGTTTTTGAGTTATTTGCTAAAAGCTGACATTACTAATCTCGTCTTACTATATCGTCAAAAGTTTTAGAGATCGTAGTTTTATATTGAAACTATCGTATTTTTTATCGAAATCATCAAAACAGACTACATTATTTTAGAGCCAATATTACAAACGATTTGCTTTTTTTGCTATAAACTTAGGCCTTAAAATTGTTTCTTTACACTGTAATATTGCAATAAATTTCTATAGGTCGCCCCGGTAGGCTAGTAGATAGTGTGCTATCCTGCTAGTCTGGGACTTGTGGGTTGGATTTCCAACAAAGACTCTGGGTGTTTCACTACACCGAGGGAAGGTTTTTGTTGATATTTAAGTTAGAATGTAATTTGTAATTGTAATGTACCATTTAATAAATAAAAATAGAATTTAAAAATTTTATATGGACAAATTTTAGAACAATATATCTTTAAATGTTTTAATAATATGATCAGTAAAACTCAAAAAAATTGAGAAAATAACGCAAGAATTTCTTATAGAAATTTTTTTTTCATAATTTATTTATTGTATCTTCAATATTTTTGAACTAACAATAATTACTCGTATCTTAAGTCTAAAATAAAATATTTTTTTTAAGGCTGGACTTAGTGCTAGACAAAAATAATGTTTTTTTCACGGATTTTGAAATCATTTGCGGGTCATCCCTCTAATGTACGGCCAAGAAAAGCAGTATCTCTTCTTTTTAGTCGAATGTAACCAGGTTCATTCAGCATGTTACGCGCCAAAGGGTTTGGATGAGATTCAAGCCTCTTTAGATATGTGACTGCATGTTTGGCTATTTCTGCTTTAATTGATGGCATGTTTAGGTCTTTGTGGATGTTCGAATTTTTTATATACCAGGGAGCAGATGTAATAATACGTAAAATCTTATTTTGGCGCCTTTGAAAATTTTCTACATTGCTAGCTGAGGCAGTGCCCTATAACTGAATCCCATAACACCAAATTGGTTTGAGGACCGACTTGTACAGTAGAAGTTTACAATCTAAGCTCAGGGTGGAGTTTCTGCCAATAAGCCAATTTAGTTGCACTGATTTTAGTTTCATTTGTGTTAACTTGAAGTCAATGTGGATTTTCCAAGTAAGGCGACGGTCAAGATGTATACCCAGGTATTTAACGTCTGAAAGCTGTGGTATCATTTGGTTATTTATGCCAACAGGAGGGCATGAATCCCTACGCAGTGTGAAAGTTATGTGAGTACATTTCTGCTCATTCACTTTTATTCTCCATTTTTCTAGCCATTTTTCCAAATTGAGTATGTGGTCTTGTAAAAGTTGTGATGCTTCTTGGGCACTTTCATGAATACTTAAAAAAGCTGTGTCATCTGCAAAAGTTGATGTGTGGACTAGGGTGCTAATTGGCATATCCGATGTGTACAGTAAATATAAAATTGGTCCCAAAATACTACCTTGGGGAACTCCGGCTTCAATGAGATGTGGCGAGCTTAAAAAGTCACCTTCTTTTAATAAAAACTTGCGATTCGTTAAATAATCTTTTAAGAGCTTATACAAGTTTTCGGGCAAGTTCAGCTTTAGCTTAAATATTAGGCCTTCGTGCCAAACCTTATCGAATGCTTGAGAAACGTCGATAAAGAGCGCAGAAAAGTATTTTTTTTCTTCAAAGGTCGTTTTAATTACATTTACTAATCTGTGTGTTTGTGGGATCGTACTATGTTGTTTTCTTATAGAAAATAACGTAAAAATTTTCTTGAGAAAATAACGCAAGAATTTCTTATAGAAAATAACGTAAGAATTTTCTATAGAAAATAACGTGAAAATTTTCTATAGAAAATAACGTGAAAATTTTCTATAGAAAATAACGTGAAAATTTTCTATAGAAAATAACGTGAAAATTTTCTATAGAAAATAACGTGAAAATTTTCTATAGAAAATAACGTGAAAATTTTCTATAGAAAATAACATAAGAATTTTCTATAGAAAATAACATAAGAATTTTCTATAGAAAATAACATAAGAATTTTCTATAGAAAATAACATAAGAATTTTCTATAGAAAATAACATAAGAATTTTCTATAGAAAATAACATAAGAATTTCTATAGAAAATAACATAAGAATTTTCTATAGAAAATAACATAAGAATTTTCTATAGAAAATAACATAAGAATTTTCTATAGAAAATAACATAAGAATTTTCTATAGAAAATAACATAAGAATTTTCTATAGAAAATAACATAAGAATTTTCTATAGAAAATAACATAAGAATTTTCTATAGAAAATAACATAAGAATTTTCTATAGAAAATAACATAAGAATTTTCTATAGAAAATAACGTAAGAATTTTCTATAGAAAATAACATAAGAATTTTCTATAGAAAATAACATAAGAATTTTCTATAGAAAATAACATAAGAATTTTCTATAGAAAATAACATAAGAATTTTCTATAGCAAATAACATAAGAATTTTCTATAGAAAATAACATAAGAATTTTCTATAGAAAATAACATAAGAATTTTCTATAGAAAATAACATACGAATTTCCTATAGAAAATAACATAAGAATTTTCATTCTAAGAATTTGCTATAGAAAATAACGCAAACATTTGCTATAGAAAATAACGCAAACATTTGCTATAGAAAATAACACAAACATTTTTTATAGAAAATAACGCAAACATTTTCTATAGAAAATAACGCAAACATTTTCTATAGAAAATAACGCAAACATTTTCTATAGAAAATAACGCAAACATTTTCTATAGAAAATAACGCAAACATTTTCTATAGAAAATAACGCAAACATTTTCTATAGAAAATAACGCAAACATTTTCTATAGAAAATAACGCAAACATTTTCTATAGAAAATAACGCAAACATTTTCTATAGAAAATAACGCAAACATTTTCTATAGAAAATAACGCAAACATTTTCTATAGAAAAAAACGCAAACATTTTCTATAGAAAATAACGCAAACATTTTCTATAGAAAATAACGCAAACATTTTCTATAGAAAATAACGCAAACATTTTCTATAGAAAATAACGCAAACATTTTCTATAGAAAATAACGCAAACATTTTCTATAGAAAATAACGCAAACATTTTCTATAGAAAATAACGCAAACATTTTCTATAGAAAATAACGCAAACATTTTCTATAGAAAATAACGCAAACATTTTCTATAGAAAATAACGCAAACATTTTCTATAGAAAATAACGCAAACATTTTCTATAGAAAATAACGCAAACATTTTCTATAGAAAATAACGCAAACATTTTCTATAGAAAATAACGCAAACATTTTCTATAGAAAATAACGCAAACATTTTCTATAGAAAATAACGCAAACATTTTCTATAGAAAATAACGCAAACATTTTCTATAGAAAATAACGCAAACATTTTCTATAGAAAATAACGCAAACATTTTCTATAGAAAATAACGCAAACATTTTCTATAGAAAATAACACAAATATTTTCTATAGAAAATAACGCAAATATTTTCTATAGAAAATAACGCAAATATTTTCTATAGAAAATAACGCAAATATTTTCTATAGAAAATAACACAAATATTTTCTATAGAAAATAACGCAAACATTTTCTATAGAAAGTAAAGCAAACATTTTCTATAGAAAATAACGCAGACATTTTCTATAGAAAATAACGTGAATTGAACAGCGATGGCCAGCGAGGTAAATGCGTCGAGCTTGAAGAATTTCCATAAGCCAGTTTGGAAAAATACGAGTAAATGTTGAACATAATAACAACTCGGTTAGCTCATTGTGTGCTAATACAAACAGAGGTTAGCTCACTAATAGTATGATATGAGTAGACATATGTTCAGTAAGCTAGTTTGTTCTCGAGTATAACCACTTGTTCATGAGCTTATGAGTATCACCATTATATGAGCGTACTCATGCATATATGTATGCTGTATATTTTTTAAATAAAACTTATTTAAAGGGTTCGTTTTTCACACATTTAGAAACTCCCTTGAGTTTAATCAATAACTTTTAATATTCTAATCACTACATTTTACTGTTTGTTGCTGCTACTTCATTACAAAGTTTCAAAAGTGTTTGTATGTATAAAGTATTCTCTCCAAGGATTACGTGAAAAATTTTTATACAAAGAATATAATCAAAAACCATTTACTCGTAGTATATACATACATATCTATATAAGTAATTGTTAGTAGTGACGGTTTTATTATATTATCAGTCATTTAGTTACCTCTATTGGCTACTTATAACTGCGATACATAGTTTTTTTCTTATAGAAAATAAAATTAAATATAAAATGACATAGTTAAATGCAGGCAGTAATTTTGCCTTTCTTTAATAGGGAATTTAAAACTTTTTGATCACCTTTCGAAACCTTGTGTAATTTCTGATATAGTCTTTGGTACAAATGTCAGGACCCTCTAAGTCATCGTCTGAATTGTTTTAAATTTGTTTACATATATTGGCAGACCAAGAATTAATCGATATAAATATGTATATATGTATATTACTAGCAGTGCCCACTACGTTGTCAGCCTTCTGTCAATATTTTGCTTGAATATGCCTATTGGTTTGATAGTAATCTACAACAAATTTTAAGACTCACTTTTATAATGCTTCAAATATGATTATATATTTAACTTTGCATAGACACACTAATTTCTGGGTAATTACTCAGGAAGTAACGTAGATTTTATGTAACGTTCTATTATTGTAGAGTTCCTAAAATAGTCGTAGTGTCTTAAATTTCTCGTTTACAAAAGTTAAAGGTGGTGCCAAGTTTTCAGTACCATTATAACAGCACAATTGCATGCTTTTACTATTTTATATCTACTTTCTTTACGAAATCAACATTTTTTACGGAAAAAGTGTATATTTGAACATAAGTACTAAGGTACTTCCCTAGAAAATTTTTATCAAAATGCATCCAGTAGTAGGAATTCTTAAAATTGGTGTTTTGTTCTCCTTATAGGTTAATATCTGCAGCACAAAAACTCTGCAAAATTTTCCAAAAAATATTATGTATTGACGCGAGCCTGTTACAGTTTTATTATACGTATAGATAAAGGTAAGGGTGTGATTAAAAAAGTTATATGGTGTGATAGCTCTCTCTCTCTCTTTCGTCTTCATCCAGAAAGATCGTTTCCGTTTTTACCTGAAGGTCGTGCTTCTAAGAATAAAAGGTAGACTCTTGAAACTTTCACACACGGTGTATGACTATGGCCATTATAAAATATAGTAAAAATTAAAGGGTGTCCCGATAGTGCTACGTTTCTCACTTATATGGCCTTATGTTTTTAACGGTAATAGGTAGACTCTTGATATTTTCATAGAAAATGAGTTACCATGGCCGCTATAACAATTACTAAAATTGAAAGGGTGTTGACTATTTTTTGACCGTAAATTTATGCAAAAGGCGTAAAATTATGTCCGTTATAGCCAAAAATATAAAAAATAAAATTTAAAGGGCGTTGCAAAAGTGACACAAATTTGAACCCTATAACAAGAACAAAAAAAAAAAAGTTTAGGGGCGATAGTGGCATGAATTGCATATATACACGAACTGCATAAGTCAACAGTAATAGGCTGATACTTATAATTTACTCAGATTTTATTAAAAGGCTTTTCACACTATAATACAAGTATTAATACTTTTGAGGAAAATGCAACCCTGACATGATGAGTAATTATTATTTTTTTTTAAATTTCAAACGGCGATTTTATTCAAAAGTATTAATACTTGTATTATAGTGTGAAATGCCCCTTAACAATATCTACTGTAAGGAAAATAAAATTAATAAAAATTAAAGGCTGTTCCCTAATTGTCGAATTTGAGGAATTTTGCCTTCTAAACCTATTAGTCATAAGATGTAAACGACGACTGGTGTCCCCTAAATGTCCTGGATTTGAGGAATTTTGCCTTCTCTTCTAAACCTATTAGGTAGACACTTCATATTTACACTATTAAAAACTAAAGGGTGTCCCATAAGAAGTAAAGATAATTTTAAAACTTGTACTTTTTAAGTTATATGTATGTATATATTCGCACTTGACTGATTTTTTATTCCTCATTCTCTATTATATTAGAAATATGTTGAGTAGTTTTAGATTGATATTCTGCCGATTGTGCGTATGTAAGACATTCGTTTGTACATATTTTTAATGATTTACTTGAGTAATTCGTTTACTGTGTTTTATATTTCATATTAATACACACATGAATATTTAGTATATTCAATTTGAGTTGATTTCTATTATGTCTTCTCCTTCGGTTTGTTGCTGCTTTTTCTATATTATCTTCAATTCTATGCGTGACTAGAATTTGTTTTTAGAAAATATTGTCAGTTTCGTTTTTTATTTTTTTTTCTGCAGACGTTTTCGGTTTCGCTATGAATCGTAGTGGCATTTACATTTATTTGTTTATATTTTTATACTTATGAATTTTCAATTTTTAGAATTCGCTTCTAAAAAGTGCACTTTAAAAACATCAATTAATTCGCTTTTGGTTATTCAAAACAAATAAACAAGTAACGAGATACACATTCCTGAAATAACAATCTATTACTTGTTATTTCTGAAATTTTTGGCTTTTTAAATCAAATATTTTATGACTAAGTTGTAATAGAATTAACCGATTAAACAGTAATTGGCAACACCGATTAAAAAAATTGTATTCAAAATTCAAATATGATTATTCGAATTTGGTCTGTGTTGTGTATCTTTTTGTATAAACAAGAGTTTTTTATTTAATTTAATTAAGGAAAATTGACATTACATTTTATATAAAAAGAAAAACGTGCTAATAATAAAATTCAAGTGCAGCGTTGTACAAAATGTTAATTGTCATTTATAAAACACTACTATTTCAGGGGTTATACGTAACAATTCTTCCTCCGCATCATGATTATGGTGTGTAACGGATTAAGGGCTTCTTTGTTCTCTGAGACCGCCTTGGGTCCGGTTGTTGTATGGGCTCTACATTGGGTCGAATCATTTGTGATTGGGATGATTCGTTGGTAGCACTTGATTCTGCAGTACCTGGCGAATTCTGTGCTGATGGTGATATATTCAGGGCACTGGATTCCGCATTTGGTGTACCGTAGTTAAATTTATCTTCAGATTGTTGTTCTTGATTCTCGGGACTGTTCTGCATTTCCGTAAGGTAGTCCCCATTCGGATCTTGCTGACTTCTGGAGTCTAAGGTGTAATCGCTAACGTCATTGTTTTCAACATTCTGCGGCTCTATTTGCATACCTCCTCGTAGAGCCGGTTCACGCTTGTTACCACCCTGCGAAGCTAAAGTACTCCGAATTTGGTCGACATGTCTCTTAAACTGTTTTTGATTGTACTCGATCGCATAGTGAAGATCGCCCAATCTGCACGAAATTACTCCTGGTAGCCACTTTGTCATCCTAGGATTTCCCGACAGAAAATTCACCGTTTGGCCTATTCGAAATGTTCGATAGTTCGGATTGTAAAGAAGGAATTGTTTTCCAGTAACCTTGGCTGACGTTTCTTCTGGCCGAATTAAATCGAGACGTGTTCTAAGGGAACGACCCATAAAGAGAGTGGCCGGCGACTCACCAGTAGTCGAATGTGGTGCATTCCGGTATTGTCGTAAAAAGGCGTTTAGATTCTTTTGGGCTGTAGACTTTGTTGATCCCATCGCCTTTAATGCCCTTTTGACAGTCTGTACACTTCTTTCCGCCTGTCCGTTTGTTGCCGGATGATAGGGGGCGGTTTGCTTATGGTATTTGACACCGCTCATTTTCAAAAATTCACGAAACTCCGCCGATGAAAAGTTTGTCGCATTATCAGATACGACAGTAACTGGCACACCATAAGCTGAAAATATTTCATCTAAAATGGCTGTTGTTGCTGCAGTCGTAGTGGATGATGTAATTTTAACTTCGATCCACTTGCTATATGCGTCAGTCACTATCAGAAACATGTTTCCTAAAAAAGGACCTGCGTAGTCAATGTGCACCCTCTCCCATGGTCCTTTAGGATAGACCCAATGATGTTCACCATATTTAGGAGGTACGTTCGCTTGCATTTCACACTCCCTACACGTTTTGGCACAGTTTTCAATATCTTTATCTATTCCACGCCAGTAAACAAGGGAGCGAGCTAGACCCTTCATTTTTACTATTCCCAAATGCGCATTGTGAAGGTCATCAAGTACTTTTTTCTGAAGAGATGTAGGTATAACAATTTTGTGGTCATAAGTAAGACAACCTGCAGTAAGTTTATAATTTTGCTCGGGTGCAGTGTAGCCGGCTTTTTTAAGATCTTTTCCCATTTGTAGAAGTTTAAGAATATTACCTAAGTGTTCATCTTTGGCTGTTGCCAGGGCTATTGTAGATGCTCTAAGGGGTAACTGATCGATTTGATTGATTATGAATTGATCAAATTCGTCAATAAGAATACTGTTGATTGAGTTCGATTTGTCGTATATAATACGGGAACAAAAGTCCGCATTTGCATGTTGTTTTGTAGGTTTGCATATGACATCGTAATCAAAGTTACTTAAAAAATCGGCATAATTCGCCATGCGACTTATGCATAGGTTAGGTAATGACTTTGCAGGGTGCAGTATTTGGGCAAGCGGCTTGTGATCCGTAATAAGGGTAAAATGCCGTGCATACAAATATTTAAAAAATTTCTTAACTGCCCACACAATTGCTAGTGCCTCCTTGTCCATCTGGGGGTAGCTTATTTCTGTTTTACTTAAGGCTCTACTAGCGTATGCTATCGGTCGTTCGGACCCATTACTCATTCTGTGTGATAACACTGCACCTAAGCCACACTTACTAGCATCCGTTGCCAAAATTAGGGGTAATTCAGGATTGTATGTAGTCAAAACTTGTGGAGAAACAAGAGCTGATTTAATGTCTTCATATGCCTCCTCTCCATCTTTGGTCCACTTAAATTCTTTTTCTAATAACATATTTCTCAGTGGTCGTGATCTTGTGGCCAAATCCGGTATAAAAGCATTATAATATGTAGCTTTTCCTAGTATAAGTTGCATTTCTTCTGGGGTTGACGGCTTAGGAGCATTCTTCACAGCTTCAATATGTTTATCAGATTTGTGAATGCCATGTTTATCTACCCGATGCCCTAAGAATTCTACAGAAGGTGTGGCAAAAACGCACTTTGAACGATTTAATCGCACACCCTGACTCATAAGTTTATTTAAAACTATTTCAAGTGAGGAAATCATGCATTCAAATGTCTCTGCATAGACGAGGATGTCATCAAAGAAGCTCATTACGTTTGGTATATCCTTTAACATACCCTCCATACGTCTTTGCCATAATGCAGGGATATTTGCAGCCCCGTAAACAGCTCTAGTGGGCCGAATTAAGCCATGTGTTGGTGTATTTAACGTAAGAATTTGTGCAAACTCTTCGTCAACAGGAAGATGAGAATAGGCATCAGTAACATCTAAATGACAGAATATGGTTGAATGTTTCATTTTATTAAGTAGATCTTCAACTTTAGGGATTGGATGCTCATCAATAATTATTTTCTGATTTACTGTAGGTTTATAATTGCCTGTTATTCTGATAGCACCGCTCTTCTTCGTTACTATATGTGTAGTTGAAGCCCATTCTGAATAATCCACTTTGTGGTATAGACCCGAAGATATTTTTGAATCGATTTCCCGTATGTAAGCATCTCTGAGTGCTATAGGAATATCCCTGGCTTTAGCAAAAATAGGTGTCGCGTTAGGTTTTAAATGTACTTTAGCCGGAGGACCGACTAACTTGCCAGGTTTACTACTAAAAATGGAATCAAATTGTTTAAGCACTTGCTGCAGCTTTTGTTGTTGTGTATGGTTCATCTCTGGTGGCGCTGTTGCAATATTATTTACTTGATTGTTTGTAGCAAAAAGGTTTGCGAAATCAATTTCGTTAACAAATTTTGTGATCCATTCGCGTCCCATTAGAGTGTCAAGGTCTCCATCCACCACATATAAATTGAGCCTAGCTGCTGTTTTTCCCACTTTAGCATTTACAACAACACAGCCCAAACATTTAATTGTATGCCCCGAATAACTAGAAAATTTCTTGTTTGTTGGGTTCAATTTAATGTACTTTTTAAATGCCCGTAAATATTTCATACTAATTACAGAGCACGGAGCACCAGTGTCTAATTCCATGTTAAGCAAATGACCATCGACATTAACGTATACCATCTTTTTTGAATTACCTTTCACTGTATTTATTGAAATTACCTGATTCAGCATCTGCACTTGATCAGCAGGTGCTTCTTCTTCTTCTGATATTTGTGATGTTTTGGTTTTACACACTTTACCAATGTGACCTACTTTTCCACATACGAAACATTTAGCCTGTTTGAACTTACATTGATTACGCATATGCTGACCTCCACATCCAAAGCAAGAAGAAGAAGAGCTGGTACTACGGTCCTTTTGCAATTTGTTTTTGTTATGTTTTGTTTGAATTGGTGAATAACCTAGTCTGTGTAGCTCTTGGTTTGCTGGTAACGGTTCCTCCTCTTTCATTGCCCCTGTTGTATGACGAGTTAACTCCATTGTATATGCAATGTCATATGCAGTCGAAAATTTATCTGGTTTTTTAGAAATTATTTCATCACATATGATTCGTGAATGTAAACCATAAAGTAGTTGCTCAATTAGCATACGATCTAAAAAATCTCCATACTCGCAAAAAACTGCTGCTTGTTTAAGGCGTAAAACGAAATTAGGAATGCTTTCATCGTTCTCCTGTTGAATTTTACGAAATTTAATACTCTCTGCATATTTGTTCTTTTTTGCATCAAAATGGTCTACCAACGTTTTCTTTATTTCATCGTATGACAATGTTTCAGGACTGTTTGGTGAAACAAGTACTTTTAATGAATTATTCAATTCAGACCCCATATGCACACGCGCGTATGTGGCATACTCTTGAGGTGAAACTTTGCTTAGTTGTAGTGCCCAGTCAAAACGAGTGAAGTAATCCTGTACGGTGGTTCCATCAGTAGATTTGTACTCAACCACGCAGAATTGTGGAGCTTTAGATAAATTTGTAGATGACGTGGAATTACTAGAATTTGCCGCCAATGAGACGTTTGTTGCCTCCACGACTGCTTGTCGTATTGCGCTGGACAGAGAATCAGCCAATTGCTTCATCATGTTCGCATCCATTGTGTTAATTTAAAAATTCCACTTTTGACACCAATGTTGTGTATCTTTTTGTATAAACAAGAGTTTTTTATTTAATTTAATTAAGGAAAATTGACATTACATTTTATATAAAAAGAAAAACGTGCTAATAATAAAATTCAAGTGCAGCGTTGTACAAAATGTTAATTGTCATTTATAAAACACTACTATTTCAGGGGTTATACGTAACAGTCTGCTTATTATGATACAAAGAAATATAATCCGTTGTTTCCGACGGGCCATACAGCGTACCAAAGAGCGATTTTTTCTAGATGTAAAAGACTTTTAAATTCTTCCGATTTCCAAAAGCTAAAAAGACTTGTAACACATAAATTCGGAAATTTTTTTCCATGTTATGGTAAAAAGTATATTTTTTTTAGAAATTATACCACTTTTTTTTGTTAATCGATTAATATTTTATTCGAATAATCGAATAATTTATTCGAATAATAAAAACTTATTCAGTTACTAAGATGGTAGCGCACATTGTATGCGAATGTCCAGCACTGGCTGGCATAAGACTTAGGACCACGGTCAGAAACTTGTTAAATGTGAATGCCATGAGGGAACTAACGCTAGCAACTACTAGACACTTCATGATGAGAAATAAGTTCGACAGTATGAAGTGAATAAGGTCAAGAGTAAAGGCTAGTTGTAGCACGTGACTCAATGAAAGTAAGGCCGCTGTAAATTGCAAGTCCCTTTCCTTTAATCATTGCGGATGGAAGGGGTTGAAATATAACCTACTAAGGATGTGGTCTGATGCGATATTTCTCCTATATAATAACAAAGCATACGCTTTGATTTTGTGTTTGATTTTAAATGCATTTTTTTAAGGGTGTTGATTACGTTTTTCAATCAGTCTTTGCTACAGTTCTGTGTTCCTAACCTAAACTTTTTCACATGTTATTTATTTAATTGAGTGGATATTTATAAAAAAGATATTTGCATTTTTTAAATATTTGGCAAATAAAATAATTATAAAGTATTATTTTTATTGGTTAACTAATAGTGAAATAAAATATAATCAACTAATTTACTGCTGATTTAATGAAAAGAAAAGTAGTGTTAACTTTCAGTCGACCATTAACTCACTCGTCTGACGTTCACACTCACTTGCTCATGTAAAGTCTTAATGCATACAAGCAGCGGATAATTATCATATTCTTTGTTATGATAAAAATATATGTACTTATATTTTTTTACAATCGTTCATCCAACATTCGAAAGTCCCAGCAAACAATATAACACACAATATAAAATCATACTCTTTCCCAAATATGTTTAAAAACGATTTTTAAACATACATATTTTAAACACATAATAAAAAAACTGGGATTAAGCAACTAAAAGTGGTTTTACACGACGTGTATTTGTCATATGACTTGTCACTTTTCCATGTGTAAATTATAAACACGTCGCACATTGGTTTGAAATTGCTAAAAACGGCTCTTAATTCTGGCGTTAGAGATAGCACTAATTTTTTCGTTTCGTAGTATTAAGTGGGTCATTACTACTTAAAAAAAATCATTTTTGAAAAAAATTAATTTTTTTTAAACGCCAGGGGTGTTCGTTTGTCAGCTCGTATGAATATTTAAATTGCTTTGGAAGCTCCATTTTTAAAGATAAGTGAATGAATTTTGGGCAATTTGATTTTTTTAGGTTAGTAAGTCAACATACAAAAATTCAACGAAATCGGTAAATGAAATAGGCCATACTAATCTTTAGTTATTAAAAAGTTTTTATTAATATAAATTTACATTTTATGTTTAATACTATTAGTCTTCATAATCGCTGTCACAAAAATAAATATCATCGGAATTATTTTCTTCAGAAATTTTAGGTGATAATAGATGGTCCAATACCTGCTAATTTTCTTTTTGTAATGTTTGCTCATATTACTAATTATAGGATCAGAGCTTATTAAAAATCTATTGGACATCTCACGACTGCATTTCCGTAAAAAACGTTCTCTGTATGATTTGAAATCTTTATTACGAGCTTCCTGTGTTTCCTCCGATAACTGGCCAATAGGTAACAGTGCATGCTTATCACGGTATTTAAAAATTGCTCTCAAATTCTCACCAATACTAGTACAAAATAAATTTGTGCATCACTGATGTAAAACTACATATATATGTACACACTTACATCCATACATGATTAATGCAGTGAGTGCGTTGCTAAGCATACACGAATTTTTCTTTGATGTTAAAAGAGAAAACAATTTTTTTCCTTCTTATCGCAAAAAACCCGTAAAATGTTTTTATATGATTTGTAAGTAAACATATCATAGAAAATTCCAAAAAAATAATTTTACCCAAGCTTTCCTAAACCGGATTTGAATTTCTACTTGAAAGTGAAAAATGATTCTTTTTTACATCAATTTTCAAAAAAAAAAAAAAAATATTAAAAATATTTCTACAACAAAAATATTTAACTGAGATACATATTTGAGTTTCCAAATACCTCAAGTTGAAGGTTCCATTGAAAAAATATTACTTTTATGCTAGGAAAATACAAAAATTTAATTTAAAAAAATTATTTTTTCAGTTTTTACCACTGTTTTCAAAAATTTAAAAAAACTTCAACTTTGACAACGCACAACTCGAAAAGTAGATAACATAGAAATACATAAAAAAGATTATTAGTGATGCACAATTTTGTTTACTATAACTTGAAATAGATTACTTTTTAAAATTCTAAATTTTCAATTTTCAATTAAGATCCATTATTGGGATCTTCAACCCAACGTGCGTCGTGTGAATTCTTTCAAACATAACACGTGTATTTTCGATGTGTACAATACATATTATATTTTTTCATTTAGAACATGTTGTATTTTGATGTGACAAAGCATCTGACATCCTGTAATGTCAACTTGATATTTCGATATTTTAGGTTATTTTGTGGTGCCAAAAGCACTGAAAATGTGGCAAAAGCACTAGGTTTGCACCTCTGCATCAGCTGTGGTTGGCAATACCAAACTGTGTGGGGGGGAATTATATATTATAGGTTATGTCAGATGTAATTATACATGTTCGTTTGAAAAAAAAAAAAAACTATAAACCGTATGTAAAATGGCTATTTTGACAAACACATGACATTACGTATGGGTTATCAAACTGACAAGACCTATGACACGTCGTGCAAAACCACTTTAAGTACCAAAATCTATTACGTATTTCAAATTGATTCATATTTTTTCTTTAGTTCAGTAACTAAATAGGACTGCATAATTCGAATAAATTAATCGATAATTTGAATAAATTATTCGATTATTGGAATAAATTATTCGATTATTCGAATAAATTATTAATCGAGTTGATTTTGGTTTAGCTGCAATTTGACTTTAAATATTAAATTAAAACTCGTCCTTTTTTTGAAAACGTTTTGGAAATCACTAAATATCAAATGAAAAAAAAAATATTTCTTAATCGTTTGACTATGTGTTTGCTGGAGAGTAAATAAATTTTTCTGAATGCATACAAGGAAATATTGAAATTTCTAAATAATTTATTAAACGTCATATTGTGCGGTTTTGACATGTAATACGAGTATGTATCCACTGGTTCGTCTGTTTAAGACAAAGAACAGAATAGTAAAAGATAAGTAAATGACAGGTACATTTATTTAAAACATGCATCGTTTATTGAATTTAGCAAGACACAACAATAATTTCTTTAAAATCTATTATTCAACGCTTCAATAGTTTTTTATTTCTTTTTTTTTCTATTTGTACTTGTATCATCGTCAATTTTGTTTGTCTAGATTGGGATAGATTTTATTTGGTTGAGTGTATTCGTAATTTAAATAAAACTATAATTTGTTGCAAAACTCGCAGGTGTGTCAAATAGTATTCGAATAATTAATTGAAGAAATATTTAAACAATCGATATATCGTTATAATAATTTAAGAAAAAAATATATTTTCTTATTATTTACAACTGACTTACATTCTTATTATAAATATTTAAGGACCGTAAAATTTGACTTCGAAATTATCTGTATAAAATCGGAAAAATGGAAAACTTTGGCAGACCGCTGGCTGAAATTTATCATATTGTGAATACATTTTTAATTTTGAACATTTAAATTTATGAGTCGAATTTTTTACTTTATGGAGTCGGAAGCGAATATTTGAGAAAAGGAATTCATATATTCACTTGTGATGAAGGGTACACAATGTGGTAATAAAATTTAACATTAATAGTGAACTTGGTGATTGGTGATGGCAGCACACGAAATACAATTTTTTTTTTTATTTTTATTAAAATTATTAATGATTTATTTGGGAAACTTCTATCCTTTAAATTACTGATACTGAGTGTTCGGTGTTTTGGTGAAATTTGCGATTTTGCAATCAAGTTTTTGTGAAAGTGTAATATTTTTTGTTTCCGACAACAGAAACTACGACAACATTACAAAACCTAGAAAAGGATACACATTGGATACAAAATTTTATTATTTTAGGACGGGTTTTGTTTGAAACACAACAACAATATTTTTAAACTATTGTAAAATATTAGAACATTATGACAATATGACATGTTAGCATACCTTGTGAATACCCCCAATATGTATTATTCGATTCTCAAAAAAAAAGAAATATTTTAATTCATGGATTTTAAGAAAAATTAATAAACTCTAACTTTATTAATAAGAATAACCATCTACCTGAAACTTTTACTCAAATAGCTTAAAAATTATTTTTCGTTGTTTTCTTAATGCCTCTTTTATGGGTTTAATATTGCTAAACTATTTATTCTCTTTGCACTAATGACAATTTGTTCAAAGTTTTAAATGCATTTTCCTATTCTGCTCTGCCAATGATAGACCGAAAAAGAAAACAATTTTCGTTCTTACGAGTATACAAAATACAACTACTGCTTACCAAACTAGCAGCTAATTGACAGTTTTTATACACTTCACCACAGTTAGAAAAATTTTTAATATAAGTTTGTCATTCCATGTGTAATTTCTACGATATACATTTCCGACCCCATAAAGTATATATATTAAGGATTCTTATACATAGGGACGTTAAATAACCGATGTCCGTCTGTCCGTCCACCAGAAGAGATACAGAAAATTTAAGCCCACCAATCTGTCAGACATAGTTTCGAAAATTTTGCTAATCGAATTTAGAAACATCACCTTAATCCATTCGAGGCTGTGGGCTAAAGACCACGCCCACCTATATTTTTTCAGCTTGTTTTTATTTTTTTCGGTTGTAATGACTTTCTTCTTTTCTTAAATAAATATTGGACCGCGACCCGTAGATCGCATGGAGTGCATATAGATCTCGGGGGATCAATAACTTAATGCGAGGATCGATTTTTGTTTGTTTTTAGGTTGGTAGGATTTTTTCTGCTTTCATTTATATTAAAAGGGTTTATAGAAAGCAATAAACATAGAGGTAGCCGAGAGACCCACAGGGTGCTCATTGGGAACCTGGAGCAGTCAATAGACACATTGGGGTGGTCAGTATGAGCCCACAATGTGCTTTAGTATGACCATTCTAACGCAATATAATATAACGCAGGAATGTCCTAACAAACAATTTTCTAAAAAAATTTTACAAAAAAACTTTCGATAAAATTTTTAGAAAAAATTTTCAATAAAATTTTACAAAAAATTATAGATAAAATTTTTGCAAAAAGTTATCGATAAAATTTTTACAAAAAGTTATCGATGAAATTTTTACAAAAAGTTATCGATGAAATTTTTGAAAAAAATTCCGATCAAATCTTTACAAAAAATTGTCAATAAAAAAAAAAAATTGATAAAATTTTTACAAAAAAAAATCTAAATCTTTATATTATATTTTTTATAATAAAGTTGAAAATCAAATAAGTAAAAACCGAATGTATATTATTGTAATATACATTCGGTTAAATGGTGAAGGGTATATAAGATTCCGCATGGCCGAATATTGCTCTCTTACTTGTTTTTATACATTTTTTCCTCTTGGCTTCATGTGCATGCTAAACGTCATAGAAATAAAACTTTTCGTTCAACAGCAGCGCTAAAACCAAAATATAAAGAAGCGCATAATCGTAATGTACAAAATTTCCTTTAAACATAATGTTTTTTCTTCTTTTTTTTTATTATTAATTTCTTTGTTTATTAAAGTTTGAGTGTCTTTAAAAGCGAGTGAAAGAGAGGGAAAAAGCAAGAAAGCTACGACTGACTGACTCACTGACGATAATTTTAAATTTGTCATCAAATTATTATGGCTGTCGTCAATTGTGAAATAAATAAAATTATTACTGAATTGTCGCAATTTAATTTTGGCTTGTTATGGAAGTGTTAAAAATTACATCAAATAATAGAAAGAAAACAAAGAAGAAATTGGTAAATAAACAATAATATTTCTGAGAGGAAAAGTGAAAAACATACATACGAAGGAACATTGTTTTATTAATGGGTGAAATATTGTTGGAATAAAATTTATATTATAATTATTATAATCTTGTAGATATATAATATGTGGTATTTTTTCATTTATGATTTCCGGCATATGTCCGCCTCGGCTACTAGTTATATGGTCCGTTCGATCAGCACAATTTCTAAGTACTTTTTTTAACGGTGGCTTGAATATTGACTTCCAATGCTTCAAGAGTTGCTGGTTTTTCGGCATAAACCAATGACTTAACAGAGCCCCATAAAAAGAAATCCAGAGGCGTTAAGAAGCACGAACGAGAGGGTCAGTGAACAGGATTACTTCTGGAACTAAAGTTGTTATCAGATTGATTTTGCAGTAAATCCATTGTTAAGCGCGGTGTAGAGTAAGTTGCGACGTTTTTTTGATTGTTGTTTCTATTTAACTGATTAATTTTTGAAACCATAAGAAAAAAAAAACAGTTAGAATGGCTGGATAGCTTCACGGTAACAACAGCTCCTTGCTCATTTCCAAAGAAATAAGGCCTAATGATGCCGTCAGCGTGCAAACCGCACCAAACAGTCAATTTTACTGGATGTATAATGATGATTCGTTAGCGGCTTAAGGATTGTCTTTGCTTCAAATACGCCAATTTTGCTTATGGACGAAACCATTTAACCAGAAATGGCCTCGCATCAATAAACACAATTCTTTGATTAAATTTTTCATTTGCGGCCAGTTTCAAATGAGCCCTATCAGCAAAAATGCGACGAAAACGTTGGTCGTTTAACTTCAGTTCTTGCACAAGCTGTTTTAGGAACGTAAGCCAAGATCCCTTCGTAAAAATTTCCATGTATTCGAAATACAAAAGCCAGCAAGTTGAGAACGATGACGGTTCGACATTTCGGCATTCTCGTCGATACTTTCCGCTAAAGCAGCAATATTCTATTCTAAAAACGACCAACACATGTACGGCCGATTATGTTGACCGTTAAACTTGCAAATTGCTCTATGAACTTCGCGAACCGACCTATTTTTTCTTTCACAGTAAAAGCAGTTAAAAACACTTTTTATGGCTAACTGTTTTCAAACCCAGCAACAAATTACGTTTACTTGGAAGCAGGTTTGTAAGAGAGAGAGAGAGAGAAATAGACTCTCCCTTCTAACCTGCTTCAGGAAGGCATGATTTTTGTTTGCGATGTCCTACTTGCTAGGTCTCTTTGCTTAACCAAATTCTTTATAAAAACTTATTCGTTCACATACCCGCATACTCGTAAGCTAGAGAGGTTTCTTTGTTTGACAAAATTTTATAAAGAAAACCTTTTCCCTTACATACTTGCATCCTCGTAAGCGAGAGAGGATACAGTTTGTTATTATTGTTTTAAAATTATAGCATTCTCGAATGCGTTTATTAGATGTGCTTATGTGAACAACTTTTAAAAGACATGAGTTTTATTTTACTGCTTACCAAAACCCAACAATTTTTTGCTGGGAAATGATTTAAAAGAAGTCTCTCGAAACCCAGACTTAGCTCGGTGCGTGTAGACATTAACATATAAATTCTATATATTAACATATAAATTCCTAGTTGTACCAGTTTGTGCCCAAAAACCCTTGATTTTCGTAGGGTTAAGTAAATCATCTCGATTATAAATAACTACCGACATGGGTAAACTTACCGATATCTATATAGCCAACGGTGTTTCGGAGAGGTATATATGAGGCGTAATCAAAGTTAGCGGAAATATTAAGCTGCTGTTCTTTTGAAGTCAAATAGTCTGCATTTTTAGTCAAGCCCCAGTAGCAATGAGCATGATCGTACGGCCTTTAGTAATGTTGCCAGTAAAAATATGATAAATAAAAATAAGTTTTTTTTTATATTTCAACTATTTTTTTTCTCTTTGACAAACCTGCGTCTGGACTTCTGAAACTTTTTTTTATTTTTGCAGATTATACAAAAAGTGAGTGAGTTCTAGGAATAGGTTGATAAATAAATATTTTTTTTTATATTTTTCAATTATTTGAAACTAATTTTCCGCTTATAAAAATGTGTTTTTTATTTTTTAAATCCTTATATATTTATTCATGGTTGTCACATACATACGTGAGTAAACTAAAAAAAATATCGTTAATTTTTTCTCTGCAGGATATTTCTCATATTTAGTACAAATACCATAGTGCAGAGTAGGAATATGTGTGGAGTTCTACGAGTATGTATGTAGTTTTTGATGTTTTTTTATTCAATTAAACTCAACTATAAAGCTGAAAGCACTTGTTACTCTCAATGTTCAGCCAAAAGTATACTATAACAATAAAAATCCAAAGCATCCACATGAGTGTACGCACAATGAGTGCAAAGGAAGATAAAATTTATGTTATTGTCCTGATTTTATGGATAATTGGCAATATAAAGACAACAATAATAAATGTGAAAACTGTTGTGAAAAAAACTATTTAAATCAAACACAGATAGTTTCAATCTAGTGAAAAAGTTGCATACATTTTTAAAAATTTAATGGGTCCATCGAACCTTTATTTTTCCACTACTCAATAAATGTATTTCGTCAGGGATTAAGCTGTCATTTGGTTGTCAGACTTGGGAAATCTATTACAAATTTATGCGCCATTTTATCCCATTTATCCATTTTATCCCAGTAACAGACCCCTAAACAAGGCTGTCAAATTGTGATAATGTACATTTTTCGAAATTCGAAAGGTTCGAAGGACCAATTAAAATCTTAATAAAATGTATGTACCATTTTCACTACATTGAAACTATCAGTCTTTTATTTATGTATACTATTCAATAAGAGGTTGAATTTTGGCTCGATGGAAAAATGCGCCGCATAGGAGTGAGAAAACTCCTCGACACATTGTCTGGATTTTTGCTTTATGGGCTGTTTGATTTATTATCCTTAAAGCCCCTATTAGAGGACTTATTTCTTACATATGACCTGTCAACTCATATGTTTCTGTATGTTCGTCAAAATATTATTTTACAAGATATAGCCCCAAAGGTGTACAGCAAGTGATATTTTACTACACCTTTTTTATATTTGCTTGCCGTCGCCATAGATTATTTATGCAAAAATTATGGCGCCAATTAGGACTACTTTTTTAAAATTGTGGCCCTCACGAACGTAACTATAAACTGCAAGCCTTATAAAGACATTGAGGCCCAACCTTATTTGGTATTAACTGAACATAGTGTGTTTTTCTAACATCGCCAAATATCATACAACATTTCAAGCAATCGACTTATAAGAGAAAAAATGTGGTAATTTTTCAAGACTAAAAGGTCACTAAGATGGTGCGATGGACCACTAAAGGCGTGCAACTTAACGTCTTTGGATTATTTTTATGACATTGTGCGGAACACACGCGATTTGAGTTCAAATAAAAAATATCCTAACCAACCATGCAGCCCGTATACTCAAATTATATTAAAACATTATTGGCTTCCCTGAGTACACTATCGTAGTAGTGCTGGCAATTTCTACTACTTTCAATTACTCGATACAACTCAATACTTTTCAATTGGATACTCAATACTTCCGGTTACATAATAGCAGAGCAAATTTATCGTCGTAGTTGTCAAATATGTTTTTACATTTATTTATACAAATACTACCGTAAAAGTATCGATTAACTACTTTTTTGTATTGAGTACCCAAAAAAATGAACGAGTATCGAGTACTCGGTTTCCACTACTCAATACTTTGCCAGCACTATATCATAGTAGGATTCATAGGCAGCACAGAAAATAATATTTTCCCCAATTAAATGTTTTAAGTTGGTTTCAGATAAAATTTTAATTGCCTAATTGATTGATTTAATTATTTATTTAATTAGATTTTTTTGTTCCTTTTTAAACAAATATATAATTAAAACAATTAAAAAATTAATTGAAATTTTATTTAAAACTAATTAAAACCTTTAATTAGTGCAAAAACATTTTTGTGTGATGTCTTGTTCTTCAATTTAAATAGCTCTTGGAGGGCTAATGAATTTCAATTCTGGTGAAAACAAACATTAGTGTTAGAATCGAACAGTGATAGGCAATGAAGCCTCGTTAGAGGTGGAAAGGTTAGTTTCTGAAGAAATCACGTTTTTTATTGACCGGAAGAGATGGCCAAGAATTCTGCGGAAGAGGTGGACGGGTTATTCTTCAAAGGCTCTTAGGCAATACCCCTCGGCGAAAATACTAGATAGCTGCTTGAATGTAAACGAGATAAGCTGGATAACTGCGTTGGTTAGAGGTCAAGCATCATCTGGCCAACATAAAAGTGGAAGAACGGAACACTTGCTCCTAGAAAATACTGCGAGGGTAGCGCACATTGTGTCTGAATGTCCACCAAAGAACAATTAGATTGTTTCTTTTTTCTTTAACATTTTGCTTACTTTTCGTACTTGCAACTATTTTATACAGTTTAGTTTCATGCGCTGCCTAAATAGCATATGTAAGGAAAGCCGACCACCTTAGTGCTCTGGAACTTTGGTAGAAATTATTGACGTTGTTTTTTCCCACCATAAACTTTATTCATACGAGAAAAAAAAGGTTGCGACCATTAATCGAAAATATCTGAACAAAAACTCGTAACAACCCCAGTCAAATACATAAAGAAAAAGCCAAAGTTACATTTAAGTAGAACTGTTTTTGTTCGCAATAAATTGGATTAAAAATGTGACAGAGTTAAATAATTTATTACACATATTCTGGCACGTTAAAATCCAAAAGTGACAGAACAGGATTGTTTTTATGTAAAACACCGTAATGAACATTTTATTTAATTCATATATTTTTATTAAATCTTTTAACGGGGAAATCAGCACCATTTGACAAAAAAAAAAAACAAAAAACGAAACATTTTTTTCTTGCCCTGCAACAAAGTTCTGTGAAATTTTTTTAATACAAAATTATTTAAATAAAGTACGAGAGGAATAAACAATTTAAATTTACTTTGTAGTAAATTCTTAGTATTCATATGAGTAAATGAAAAAAATCTGTCTGTCTGTCTTAAACACAGGCAGCATCTGCCTGTGCATATTGTTGAAACAAGTCCATTTTAATCAGTTTAAATTGACACTCGGGGTCAAATTCATTAAATTATTGTGTTGTTTTTATACTTCGTTTAGTTGTTGCTTTTTTTTTCTTCTTTTAAAATACATTTTTATAACAAAAAATACACTTGTAGTTTTGCTATGATTGGTTGTGTACACTAATGACGCAGTGAATAGGGGGAGGCAGTTTAAATTATAGGGTGTGTCGTTAAAAATAACAATGTGAGTTTTCTTTATTACTTTCGCCTTTGGTAATTCAGATAGCTTTGAAAAATACATATTTTGGATTAAATAATAAATAACACAGGTATTCAAGGTTTTGTATTGCATCAAGTAAGAGTTGTTTTTAAGTAACACTATCTATCCCCAGTACTCTTCGCTACATTTTCACTCTGTGAAAAACTTATTATCTTGTGTTTGGCTTGAGTACGTTAATATGGGGGTTACTGATACGAAATTCCAAGGTGCTACCTAATCCAGATCTCTAGATACAGTATAATAATTTTTCACTTTGTTTAAGAGGTACCACGCCCACTGCCCCATTTAATTCTATATTATGGTTTACTATGCGAAATAGCATAGGAGTTACTCTTGCATAGCTTCGAGGCTCTATCTATTGCAGTTTGCCAGAAACACGATAATATTTTTTCACTTGATACTTGGTATGGGGGTACCACGATCAATGTACCAATCTAGCCTATGTTTTTCTAGAGTATTCGCATTGATATGAGGGTTACTTTTATCTACTTCCAAGAACATACCTATTATAGTTCTCGATATACACGATAATAATTTTTCACTTTGTATGGGAGGTACCTCGCCTACTGTCCCATTAGCACAGGAGTTAATCATGTAAAGTTTCAAGGCTCTATCTGTTGTAGGAACACAAGTATAATTTTTCACTTTGAACGGGAGGTGCCACGCTCATGTCAAATACCAAAAAAAAAAAAAAAAAATAAGTACCCTATTTGACCAACCGTATATGTAATAGCAAACTGTGTAAAATTCAGAAAGATCTGTTCTCTGGTGTAGGCAGCATTAGCCTTCCAACAATCAAGCAAACTAACAAATTTTGTGCTTTATATACATATATAGATAGGGCGCTTAATATAAGCCCAATGGTAAAACTAAGAAGGGCTTCTATAAGACATGCTTAGACCTTCTCTCCCTACGAGCCTCATTTGTCTGTGCTTTCCAATACGGCCTTAGCTTTCTCTTCTAAAAGATCTACTATTAAAATTGAAGGCTTTTTAGTAGACAATTTTTGGAAGGTCTTTTGGACAACGAAATGAAACGTTCGTAATTGGTGCTAGTGCAAATAAAAAAAAATAATTCAAAATATCTACCAATTTCCAATACAGATCAACAAACTAAAATTGTTGATACAAACATATTTAAATATTTAACTGCTTTAATTAGTTAATTACACTATATAATTTTGCTTTTTCAAACGAATTGTTAATTGTTGTTTCTTAATAAAGTGTTTTATTGAACCAATTAAAAAATTTATTAAATTTATCTTTGAAATTCCTTAAAACCATACAAATAAAATTGTTAAGTAGGCTTAAGTTCGTTTAATAAAACTACTAAATCTATTTCTCACTTTTGAATTCACTTTCATTAATATTAAATTATTTTCAAATAAGAGTGAAAGTTGGGAACAAGTATTTGCTAACATAAAATATCGAATATGGATTAACAATATGCAATAAGCTGCCCCAATTAGGTCCGTAACTGGTGGGTATATCACTATAAGCTCAGACCAGAATAACCGGAAATCCTTATTGAGATGACGGAAAATTCGATAGTTACACTCAATAGGGTTGTGGGACATATGACCACTTTCGACAACTGTGTTGTGGAAAACATGACAGTATGTATACGGAGACAGGCTCCTTAGTAAGGACAATTATTTTGAACCTTATTTGAGAATTTATATACATATATATTTTTTTGAATATTAATTAAAAAGGCGATAATGATATAAACTGGCAGACATTAATTTATTATAAATTTTAATTAATATTTGTCTGTCATCTTTTTTTTTAAAGACAACACTAACTCTACGCAGCTTTTGGTTTGTGTACAGAAAACACCAACAGTCTTTGGAGGGACTCGAACCCGCAACCTTTAGACTGATAGACTAGTGCGCTACTAATCGGTCTATCTATAACGATTATTATTGATTAAGTCGTATATTTAATTATTTAGAATTTTTTTAAATTGTAAATGAGTTTTTTTTTTTTTACTTTATATTATTATTCCCTATAACCAATTTAATTTTTAAATTAATCGATATATTGAAAATTTTTTAATAAATATTATTTTTAGTCATCTTACCTGAATTTTATTTATTTCAACAAAAAGGAAATTAATTAAATGTAGCCGTGTGTAGAAATAAAACTCATATGGTCATGTTTATAAAATTTTATTGTGCATAAAATAAAAAAAAAAAAATATGAGAAAAATTTAAAAAATATTAAACGTCAAATATTACGTGATCAAACTTTTGGGTAAACGTTAAATTTTATTTTAGTCTAAAATTTATTGAAGTATTTTTTTAAGTATAAATATTTTTAAGAAAATTTAAAATAATAAAAATTAATTTTAGAAAGCCATCGTTTCATTGAATACTTGGGAGTTTTAACGTTTTAAAATATTTCGGCACGATTTAAATTAAAGTAGCTATTCTTTATTTTTCCATTTGGTATTAGATTGTTGGCGATCATACAAGTAATTACATATCGTAGTTTTTTAAACAGAAGCCCCCATGCAAACTTCTGAGTCTCTGGGAGCACACACGCAATCTAAACCAGATTCTCTCAAAGAGAAGAAAACTTATAAAAATATTCAATCATGTTCTCCTTTACGTACATATATATGGACATTTCTAATGTGGCGTGACGAGACATTTTTACGACAAAAAGTAAAAAAAAAAATTAATAATGAAAAAGGTAAATCTGTAAAAAGCACAACAGTCGGCCCTAAGGATTTGAAAATATACGCAAAAATATGTATGTGCTGGCGTGATGTTACAAAAAACGTAAGAGGGGTTTGACTTTGAATACCAAATTGCAATTGCAGTCTGCGAATTGGGCAGATTTGGAATAATATAAATTTATTTTCCAAGTTATAAAATTTAAAAGTCTTTCTTCGTTTGGCTTTTTTTATTTGGCTTAATATCTGGCGTGACGTTACGTTACTTAAATTTCCATTTGATATTTTTTGATTAAAAAATAAGAAAAATATACATATAAATATAAATATAGGAAAATTATATGAACTTTTTTGTTATACTAAATTAAAAATTAAGTCTTATTAGTCAAAATATTTTTTACTGAAATAATTCGTAAATAATATTCATCAACTTAGAAAGAACAAAACGAAGTTAAACCTTACTTCAAAAATTCATACATTTATTATATTTAAAAATTATATTTTGAATCTTATATAATATTATTTAAAGAAATTACGTTGTTAATTTCTTTTCTTGAAATTTATTAAATAAATATTTTATGAAAGAAACACGAAATATTTATTAAAAACAAAAATATGAAAATCGGAAAGGATTGTTATGGGGAAAGCATATTCATAAAGCTATTGTGCTAGTGCTCAACTAGCTTGTGTAAAAACCGGCTTATCTCAAGCCTATGGGAATCCGATTTTAATTTTACCTATACTTTTTGAGAAATTTTTTTATTTAATCAAAGATTTTATTCGTTTATTTGTTTGGTAGTCGAGTTTTTTATTATAATTAGTTTATTTTATTATCCTCTTTTAAAATGCAAAATTTTATGCTCTTGCTATCGTCAGCGTAGAAATAATGGGAATAAACATTTTCTTGTCTGGCGTGATGTTATCTTAGAACAGCATTAGAAGCAAATCTGAATTTTACCACTAATTGATATTTTGCATTTATTTTACGGTTGGTTGTTGTTGTTGGCCAAAAGTTTTGCGGTAAAGGTGAAATTTCGCAATAACTCTTAGACATGTAAATTGTAAGGAGAAAATACCTTTAGATAATAAAACAAAACTGACCATAGCGAGAACTTGAACTTGGAAGCCCAAGTTCTCGCAAGCTTTGCGAAGAAAAGCTTTGAACTCTGTAATTTAATTAATTTTGAATGTTTCTCTTTAATTATACCCAAAAGAAAAAACTGTTGGTTAACGTTTAATTTTTTCGGTCCTGTGGAAATGCCCATATACATATGAGCTGTTTATTTTTAAACTGGCATAAGTCACTTTCCAAAAATACCAAGTCAATTTTAACATTGTTTACAATTTACCGGTACATCTACATTTTATTAAAAATTTCCAATCAAATGTTAAGCGTTACTTACCCAATGATCATGAATTTTGTATAATAGAAAGGGACTTGGAAAAACCAAAATATACATATATACAGTCTATTCCTTAAAGATATCGATTTAAAACAAAAGTGACTTATGCCACTTTCAAAATAAACGGCTCATTTATGCACTTGGTTGTTATAATACTTATATATACAGGGTGGCGCAAAAATAACCTTCCGATGTTTTTTGGCTGTAATTTAAAAAAAAACTTGAAAAACTTTGATTCTTCTTGTTGATTATTTTTATTTGGTCTTTTAATTTTTTTACATCAAGTCGAGAATATGATGTCATGTAAATGGCCGCCGCCACAGTTGATTGTCATTTGAGCCCTTTTTATGGCATTTTCCATCACTTTGGCCAAAACTTCCGGCGATAGGTCCTCACATTCTTGACGGATATTGTCTTTAAGAGCTGCAAGAGTCTGAGGCTTGTTGACATAATCCCGCGACTTCAAAAAGCCCCACAAAAGAAGTCTGCAGCGGTCAAATCAGGCGATCTTGCTGGCCAGTGCAAATCGCCAAAACGGGAGATTAGGCGCCCGGGAAATGCATCCTTCAGTATATCGGTTGTGGCACGTGCAGTGTGTGCCGTTGCACCGTCCTGTTGGAACCACATGTTTTCCAATCCCAATTCATCAAGTTGCCGCAAAAAGAACTCGTTAATCATTTCTCTGTAGCGCTCACCATTCACAGTAACCGTTTGGCCCGCGACGTCTTCGAAGAAAAAAGGTCCGATGACTCCTCTAACGAAAACAGCACACCATACAGTGACTTTGAGCGGGTGTAATGGCTCTTCGTGGGTTACACGCAGATTTACAGTGCCCCAGAAGCGTAAATTTTGCTTATTTACGTACCCGCTAAGATGTAAATGGGCTTCATCACTAATGATTATTTTTGATGAAAAATCATCACCGATTATTGGTCAAATAAATAGTCACCAATATTCCGCGTTCTGGAGCAGTGTACCGTAACATTGTTTATTAACGTGTATTTCGCAAGTGTTTACTACACAAATGTCAAAACAAAATTGACATTAGGGGCCAATCGCAAAATTTATAGCATTTTCTGATAGGAGGATTACTTTTGCGCCACCCAGTACAATTACACATAATTTTATTTATATCTATACTCATTCTGTTACACATTTATTCTTACTTATAAATAGGTTTTAAAATAGAAAAATTTACCATATACAATGCAGAGATTCTTTTCAGTGAAAACACCGATACATTCTAATTTTAATCACTTTCTCTGGTTGGGTTGGCTCTTAATTATAAATTATTACTTTATTTTGTTTACAATTCTCTAAGAAATTTGTCTATATCTCGTTATTTTATCCAAGACATTTACTTACTCATATCCTATTTATTTGATAAGTTTGTTTAAATAGAAAATTAATAACAATTGAAACTACCTAGACACACAGGGTGCTGATGAGGGACTTAGCTGTCTAGAAAATGCACTATGCTGGTGTATAATTTTTCTTTATCTCTTTATAATTAAGAATTAAAGCCTAAATAATTAATTTAAATACTTTTATACTTTATTTAAAAAATAAAAATAACTTTGGGTGCCCTCTATCACTGCTAGTCTATCGGTCTTTTGGGGTTGTGGGTTCGATTCCCTTCAAAGACTTTGTATGTTTGACTACAACTAGTGAAGGCCTTCTTTGCTATGCTTAATAAATTAAGTTAGAATATAATTTAATAAATAAATAAAAATAGTTTTTTTATTTTAATTTTTATAATTTTTTTCTAATAATTGTTTTTTTTTTTTTAATTTGCAGGTACGTACTTCTATGACCTAAAGTGAAGAATAAACAACTCTTAAAGGTTTAAAGTATATATTAATCCGATTTAATTAACTACATATAAAAAAAGTTCAATATACATGTTTCATAAAAAATTTACAAGGGAAGTTTGAACTACCATCTTAGTTTGTAAAAAACAATAATTTAAAACTTGAAGTTTTAAAATTACAATTCTTTTAATTTTTTATGCTCTAACAAAAATTATTCAGTATAAAAATAAAATATTTAAAGTACTCAAGTATTCTTTATATCACGTGAAAAATCGGGGCAGGGCTATCAAAATCAATTTATAATCCTACAGCACTAAAAATAACCACCCAGTTCAAATAGTAAAAATCTTAATTTACAATAAGAAGACTTAATTTTATTATTTATGTTGTCAGATTATACAAAAAAAAAAAAAAACATTTAATAAATGTGTATAAGCATGACCTTAATTAAATCTTCCGCAGTGTGATATACAATAATTTAAATAAATATGTATTTATTTGCGTTTCTTTACAAAAATTTAACTTCATGCTTATAGTTTTATTCTGTTCAATTTATTTCAATGCAATCAACCCTCCAACCAATAAAAACCACAGAATTATTACACATATTTTGTACGCTTTTTTTTTACAAAAAAAAAATTAAATTTGTTCTTTTTTTGAGTTAAAAATGATTGGCGGCTAAAATTCAATGTATGTTTGTACATACGGGTAAGTAGGTATGTACATATCTACAAGTTGAAGCGGAAAAGTTCTATAGCAGATTTTGTTATATTTTTGTTGATATTAAGCAGAGGTTATCACGACTCGTACGAAGATTCAAAGAGGATTTTTGTTCTTCATTTTAGTTAAAACTAATGAAATGTCTTGTATAAGTATTTTTAAAAATAAAAACACTTTGTATAACTTTTATTCATAAATATATCTTTTCCAATTTGTTTAAATAGTTTTCGTAATAAAACTATTCGATTGCTTCTGATGTGTATGTTTGTCTCAATTATTAAAATCCTTCAAGTTGTTAATTTCAGCATTATCAAGGTGTTATATTCCAAGTGTATTCTGGATAGAGAGTAAACGTTATTTATAATAGCCTAGCACTGGCTGGCACTAGAGGAAGGTACTACAAATGAATTGAATATAAGGCTATGACAAACATGAAATTCTGTGCGATAGGATATGGGTTACATGGGACTCAAAGGTGAGCACGCAAGTCGTTAGTTAGTTCTCGACTTCCACTTCTTATTAAAGTTCATATTCTTTGACAATGTGTTGTGAGAAATAGTTACTGATCTCTTTTCTCATCACTGTCTCGCATTGGCAATGATATTCTGAATGTAGTCTATCTCATTTACATACTGTGCTGTCCTTATTTACACACAATATACGCTGGTGTCTCATCTCATCTAAGGGGCTCTCCCAACAAATATCATCTTCCTTGATTCTAATCTCGGCCACAGGATATTTGAAGCTATTAAGTAGAGTTGTGCATAATAGTTCATTTCGCTGAATCGTTCAGATCGTACTGCGAGATTTAATGAACGAGGTCGTTCGTTACGCTCATCGTTCTTTATTTTAAACAGCAACTCAACGTAATTCTAATCAAACAAATGTTTACAAAGACCAAATTGCAAGTACCTGTACAAAACAAAAAACTCAACGAACGATGAACAATAAAAAATAAATCATTGACCGAGTCAGAATCGTTTAATTACGGCAATCGTTCATTTGAACTAGGTCGTACATGACCGGCACAACTCTACTATTAAATCGAGTTATCCAAACTACTCAGATGTGAGCTTAAGGGAGTTATCTATACTTATAATAAAACAGTAACTTATTTCCTGTCTGTCTGTCTGTCTGTCTGTCTGTCTACGTTCGCATCACGTAAAAATTATTGAATGTATTTTAACAAAATTTTGTTAATTTTGAGGAGGTGCCTTAGTATCCTGATTCCAATATAGGATACTTTTTTCCGAAAGAAAGTGGAGAAAAGGCTGTGAAAGTACGCCATTTTACCGATTTAAAGGTACTGCATACTTTAAGGGATATTTTAAACACGGTTGCACAACAGATAGCGCTTAATGACAAAATAAGAATTACTTACTGCCAAATTTGTAACTTTACTTTGTGTATACATTGTTATTAAAATATTTTAAGCACCTTTTACAGAGCTATACAATAATTTTT
The DNA here is from genome assembly GCA_949628195.1 of Phasia obesa. Classification (NCBI taxonomy): domain Eukaryota; kingdom Metazoa; phylum Arthropoda; class Insecta; order Diptera; family Tachinidae; genus Phasia; species Phasia obesa. The sequence goes on along the minus strand of OX451217.1, from coordinate 81,788,576 downwards.
AGAATTTTATATAAGTTTTAGAATTTTATCCAGGGATGGGTACCTTTATGTAAAGAAAATACGTATATGTAAAGCACTATAAAGATAAGAGTCTTAAATTTTAATGTGGATTACGTCCAAAGCAAAATCGCTTAAAATATTCGCAGGACGCACACAACATGTGTGGGCACAGCTAGTTTTTTGCACAAGAACCTCATTTGTTTTATTGCTTAAGCATCTTTTAATCTTACCCAAAAATAGTTTTTCCCTTTTACGTTTTTAGCTTTATATAGTTGAACCGTTGCATCACCTTTGATCACATTTAAGCAATAACCATTAAAATCCTGTGATCGTGGCCACAGTAGCCAAGAATGATAGAGGTGAGATTACGCCATGCGCATCTCTTCCCGTTGGATGACGATTTTCGACCAATAAAAGGTTGCCGAGTGTGTAATCTACAAATTGCTTCAAATAAGTGCGTACAAATAAATCGAAGTAACAGGCAAAAATTGGCAACCCTGCAAATAAACTCTCATAATTTATAGTTATACTCTCAATCAGAATTATTAGCCAATAGGAAGACTTTATCGTGACGTCATTAGGCCGATATGCTCAGATAATTTCAATTTTATTTTCGGGATGGCGTAACCTTGTGTTCTATCATCCTTACCCTACTGCTGTAGTCCTTTCAATAGTTAACTTTCGTAAATCTATTTCTTGATATTCCCATTTGCGGAGTAGTCAACTCGTTTCCCCAAAGTTGGAGTTTCCTCAAAGGGTCGCTGGCCCTTAAATCTTTTTCTATTTTGATCCGCCCACTCTCGGAGTATTCCCCACCCACATTTTTAACCGGCTTTAAAAAAATAAGGAAGTTTATCAATTCCTCTGTAGCTTTTCATATTTGTGTTTCTGAAGCTAAGGCTTAGAGAATGGTACCATTTGAAAACTAAGTTCATCATTTTAAGAACTAAAGATTGACCCCATCTGAGAGACTTAATTTTTACGTATCTTTCTTTGGGATCGTTATAGACAGACAGTTAAATATAACAAGTATTTAATATAAGATTAGAAATTAAAGGGTTTCCCCATAGGGGATGTAATTTGATATACGAGGTGTGTTAATTAACTAATGAGACTGATTTTATCTCATTTTTTTATTGAAATTAAAGTACAAATTCACACTGTTCCTTCAAAGGTGGAGACGATTCTTCTATTCCTCATAGCAGTGCTGGAACTAGGATATTGGAATAGCTTTCAGTTGGTCGGTTACGGCTATTTGAATATTCTCCATTATCCCAAAATGGCATCCTTTCAGATGAATTTTCAATATTGGGAATAGAAAGAAATCACATGGACTCAAGTCGGATGAATAAGGAGGCTGAGGAGCCACAGGAATGTGTTTAGTGGCCAAAAACTTGTGTCCATTTGCTCTTGTGAAAGATTTTTCGGAATTATTTTTGCACAAATTTCTCTTATCCCTAATTCATTGGTCAAAATTGGATGAACTGTCGTTTGAGTCAAATTCATCTCTTCACCAAGCATTCGGCCAATATATTCATCGTTTCTTGAAGTTGAAGGCCTTCCGCTGCGGGGCTCTTCATCAATTTAACGCCTTCCTTCTGAAAATGCATTAAACCAGCTAAAAACCTGGGCTCTTAAAAAAACACTGTTTCCATAGCCGTTTTCCAAATGTTTCTGTTGACGCGTATCAAAAGTTTATTTGACATAATCTTAAACTGACATTGTCAGACAAGTATAAAAAATTCAAGAGTGTTTCCATAACAGAGTTGATTCCTTTATATGTTCAATATCGCTACTTCTAAACAATTATCTTGTCCTGTACTGTAACTATATGCATAGAGACCCACGCAAACACCTCTGTCTTCTGTGTGCACACACACAATCTCAACGAGACTCTCACAAAGAGAACAAAACATATAAAAATTGTAATTTGCCAACTTTCAACAAAGCATTTTTATTTTATCCAGTTTTAACAACTTTCTCTGGTTGGGGGCCTTTGCTATAAGACATCATCCTATTGTGCAGGATGCCAAAATATATAAATAAAATAAAAAGGCTCTATCACTCATCAAGTGTAAAACACTAAAATTTTCTTCTATTCTGTTTGTTATCTTTATACAGAAATTTTAAAAAAACTCTTTCTAGTTACAATTTGTTTCCCTTGTCGCAGTGCCTTAATCAAACTTAAAAGCGCCTTAAAATTTTTTTTCAGATAAAGCGTTAGGACAAAAAGGTGTTTCGATTTTATCTTTTTAATATTTTATTTCTGATTAATTCGTATTCTATGAAAATACATAATGTGTGTAAATCTGGAGAAAAAATATCAGCAAAATTTACGTATGTATGTCTATTCGCTAATGTGTTAGTTGTTCCACACTATACTATACCTATAGGTAGTCCTTAAATTGTTTTAAGAGTTTGTTTCTTCAACCGCATTTCATTACTACATCTTTTAATTTCTTATTGACTTTAAAAGAGACTATCTCCATATGTATATTTTTTTTTTATACATATATTTAGTTTAATAATGATGCTCAAAATTAACCCTCCTTTTCACATGGTCTGCCTAAATATTTCCAAATAATTTTTACTCATTTTTACTCATGTACAAAAGTCCTACTCCAATTCACTCAATAATAACATCTCCCTACAAAAATTAAAATAAATTAAAAATAAATTCAGCCACAACAACAAAAGCATAACATTTTTAATTAAAAACATAAGGGTGATTTTTTGTTTTTATTTTAGCTGTGCGTGTTGAAAAGAAAGGTAGCGGCGATGGTCCAGGGATGGATAATATTAATCTTCTTTGGTATAATAATAGAAATAAATAAGAATAAAAACGAAATCATATAAAAGTATTAAAAATATTTAAAAGTAATAAAATAAAATTATATTTAGGCCGGCGTTTTTAAGAAAATTTTATTTAAAATAATGATTTTTGAATAAACACATCATGAATTGGGGAAAAATAAATCCCTTATTTTTTCGGGAGATGGCCGTAGTGATCGATATTCCGTAAAGTATCGTTTACACAATTTCAAATTTATATACTTTGTCAAGGTTAATTTTCACAGATAAAAACATTTGTTTACTATTTTTGTTTTGGTCCATTCGTTTGTGAGTTGCAGGTTATTAAAACTTTAAATCAACAAAGAGAAAATTCATTACAATTTACAGTTTTTCTTTGATAAAGGCGAAAATGCAAGTCAAAATATTGCCATATTTGATCCATTTCACATCCCCAGTCACCATGGGTTGATATGATTCCGTTTGGCCAAGTCTTCACAGTCGGAAATTCGATCCATCATGTTTTTTGGTGTTAATTGGTGTGGCACCCAAACATCGAGCTTCTTTTTAAATCCAACTTTGCAAAAATGTTTATGGTCGATCCTGGACGATGCTACGACTACTAACAGCCGGTCAACATCGATTGTTTCTGTGATTTTATCCACATTTTCGACGACGAGCTTGTCTGTGCGAGGTGCATCTTTAACATCAAATGGTCCTGAACAGAATCGACGATAAATACCACTCTCAATTTTGGATTTTTTTCCTTTATCAAAGAAAAACTGTAAAAAGTACCGAATTTTCTCTTTGTTGACTTTTATTTCTAACAACCTGCAACTAACAAACGAATGGACCAAAGAAAAAACAGTAAAAGATTTTTTTAAGTTGAAAAGTGACAACGTACATAAATTTGAAATTGTGTGATCGATACTTTACGGGATATCGATCACTACAGCCATCTACCCAAAAAGTAATGTATTTATTTTTCCCCAACCTATGATGTGTTTTTTCAAAAATGATAATTTCTTTTTCCTGTTATTACTTAATTAGCGAGATATTAGTCAGCACTTCTTGTGACGTATATTTTGTAATATCGTTTAAGGTAGTCTTAATTATTTTAGGACGTTTTCCATTATTTACCAATAGCTTAGTTTGTTATCAAACACATTTTTAGCTTTTGGTTGTTTTAACTGAACGCTAAGACAAAAGGGGTCAATAAGCCGTCTGGTAAATAACTTTATCTTTAACTTTTTACGCAAGATTTATTTATTTAAAGTTGTCATATATTAATTGGAGTATACTTTTTGCATACAATTATAGCCTTTATGTACAATTTTTCTTCCGACATCGAAGAACATAGGTAATTCATGAAAATTTTTGTTGCCTTGTAGCAAGCAAGAAGAAATAGTACCAGCATTCCCATTCCTGCTTTGGCCTCAAAAAAACATACTTAAAAATAATAAAGACCAGGGAGAGAGTGAAAGCAAAAAAAAAAAATAAATATAAACAACCAACACATTTTACTCACACATTTACATTGACATTGATTCATTCGGTCGTATTGCGTACTACGGAATGTAGCGTTTTTACAAAAGGTTTGTTTACGCTTTTACAGATGTAAAATAAATAAAAACAACAAAAAACAAAAAAAAAACCTATCAATAATTTATGTGAAAAAAAAAATTAAAATGAGTGTAAAAATTAAAAAAAATCTGTATTCTAATGGAAATCAATAAAAAAGAAGTTCATTCTGATATATAAAAAATATACAAATTTATAAAAGAAAAATCTGTTATTAAAAAAATAAAACAAATCTTTTGTTAAGTAGAAAAAAAAAACACCAAATACAAATTTAGCATTCATTGGATTTATTACACATTGGATTACTACCTACTGCAAGCGCTCTGCCACAAAGTAAAATGTTTAATATCTTACATTGGGATTATCTGACCTTTAAGGTAAAACGAATTCCTTTCATTATTCTTTTATTGTTACATTATGAAAAAATTGTTAGATGATTTGATTAAAATAACCAAAATTTTTTGAAATGCCGGTTAAAGATAGAAGGCTTATATTTACATAAAACATATATACAGTTTGTAAAAAAAATCTTTGCACATAGAGAAAAATAAAAAAAAACTTCAATGTATGCATTGATTTCCTATAAAAATAAACATTTTTTTATTTTTTTCGAACAGTATTTTATAAACATATGTTTTGCTAATATAATAAATAAAAAACTTTTATAACAATGAAAAAATTATAATATAGAATATTAAAAAATAAAAATAGTTCAATTTCTATACTGTAAAAAAAATGTTTGCACACTTGATGAAACATTAAGTCTGATGTAAATTTTTTGAACTTTTGTTTCTAATATTTTGTGTGTCTACCCCGAGCATCCATTTCCGCTTGCAGACGTCCTCGCATCGATTGAATTAGCTTCAGAATATCATATTCTAACGGTATTTTTTCCCACTCTTCTTTAATGAACCGTATCAAATCGTTTTTGTTCCTTGGCGATCTTTTTCCTACCTTTTTCTTTAGATGAACCCACAAATTTTCTATAGGGTTTATATCCGGACTTTGGGCAGGAGTATCAATAACTTTGGTACAGTTGTATAGTAACCAGGACCTACAGAAATAAGATTTATGCTTGGGATCATTGTCTTGATAGTATTTGTATCTTAATTTATTCGGATTATCCGGGTCTATAAAACCAAATTTTTTAACGCTGGCCGTCAGTTCATTTTTCAAAATATCAAGGTATACTTCTTTAGTCATTATTTCATCTAAAATCCTGATTACACCAACTCCTTTGCTGGATATACAGCCCCATACCATTACGGACAGTTTTCCAAACTTTACTGTAGGAATAAGATTTTTATTTTCTAGTGCTGTTAGGGGCTTACGCCAAACTCTTTGCGGTCCATCATGATAATAAAGCATAATTTTTGTTTCATCGGAGAAAATAACATCGTCCCAGTACACTGGAGAGAATGAAACGTGTTCGGTGGCAAATCTTAATCTCTATTCAACATTTTGTGCCGAGAGCAGGGGTTTTTTCCTCGCCACTCTTGATTAGTATTTGTGCTTTTGAAGAACATTTCTGATGGTTTAATGGGAAACACGTAGCCCAAAGTTCCACATAAAGAGCTAAACTTCTCGTGCTGGATTGGGGGTTATCATAAACAGTTCTAATTATTTTTCTTTCAATTCGCTGCGTCACCTTTTTCGGCCTGCCTGTGGATCCTTTTAAGTCTAGTCGTCCTTCTTTTTCAGCACGGGATATGATATTATATACAGTACTGATTTTCAGGGAAAACATATCGGCGATTTCCTTGGCAGATTTGCCTTTGTAGCGATTGAAATAGACCAATTGTATAATATTTTTTGAAACTCGTTTTCCTGGCATTTTTTACATTAAGAACGATCACTTTATTATTAAATCTTTGTTTACCCCTTTCACATTCCATTCCTTTTATGAAAAAACCCAAATTCACAAAATTTTTGCAAAATAACGGCATTTTTGTTCTTTTTTTAATTGTCTTCATTCAATATGCAAAGATTTTTTTTACAGTTTTAATACTGAGTAAACTTCTTTTTTTGGTGTTGTTGTTGTAATGTGTATGTCTATTTGCAAAGTATTGGTACCTAATATTCGCAAACAGGTACCGCAATGGGTTGTGTGCAAAAAAAAAACAGTATGTAAATGTTTTTTGTTGAAATTCTTGAAAGAATATAAATTTTACATGTTTTTTTTTCTGTGCAAAGATATTTTTTACAAACTGTACATACATGCATACATAAATACATACATACATACATACATACATACATACATACATACATACATACATACATACATACATACATACATACATACATACATACATACATAAATGTACGAATTCTGTTCAAAAAGATAAATTTTGAATTTTTGAGGGCTGTGTAGATTCGAATATCGAAATTTCTTTTTAATATGTTGGTACACATGGTGACGAAACGTAGTTATATGGTTATGACGTAGAAACCAAGGCCCAATCATACCAATGGAAGCGGCTAGAAGTCAAAAATCAAAAATCGAAGAACACACACAAACGTAACTAACCTTTTTTCAGTTGTGAACAACAAACTACTAGTCCAAATTGGCTGATAATGTCAACATATGACTAATACATGTGTACCAACATAAAAAATGTATACAACCCGCAAATATTCAAAATTTGTCCTTTCCTTTGGAATAGACCCGGTATGTCCATATCTTTTTCATAAGGTTCTTTAAGTAGGGCTCAGGAAAATAAAATATTCCTGTTAGAACCACAGTCAACCATTTAGAGTTAATGGATGGGGAAGCATGCTCTATTAACAGTTTCGACTATGTAGTGAATATCTAACTTAAGTTAGCGGTACCCTTGTCGCGTTCGCCATCACCTTTATGTGAATTTCGATACATAACTGGTAATTTTAAAACCATGTCAGCTTGTACCCTGCTATTTTCACTTCTTGACTTCCTAGGCATAACATTCAAAGCCTCTAAGGTATATGGGGACACCAGTGCCCGGGGCTCGCGGGGGTCTGAAATTGGAAGATACAAATTTTGAGGTCTAACCAATGTTCAAACGACTGGTACACCGCATCACCCGGTAGCCCCAAGCGGACTTCCAAAATCTCTGCGACAGGTTATTGGTGAGGCCCTTCGGGGAGTAATGTAGTCGCTATGATTTAGAGCTAAATTGATGGATGGAAATCTGGTGTGCTGTTGAACTCCCTCAGATGCACCAAGGGGTATGAGTATGGCCCTACTAGCCTTGTTCTAAAATTACTACTTGTTGTGTAGCTATGCGTGCCACTTCCCATACAAACTAAATATTTATCATTGTGTTACTTTCAAACTATAATAGCAAAAATCTTAAAATTTCGCGCAAGTAACTCCCAAAAAATTATAATACGTACATCAGTATACAATGTCGATTGATGTGCATAGCCGAACGAAAAATGCAGTGGATTCGAACAGTAGGTTTAATACCTCCTATACGAACTAACTAAATGTTTGACATTAAGTAACTTGTGAATTAAAATAGGTAGAGTTAGGTATAACTCCCGCGTATTGTGCATAGTCGAGCGAAATTCTGGTTGTGTTGGAACAGTGGGCGTCGTACTTTGTTTGCAAAGTGAAAAATTATTCTAGTGAACCTAGAGAATATACGAGTATTATAACAGCTTAAATTGTGTTCTTTGAGAATAATCTATATTTTCGAGTTACAGCCTGGTGTTTAGGGCCAAAACCCCCATACAAAGTAATTATCCTATATCTGGAGAACTGCAATAGCGACACTCTTTAATTTTAACATATGCTACTTTAAGAATAAATTACGTTTTTCAGTTAAAATTTGGCCACTCTTTAACTTACAAATGTATATTTTATTTTTTGATGATGGGGGTAGCGAAGCTAACCGGGGATCGCTAGTATATATATATTAGTATATATATATTATATATGTGGGGGGAATAGCAAAACAGATGACTTACTTTGAAGGGTATCTTTTCAATCTTTTCGTTCCGATTGGTAATTTAGGACTACCGTACATTAATCGGGTCTCTTGCTATCACTAGCCATAACTGCTCTACTGTAGAGATTTCTGACTGGCGAATGATAACTGTCAATCTTCTTCCTCATCATAGTAATAAGTAATAAAGTCTAGCTACCCTTGTAATGGTGTATTTATTGTCTTTACTCTTGTATCGTCAAAAATGTATGAAGTAAAAAAATTTTAACAAGCACTAGAGCTGGTAAAATCTTTTCGTTCCTAATGCGGAATTGTTTTGTTCGTTAAAATTTTGTTAAAATAAATAAAATACCAGCAACTTTTTTATAAATTGTATTCACACAGGCCAATTTCCGTTCTATTTAAAATTTTTTCTTCAAAAGTAATGCACGTGCTTTGTTTTTCTTTATTAAAATTGAGTGAAATTCATTCACATCATTCATATGCACCCAAATGTGGTTTGTAATCGAAGTGTTGTAGCAACGTATGAAAATTTTGGAATCGTTAATAACACGTGTTTGTGTTTACGGAAAAGTACACAGTTTTACAATGAATGGATTTAACAAAAAAAAAAAAAAACAAAAAAAAAAATTGCCGAAAAAAGTGAAATTATACTTTCAAGAGCCATAAAACTAAAAGAAAACATACTTTTTTGTTTTATTTTATATGTATGTACTGATATAGCTGAGTTACCATCAGTAGAGACTAGTGCCGTAGTACCCCTAAGATTTGAATTTAGCGATATCGCTAAATCCAAATCTTAGGGCAATAGCAGATTTAAACACCAAAAAAGGCCCTGATAAAACAAGTAACAAGATGTTAGTTGAGTTGCCCCGAATAGGCCGCAGAATTATTCTGTTTGTTTTTAATGCCATCTTACGTCTTGAGTACTTTCCCACAGAGTGGAAGGTCTCTTTGATAACTATGATTCCTAAACCAGGAAAAGACCACACAAAAGTAGAATCATACAGACCTATAAGCCTTTTATCAAACGTGTCGAAAGTTATTTGAGAGAATATTAATAACTAAGCTGAATCCAATTCTTAGCGCGAAAGGATGCATTCCGAACCATCAATTCGGCTTCAGAAAACAACATAGTACGATCCAACAAACACACAGATTAGTAAATGTAATTAAAACGACCTTTGAAGAAAAAAAAATACTGTTCTGCGCTTTTTATCGACGTTTCTCAAGCATTCGATAAGGTTTGGCACGAAGGCCTAATATTTAAGCTAAAGCTGAACTTGCCCGAAAACTTGTATAAGCTCTTAAAAGATTATTTAACGAATCGCAAGTTCTTACTAAAACAAGGTGACTTTTTAAGCTCGCCACAGCTCATTGAAGCCGGAGTTCCCCAAGGTAGTATTTTGGGACCAATTTTATATTTACTGTACACATCGGATATGCCAATTAGCACCCTAGTCTACACATCAACTTTTGCAGATGACACAGCTTTTTTAAGTATTCATGAAAGTGCCCAAGAAGCATCACAACTTTTACAAGACCACATACTCAATTTGGAAAAATGGCTAGAAAAATGGAGAATAAAAGTGAATGAGCAAAAATGTACTCACATAACTTTCACACTGCGTAGGGATTCATGCCCTCCTGTTGGCATAAATAACCAAATGATAACACAGCTTTCAGACGTTAAATACCTGGGTATACATCTTGACCGTCGCCTTACTTGGAAAAGCCAATTGATTTCAAGTTAACACAAATGAAACTAAATGCAGTAAAACTAAATTGGCTTATTGGAAGAAACTCCACCTTGAGCTTAGATTGTAAACTTCTACTGTACAAGTCGGTCCTCAAACCAATTTTGTGTTATGGGATTCAGTTATGGGGCACTGCCTCAGCTAGCAATGTAGAAAAAATTCAAAGGCGCCAAAATAAGATTCTACGTATTATTACATCTGCTCCCTGGTATATAAAAAATTCGAACATCCACAAAGACCTAAACATGCCATCAGTTAAAGCAGAAATAGCGAAACATGCAGTCACATAATTAAAGAGGCTTGAATCTCATCCAAACCCTTTGGCGCGTAACATGCTGAATGAAACTGGTTACATTCGACTAAAAAGGAAGAGATACTGCTTTTCTTGGCCGTACATTAGAGGGATGACCCGCAAATGATTGTAAAATCCGTGAAACAAACATTATTTTTGTCTAGCACTGGCTGGACTTAAAAAGAATATTTTATTTTAGACTTAAGATACGAGTAATTATTGTTAGTTCAAAAATATTGAAGATACAATAAATAAATTATGAAAAAAAATTATATAAAAAACGGTACACATAGAATGAGCTATCGAAACAATTTAACACAAAGTATCAAAGCTTAAACAAAACAATAGGGTAATTCCACGTCAAACCAACCTCACATTTTATTGAAACTTTTGTTATTTATATTCCTTGACTCTCTGAATCCAAATATAATTTAAAAAAATGTAATCTCTTATAGTTTTTTGGCTATACAGCTATAAAAGTCGGAAAATATCGCTTTTTTGCATATGCGCTCGAGGATTAAATATATTCAAATTCCAGTTCTATAAGCCCTAGGAAGTTGAGTAATAGCTCATTTTAAAGGGGATTTCATACGCTTTAATTTGATCATGAAAAAAACTAATTTTTAACAAATTTTTTCTTATATTTAAAAAGAAATTTTATAAAAATCTTTGAGATTTTGATTTTTTCTAAATTTACATATGTTTTTAAATGTGGCATGCTAAGTACACTATAACAATTTCAGAGTGGGACCATAGTGGGATCAGAAGTTATGTTAAAAAACCACATATTATTCAGTTTTAAGAAATATTTCTTACCTTTTTTACCCAGTTTATGAAAAACTTCTGATCCCACTGTGAAATTTTTATGGTGTACTTACTAAGCCACATTAAAAAACATATGTAAATTTAAAAAAAAATTAAAAGACTCTATCTCAAAGATTTTAATAAATCTTTTTTTTTTTAAATAGAGGAAAAAAATTTATTAAAAATTTGTTTTTTCATGATTGATATCAAATGAAACCGTATGAAATCCCCTTTAAAATGAGCTATTGCTCAATTTCCTAGGGCTTATAGAACTGGAATTAGAATATATTTAATCTTCGAGCGCATATGCAGAAAAGCGATATTTTCCTATTTTGATAGCTGTATAGCTAAAAAACCGTAAGAGATAGATTTTTTTTTAAATTTATGCTTGGCTTCAGAAAGTCAAAGAATATAAACAACAAAAGTTTCAATAAAATCGGAAGTGGTAAATTTGAAAACAATTTTTTTTTTGGGTTGATATGACATGGAATTACCCAATAATAACCAGCAGTGAATTTATATTTTCTTATTTTATTTCTACACTGGTTGGTTTTATTCGAACGTTCCTTTTTTATAAAAACAAAAAATATTGTGTTGTTGTTTAAAACAATATTACTTCTATAACTACTTCTTACAACTACAAAAAATTTCCTATTTTCTATGGAACACGCCCTCGTTCTCGGTTTCTGCTGCTACCTCACGAATGGCTCGAGCTCTATTAGCCTTAAGGTTGTGGATCATTTTTGGATAATTTCATACCATCAGTCTTTAATGGCACGCCGCTAGAAAAGTGTAAGGGAGTCAAATTTCAGCTCCGAGGCGGTCAATTGCAATCGTCAAAACGGTTCATAACACTCTTACCGAACTTAGTGCGCAAAAAATATTAGATTGTTTGATGAGCGATTTTATGTTCGCATTTTCGATTTCAGGCCATAAGAAGACTGTAATCGTGACTCAGCAGCAGCATTAAAAAAAATTACCACAAAACTGCCACATTCTCTAAATGCATTGGCTTCCTACTGTCAAGAATTTCTGAATTTTCCAATCCCCTGATGCTACATTTTTTTATATCATAGCCGCCGAGATGAAAATGCGACTCTTCAAATAGCTTTTCAATGTCCGATTGGAGCTTTCTGTACGCCCGGCTTTCTGAAGAGTTGTTGTAATCGATGGTAAGTCGACCACAACAGCCACATTGTTCTCAGTCAGCAATGTACCACGGCGGGTAACATGAGTGTTGTTTACTAGCAGCAAATATCGTGAAATTTTTCCACAAACTTGCTTGCGTCACTCATTTCAACCAAATTTTTTTTTTTAACAAATGGACAGTTTGGGCAACACAGTACTAAATTTGGAAATAAATTTACAATATGAGGTATGATACTGACTCATAATCAATATTATCGATAGAAAAAATCTATTAGTGTCAAAACAACATGATTCAAATATAACATAAGATGAGTTAACACTGCACAGTGGGGCAGAATCAAAATATGTTTGCAAAGGGCTAGGCCGATTTATTGATCCAAATTATTTAATTTATAAATTATGTTTTAATATGAGCGATTTACAATTGTTGCTGTTTCTTGTTGTTTCTTTTTTATAGGAAAAAATTTTCTTAAGGAAAATATAAAAATTTTATATTTCTATTAAACCAAATTTTGTGTAAAATTGATCATCTTTGTAGAATATAGATTTCCTTCAATTTGACCTATTTTACATAGAAATTTTGCTTTTGGCCAAATCCCAAAGCTGGGATCGGAAAAAAATGCTGCTGTATTTCATGAGCCCTAGTCCATTTGTAGACTTTATGGGCAAAATACTAAAAAGTCCAATTTTGGGATATTTGATTTTTATTTTGGGAATTGCAGGATTTCCTTTACTTGTAGATTTTATAATTATGTTTTTTAAGCTTTAGGTCTTTTTTATACAAATTTTATTTATTTTTTTTTTATTTTTATATTCAATATTTCGCTACACCATTAGGAAGGAAATAAAAATAATACAAAAATTATTTAAATTCTAGATTTTTTACTATTGATTTTCGTCGACTTAAATTGAACTCCACTATATTTTAAAGTTTGCTCGCTAACTACGAGAAAAAATTTTCTCAAAATTGTACTCAATATTTTGAAAAAAAAAAACTGGACCAGGGTACCAAAAATTTAAAATTTTAATTTTAAATTGCTTATAACTCGGTCATTTTAAAACACAATTTATAGATTTATCCATTATTTTGTAGATATTAACAAGACCTTTAAGGCCAAAATTAAAAATCTAACACAAAATTGAAGAAATGCTAAGCTCTAAAAGAATTTGTAAGTGCGAGGTAACGAACTTGAAGACTATATAGCGATGCCCCTGGCAAGTGGATAATTCCCAGCATAAAAACTTAAGCACAGTTACTCCTTTGCTATGCTCGTATCAAATTTTTTATCAAGCGGCCTAGCCCTTTACAAATGCCTAAGTTATTTCCAAAATATTTTGATTCTGCTCCACTGTGCACTGTATGAAAATATCTAAGCTTCGATAAACAACAAAATTTCTTTTAAAAACCTCTAATTTTTGTTAAAGGTGTCTGGCAATACTGACGCTGAACTGAATATTAGAACATGGCACTGACTTTTGCTGGTTTTTCCAAATACGGGCACATGAAAATAAGGGAAGTGTTGATAATAAAACATTTGCTTAACACATGGAAGTCATTTGTTATCGTATACTATTCGTAAATTGTTACACATATTTTTTTTTCTGTGCGTATCTGTCTGTCTGTCAGTCTTTTGATCCATCTCTCATTTGGCAAAAATACTTCGAAAAAATATGTTTAATTTTGACTTCCATTAACAATTGAAGCAGCCATTGTTACTTGTATCTTGCCAGGAGGGAATTTTTTATTCCGCAGAATACCAAATAGTAGAATTGAATTTGATTGCATGAACGAAAATAAACTATAAATACTTTTTAAGATTTTGTTGCTTTCAGTACTACGGAATTTTAAAGTGAAATAGAAAGAAGCAAACTGAAACATACTTATACATCAGCGCAAATGTTCGTTCTAGGAAAGAAACAAATCCAAAGGCACAAAGTCGGAGAACAGAAATGAAGATTTAGTTCAGCACTCGTACTTGTAGCAAGAAATAAAATAATTTTCTTTTTACTTCTGAATTGTTAGTTGTGATGATGTGAAGTGGGTACTTTTAGAATATGTCTTTCCATCTTATTTGTAGGAAAAGAAAGAAAGAAAGAAAAAAAAAAACAAATGGGAAAAATTTAAAAAAAGACTAAGTATTGGGTGGGTATAGAAAAAATGTGTTATAAAATTTTTTAAAGCAGCTAAAATTAATTATTTCTAGGCTCAAGTTCGTATATTTGATGGACAATTGGACACTTCTGATGTACGCCTTCCAGCGAAGGCGCGCGGACATATGCACGTTGTTGTATTCTATACGTAACGTTCTAGGCCTTTCAAAAGAATACAAAAATGTCTCACACACACTTGGCTTTGTTTAAATTTAAAAATAGGAAGCGCTTAATGAAAGACCAAAGGGTCTTTCTCTAAAGAGAAGTATATTTTTTGTGTGAAGTGTTGATTTTCGATTAAGCTTAGCAACATTTAAATTGTTCCAAAAAAATGTTTCTCGTAGTATTTTGCATAAATCTGCTAAATCCATCCTACACCTAAGAAGTCAGCATATCAAATAAAAATATAAAAAAGTTGGAGATTAAGCCGAATCGCACCGTCCACTCAAAATTAAACTCAGAACTAAATGTTCAAAAAGCTGTCTGCTTCGCCCGAATCCTGGTACCGGGAATCTTATTCAAAATCTAAAAAATTTCACTAATTCAGTTTGGACTAAGAGTGACAATATTTTATTACTATAATCTATTATCTTCCCATTTCACCCAGTTTGATGCTCTTCAGAAAGAAATCCAAAAACTATTATAGGAATTGTATTAAAAATATAAGAAATCTATTTTATCGCATGCTATATTTTTCTTAAAAAGTTTTTTGACTCGGACGCGTAAATCTTCACAAACATAATATTGCGTATTTGCACTTGCATAACGTGTTTTCAAGATAAAGGCACAACATATTAATTTGAAAGCATTATCTATCGGACGCTATGATTATTTGTTATCTTTCTGGAAATGTTTGGATTCCATCCCATAACCTCTTCTCATCTTTTGATGTTATTCATTAGGGTCTGATCGCATATACTGGCCTATTAAAGTCCAATGCTCTCTTGAAAATTTGGTTTGGTTGTCGATGTTCCTGGCTTTGCAGTAAAAGATCCAAGATCAGAAAAATTTACACCAAATTGTTACTCTCTAGGGATGCATTTTCTTGTCGACAAGTGTATCGGTTTTCTCAAACGATGTAGAACATATTTCACTCTATCTGATCTCCTTACTATTTATACCACCTACATCTGGCAAAAAATGGAATACAACTTTCCTGTAGGAGCCAGTGCTCCAAAGTCTGTTCTGGAGCTAATCGACCGCGTGCAGGAGAGGTCAACGAAGCTCGTAGGTGAGAGTATAGTATCTAACTCTATTCAACTTTGAAGCAATGTGGATTGTGTTTCGCTGTTTTATAGCTACTACAATGACATGTGCTCTGATGAACTCGTTCCGGATATCCTCAAGTTTTTGCGCACAACACGCATTTCATTTAGAGCTCATCCATTTATGGTCGAATGGCCAGTGTATCGCACTATGCATTACAGAGAAAATTCTTCCTGAAGAGGTCTTTTCTCTCAATAACAATGTGGGAAAATTCAAATCGAATGTCCACAAACACTACTCCTTCTATCCTCCTTCCCATAACCTAATTTCCTAGTTCTGGCACAATGTATTGCATGAGTAGGGGTCATCCCCTGAGTCTGGTCCGAAATAAAAAACAAATAACAAAATATAGTCGCCAAGATAAAAATGCTCCTCGTCAGATCAGATGATTTTTCAGTTTTTCAAGTTTAATGTCCGATTGGAACTTCGGTAAGGACCAAACTCAGAAGCCTCAACGAACGCTGTTTGTCTTCAATTGCTGCGTCATTTGGACTTTGTAAGCGAATACTTCGATATGTTAATGAGAAGAAATACTGAAATATTAAGATCGATGATAAGTTGACGCGGTGCGTGCTATATTTTGGCCAAAACTTCTTCCTAACAAACACACAGTTTGGGCAACAAAGCACCAAATTTGGAAATAAGTTAGCAATATTTCCCAACCTTGCTAAGACGGAGACTGACTCATTTTGATCCGCGCAGGTATGATAAAGACTGATATTTCGGACAGACGTGGAACAAGATTAACGTGGGCACCTGCCTAGTTGGCCAAATCCCACGGTGGTCTTTCTAACGAGTGAAATTTAAGCGTAAACTAACGCCCCCATGGCGCTGTATAGTAACACTCCAGGATATGACGTTGCCGCCAGTATCGCAATTTATGTGTGATACAGTCACAATGAGTAGCAATTTATATAATATGGCAAGCCTAGATTCCAGATTTAGGTTCTAGGAACCCTAGCGTCTGGTGCCCCTATTTTCCCCGAGTGAACCGTGTCAAGGCATTTGCGAGTGTACTGCAATTGGAACCCCCGGGGGGGATATTTCGGGCATAATGTGTTCAAGATTAACGTGGGCTCCTGCCACGGTGGCTTTATCCCACGGTGCTCTTAACACCGAGTGAAATAAAGACGTAGACTAGCGCCCCCATTGTGTAGTATGACAACACTTTACGATTGCCACCAATCGCAATTTGTGTGTATACAGTCACAATGAGTAGCAATTTATACAATATGGCAAGCCTTTCCAAGGCAAGCCTAGATCCACATTATAACCTCTTGCTTAGGGGTTTGGAGACTATCCAAACTCCGTCTGTTGAGAGTGCAACAGTACACTTGATCGAACTTGCACCTTACCTACTTAATCGATCTTAAACCACAACCACCACGTGTACTCCCGAAGGGGACCGCACGAAAAACCGGTCACAGAGAGGATAGGCTCTCTGTGGGGCCACCGATTCCCGTGGTACCAGTCCTTTTGGGCACTGGTCGGGCCTCGAAGAGGACCCGTATGTTTTCACAAACAGACCTTTTCTTCCAGATTTGGGCTCTAGGAACCCTAGCGTCTGGTGCCCCTATTTTTCCCGAGTGGACCGCGTCAAAGCATTTGCCATATTCCTGCAGTGACAATTGGAACCCCCGGGGGTAATTTCGGGCATATATATAACCGCACACAGAGAAAGGGATTTATTTTTATTGGTGTAAAATTTACTAGAGAATCTAATGGGAGTAGTCCTGGACCCCGCTGAAGCCGAATTCGTGTCAAAAAATTTGGTTTTTCTGCTGTTAATCGAGTGAAATCGAATGAAGTGCTGCTTACTTTAGAAAAAACATTTTCTCTTATCTAGTAATACCCTTCGTGTTTCCAGTAGAATTGTTTGTGTTTGTTAAAAATGTAGTCAAAAAATGTTGTCTCTTTCCTTCTGCCTGTCTTGTAAGTTCCTAAAATAGTCATTTTAAAGATGAAAAATTATGGTAGAAAAAACACAATTTCACAAGTGCTAGTTAAGACAAGATACAGAAATTGTTGATATAAATAATTGCAAAAGAATCGTCTGTTTTTTTTTTTTTTCATTAAAAAATAAAACTATATGAAGGAAAAATAACATGTGCGTGTCTGTGCAGTTGACATCACTTGTAGTTGAAGATGTGTCGAGAGGAAGAAAATGAATAAGAAACAAAAAGTAAAAGTAGTTTAATCTTAAGAATAACAAAATACCTTTTAAGGAAAAGGGGAGACAACTGCAACAGCAGTCGTGTCATTTATAACCAGATACAAAGAAAAGTATTTTTTGATTGTTTTCTTTAAATAAATATCATACTTAGTACTTAGAATGATTAGGTTTTTTTCTCAATGGAAATACATATATAATAGATTTTTATCTAAAGAGAAATTATATTCACAATAAAGACGCACTGACCACATTCATTCTTCTGTAATTTATAAATTCTTAGTTAAATTTATCTGCAGTATTGTGATTTGCAATTCTATTGGTCTTACTATTGTTATGGTTTTCCTCGAGCATATCAAATTGTCTCTAAATTCCTTAAATACTGTACTTAATTAAACCACACTTCAGCTCTATTTTCTCTTAAGAAAACATTTGTAGAAATCAGTAATAATTATTGTTGTAGGCAAATAAATCAATAAGTAAGCCGAATGTTGTTGTTGATAAATTACACAATTTACAAAACTCAATTATAACGGGTGATCCAACTACAAGTATCATTTTAAATCACATGTTATATTTACACTGATAGATTTTTTTCTGTTCATAATATTGTCTGCGAGCCAAAATGAGTCGCTTAACGCTTGTATAACGTTGCAACATATAGTAAATGCTGTGTTGCACTAATTGAGCGTTTGTTAAAAACATATTTTGGGCGAAATTAAGCGCCATTCGAAAGTACTGAACGCAACAAGTTCGCGAGACGGGCTTGCTGCCGGACAAATCTCATGATGTCAATAGCCGTACGGTGTGTACCAATGAAAACGTGACTGCTGTGGCTGAAAGTTTGCAACTTAATCCAAGAACGTCGATTCGCTATCGACCGCAGCAAACTCGGCCAAATCCAATTGAGTCAGCAACTGAAGGCAAACGACCATACATAGTTTAATTCTTGCAAAAGCCCCAAATGAACACCGAGGGAGGTTGGCCGAAAAATCATCTTTTCTAATTTTCATATATACATATCGACGGTATTGTTTAAAAAAAAAAAACAAAATTGTCGCTTCTGGGGACCGACCAAAAAACCGGCACGTCATTATGTGGATTTTGAGGTTGTAAAATCATTAGCTAATTTTTTTCGAAAAGCCATTTTTTTGGCAGAAACTCTATTTCGGTCAACTCAGAAATGAAATGGAAGCTGCTAAACTGATTTCTCTTTCTCCTCATCCATATAGCTCTCATCACGAGAAATTCCCATACCCGATATACGTCCAATCATACAATTCCCCGTTATGATGCCTGCAATAAGCAATATAGAATTTTTCCGAAGGCCAGTAGTGCCTCGTCCTGTTATTTGAATATTGAGGGCCTAAACATTTTAGACAATCTGCAAGAGGGTACTGTAAAGCACCTGGTAGCCTTTTCCTTTAGCAACCATTCCAGTATCGTATTGGGTGGTATTAGTGTTCCCCTGAGCATTTACTCCAGCAGTTTCTTGCACATTGATCGGCCTTATCGTTTACATGAATGGCTTCATGTCCTGGAACCCACACTTACCTTACACGATGTCGTCTAAGTAGGGCCAGAGATTGCAAGCACGTAAATACACATCTCGACTTCACTACTTTCGAATGAAGAGCCTTAACGGGAATGTTTGTAAAGTTTTGTGGTTTTGTGGACAGTAAAAATAGTGCCTAGTGTGTCTCATTAACCTGATGATGGTCTTACCACTGGGTAAAAACAATGCTTTTACCAGTAGTTGCGCATAGCGACGCAGCAAGTAACTTCACTATTATAGACTATTTAAACTTCTGACATGCAATTGGTCCCTCTGTTTATTTAGGTCGAAACACAGCCACCACTTTACTCCACGAATAGCCTTACCCGTCACAAGGACTGCGAAAATTCCTGTGGGCTTACTGGTGCCCGTCATACGAGCCGTTTGGCCCGTATTCCGAAAGCATTGGCGTAAAGGTTTTAAAAGTCAACAAGACAATATGATCCCTGAGGCAAGCCGATAGCGATATATCAGCAAATCCGAAAAATCGCCGATATATCGCTAGCTGTGTCGTATAATATGCGTTTGACAAAAAAGAAAATGCTTTTGTAGCTAGCTTAAGATCCGGTTCATATTCCGCTATTACAGTGGTTTATGTTATGTCCCGTTTTTTACCAGTTGGACATTAATTTATATAAAAACTATCTGTGCTCACCACTTCTTCAGCGTCCTTACAATATTTTGTTCGATTTTGTTTTCAAAGTAATCCACACCAAAATTTTAAATCTTTCTTTCGTTTATAGTGATTCGGATATGGTTTGTGTAAATACTTTATATAAAGGTACCCGTGCCTAGACCAAATTGTAAATAAAATTCTAAAATAATTGTGGAGTTCTGTAAATAGTGTTTAAAATAGTCTGCTTTCAAAAATAAAAGTTACTGCCACGTTTGTAGTACCATTGAATAGGTGAAGGCGTACTTTCATTGCTTTTTCTCCATTTTCTCTTTGAAATGAGATAGTTTTGAACCAAGATACTAAGGTACCTCCTGGCATAATTTTATTGAAATCCATCCAATAGTTTTTACGTAATGCGAACATAGACAGACCGACATAGATAGACAGACAGAAAGAGAGGAAAAAAGTTACTGTTTTTTTATTATGTGTAATTTTTTTGAAATTAAAATTCTTTACTCCTAGTTATTTTATTTAATTGGCTATTTGGCAGTAAGTTATTAATATTTTGTCATATTTTAAAATAGCGCCATCTGTTGCGCAAACGTACTTAAAATATCCCGCTTTCAAAAATAAAAGATGCCTTAAAGTATGCAGTACCTTTAAGTCGGTAAAAAAGGGCTAACTTTCACTGCTTTTTCTAAGATATTTTTGCGGAAAAAAGTATCCTATGTTGAAATCAGGATACTAAGGTACCGCTCACAAAATTTTGTTAAAATCCATCCAGTAGTTTTTACGTGATGCAAACACAAAGCGAAAGACAGACAGACAGTAAATGATTTACTGTTTTATTATATGTGTAGATAGTTCAGATAACCCATTTCCATTTTTTTATTTTTTTTTCTTATTCAGCAAATTCTATTCTTTCAAAAAGCAAATTTTCAGACCGCCTTTATAAGTACCTAAAGTTAAAATAAATGTTGACTCCACATTTCTGGTATTAATTGTTTATGGCAAAGCTAACAATAACTAAGCGTGAAATTAATAATACAATCATCTTCTACCTGTGTCAATATTAGCACTGCCTCCAAGAATAAGTAATTGTATTTAGGAAAGTAGTACAGCAACTTAGAAAAGGAAATGAAATGAAACCATTTCAATTTAGATATTTAATAAAATTAAAATCAATGTTTTCGTATAAATGTTACATTTTCCGATAACTGCCAAGTGCTTTTGTGGTTGTACACATAAATATTTTATAGAGAATTGCCTTAGCAACAACAAGAAAATTAAGAAAATTTCTTTTAATAAATTTTATCTAAATTAGTTTTAACATTTTAATTTAGAAATATTGCAATGGAAGTTTATTAACATATGATTTGCTTATAATCTGTTGTTGTCTTGTTGTCTTGTTTACTTGATATTGTCTTTCCTAACTCCTTACTAAACTATCAAAATTAAGTATTTAACTTTATTCAACTTAACATAAATTGGCAAATAGTTTAAGAGTAAAAAGACTTATCAACAATTTGAAGACAAAAATATTTTATTTGGGATTTCACTAAGAAAAATACAAGAACCACAAAAGATATTTAATCGTATATTTGTTCTAAGGATGGGATCGCCATAAATATTGTAATTACAATTGATGAAAACTAGAATTCGATTTTCCCTTTATTCCTCTCTGCAAAGTAAGAATTCGACTCGAAGCATTTTCCACCGCGACATTTCTGTAATAGGATAAGTTCTAAAAAAAATAACTTTGGGCGGGGAAACGTTTTAACCTCAGCTCGTTTATTTTGGCATAAAAACTCCTCAAGAGTTGTCTCGTGAGCAATGATTTGCCGTTACGGTAGTGTTTTTCATTCCTCCTCAGTTGGATGCAGTCTGCGATTATCATATTTTATCATATCAATTTTCCAGATGATATCGTCCAGATGATTCTTGAAGTTTATATAACCTTACACTAACGTTAAAAATATTCGAATTAAGTTGTGGCCTTGATGCCGAGGGACTATTTCGCAAAGAACGCTTTAAAGATTAAGCCTGAGCCTCTGGATTTCTAGTTTGGACAATAAAATTTCGAGTTCCTGAAGATAATAATAAACTCATACTTCCGTTTCCACCTCTATCGGACATCCACAATACTTAACAAAATTACAATTCATATAATATTGCAGGATTTTTTTTGTCAATACTATCTGTGCAGCTCCTTTTTTGTTTGCAGAAAACGCCCAGAGCCTTTGGCGCGAATCGAACCAGCAACGTTCAGTTTATTAAGCCACCTAGATAATAAATATTAAAAATGGACGTTCAAAGGTATCCAAAGTTTGCTTAGCGACAACCAACCTACCTGATGGCCATGAATTTTCAGCGTATGCTGTTTTACCGCGAATTAGGTTCATTTCTTTTACATGAGCGTATCTAGCATCCTAGCATAGGTAAAATTTCAGTAGTCGCCGGTTATCGATCATTACTGCATGGAGGTGTAAGTCGAACTTCTGAAACTACACTGAGTTATGGGAAGCGATACCTTTTTGCCTGCTTAGCCAAAAACTTACTCGCCGATTTTACTGTTCTTTTTCTCGAGGCGAATTCCCTGGGTAAAATGTTCATATTGTTTCTTTTCTTGAGTTGGAGGTAAAGCCACTTTTATTGGCAAAAAAATCGAGCAGAACGCAACGGAAAACCTTTGAAACAGCTCTATCAGTCACACAATAATGTCCATATATTCACGACTAGCTGTGTCTGCCAATTCGTCAGCGCCCTTTCAATATTTTATTCGATTTTGTTTTGAAAGCAATCCACACCAAAGACCCTTACGTTTTTAATGCCGCTTTAAACTATGCTGCATATCAGTTTATGTATTTTTTACTTTATAAAAAATAAAGTGGACATATCCGGTTTAGTTCCTTTCAGTTATGGTTTATGTATTTACTTTACTACTAAAATAACTGCATTCTTTCATTGTTTTGTCTTCACTTTCTCTTGGAAATGCGATATTTTTGCGAAAAAAAGTATACTATATTGGAATCAGGTACCTCCTCACAAAATTTTTTTTAAATCCATCCAGTAACTTTTACGTGATGCGGTCACAAATGAAAAGCAGACAGACAGACAGAAATGAGTTACTGCTTTATTAAATATATAGATTGCAAGTAAGAACTGCATGAACTTTTTGCTTGTGTCGTTCAAAAATATTGTCTTTTTAATTTTTCGTTAATTACTTTTGTATTTTTTTAGCTCCGAAAAGTTGACACTTTGGTAATTTTTAAAAATGTTCTTTAGTTCTTTTCTTGCAAAAAAAGTACTTTAAAACCCTTTTAAAGAGCAATTTTACACTTTTAGTAAGACTACGTTACTCATACTGGATACTTAGGTCGAATTTTTCATTCAAAATGGGACTGATCAAAAATCTTTTTAAAGAGAGTTTATTCATTAAACCGCTTAAAAGAGAAAAAATCCACTAAACCTCAATAGAGAAAAAGAACTCAACTCAAAAAGTTGAGAAATCAAGTCAATTCCAACATATTTATTTTTAAATGTTTAAAGAGTACTTAGGAACTTTTTGGAAAGTACCTACTTTTGGAATCGAAGTTAATTTGCTTTGAAAGTAAAATATGTAATCCAAAAATATTAAGAAATTTTCTAATACCAAACAGCTTTTGTTTGTCAATATATTAATATACATGTCCTTTACATTGTCTTAGACCTTTTATTTTATCTCTGTCAATATTTAAATATTTACCAGATGCAAACAAAACTTCATCATGTACTTACACTTACACTTACAAACAACTGCACATATACACTTTTACTGATGTAAATATAATTACATAATCCCTTACTGTTTCACATTAAATATAAATTTAACCATAAATTATATTGGTTACCAAAAGTATGTAACAAATTATGAAACTACAAATACATACACATTTGCGTACATTATATGTGTGTAAATTTAATAGCTTTGTATTGAAGTTCACACTAACTGCCTTTATCCTTTTTGTTGTAAGTATTTATGTATATATGTTTTTACAAAAAAACAAAAAATATTTAATAACATTCCTTTAGGCCTTTGTGTAAGTTTGTACATGTGTTTTATGCAAATTGATACGATGTAATTAAAATATTCACCAAATATTAAAATGCTTTTGAGTACTTAAGCTACTGGCTACAACAACTACTTGTAAAGGGTGTCCAAAAATATACTCAAAATTTAAATAAATTCAAAATTCAAAATAGATTTTATGAGTGAAACGTTAAAATCATACACAGATAAAAAAATCTTCAGAGCACTGATGTAATTTGACATCAATACAATGCCAGGTGTCTTACCATTTGACCTTGTGACACTTGACAGCCATTTAATCTTTACAACTCAACTCAGGTGAGTTGTCTAAAAGACAACTGCTACTGATGAGTTGTATTTTTTTAAACTTTTTTTAACCGAACTAACACAGGGTTGTAAACGGTGTAACTACAACAGAGTTGTAACACAATTTAAATTCAACTTAAAAATTTTTGACAAGTTGAGTTGTAATTGATAATACCAAATTGTAAAATTTCAACTGAAGTAGAGCTGAGTTGTAAAGTATAATAGGGCCCTTAACCTTTACATCAGTTAGTCATTTTGTCATCAATGGCAACAATAACAATTTTTTAATCAATGAAATGACACACAGACATCAAATATGTCACAAATAGAAATCAGTTTAATGAAACATTGTCATCAATATAACAAATATTTGATATTAAGTTAAAGGATTTGATTTGCTTTTTTTAAGAGAAGGGTGTCCCAATTTAGAAACGTTTTTCTTGTGTACTGCATTCTCTACTCTTATTTAGGAAGCTAATTAAAATCTACACAAAGTAAATTAAAACGAAAGGGTGTTCCCATATAATCCCGATTTTGAGGAATAAAGCTTTTTTAATAATAATTAATTTTTTACTTGTTATATCGGATATACGAGAACATACATACAGAATTTCTATATAAATTTTAACTAATTGTACAGTATAATCATCTGTGTTGATCTTCTGAAATAAATAATCTTATCAAATAAAACGTCAAACATCTTTGTTAAACCTCCACCAACAATTGAGAAATCGCTGTGTTGCCGGTATTGTAAATGAGATTCAATATTATTTTATGTCCACACACGTTGCATGCGTCCTGACAATATTTTGTTCGATTTTGTTTTGAAAGTAATCCACATCAAATTTTAAGACTCTTACATGTTTACTTTATATAAAGGTTCCCATTCCTTGATAAAATTTTAAAATTTATATAAAATCCTAAAATTCTAAAAATTATTGTAAAGCTCTGTGAAAGACAGACAGACAGGAAATGAGTTTTGTGGAACAAGATTAACGTGAGTACCTGCCTAGTTGGCCTAATCTCACGGAGGTCTTACCACCGAGTGAGATTTATGCGTAGACTAGCGCCCCCATTGTGTAGTATAACAACACTTTACGATTGCCACCAATCGCAATTTGTGTGTGATACAGCCACAGTGAGTAGCAATTTATATATATGCAAGCCTTATCCAAGGCAAGCCTAGATCCATATTATAGCCTCTTGCTTAGGGTTTGGAGTTTGGGTATCCAAACTCCGTCTGTTGAGAGTGCAAAAGCACACTTGATCGACCTTGCACCATACCTACATTAATCGATCATAAACCACAACCACCACGTGTACCCCCGAAGGGGACCTCACCAATAACCGGTCACAGAGAGGATAGGCTCTCTGTGGGGCCACCGATTCCCGTGGTACCAGACCTTTGGGCTCTGGTCGGGCCTCGAAGAGGACCCGCAATGTTTATCGCAGACCTTTTCTTCCAGATTTAGGCTCTAGGAACCCTAGCGTCTGGTGCCCCTATTTTCCCCGAGTGAACCGCGTCAAAGCATTTGCCATTCCTGCAGTGACAATTGGAACCCCCGGGGGACAGGAAATGAGTTACTGATTATTTTAAAAGGGTTAGGTTTTCCGGAATAGTTAGTTGCTTGTGGTTTTCGGATCAGCTGTAATAAACTATTTGTTGCCGCCACTGCCAAAAACACATTGTTGTTAACTTTACATATAGTTGTTAATCTATTATATTTTTTGTAAATGTCATTTATTGATGTTCGGAATAAACGCGTCCCGCGCTAGTTTGAAGACTCCATATTTAATTCATCGAGAACATTGATACTTATAAGGCTAGCGTGGTGACAACTGTTTAGTCCGGACATAAATTTAATATTTTTATAGAAAATTAAATAAAATAAATAAAATTAGAAAATTAAATGATTTTCCTTATAAAAATTATACTTAATTTTCGGAATTTTAGTATAAGAATTCCAATGTTTCTTATACTAAAATTTTGTATTTAAATTTAAACCAGTGTCTCTTTATTCAAAATCCAGTGGAAATCATTAGCGAGCCGGTTATCTCACCCCAACATTATTGGTTTATAAATAATGTGGCGAATATCCGGTTATCTCCTAAACGGTTACTCGGATTGACTTCAAATTACTTGTGAATTGTTGGCTTTAAACAGTATACGTTTTGTTTAGATTAAGATTTTAGATTTTCCGGAAAAGTCAGTTGCTTGTGGTTTTCGGAGAAGTTGTAATGAACTATTGATTTTTAAATTATTTCGCGGAAACTCGGTTATCTCCTAAACGGTTAATCTGATTAACTTCAAAATAAATATAAAATATACTTCTTTCAAAACTAAAATATGCCTTAAAGTATTCAGTATCTTTAAATCGGTAAAAAAAATCGGCGTACTTTCATTGATTTTTTTTTCACTTACTCTTAAAAATAAGATATTTTTGCGGAAAAAATGTATGCTATATTGGAATCAGGATACTAAGGTACCTCCTCACAAAATTTTGTTAAAATCGATCCAGTAGTTTTTACGTAATGTGAACACAAACAAGAAAAGACAGACAGGAAATGAGTTACTCTTTTATTATATGTATAGATTAGTTACTGTTTTATTTGTAGGAATCAGAAACGTACTTTTCTCCGTACTCACAAAATTAAATCCTCATTTAATTAAATTTTTTATACCTTTCACTTTGAATTTTTTATAATTTTTTCTTTAATGATTTTCTTTTTCAAATGTCTATTACGGCCTTATTTAGCTTTTGCCTTTATATTTTTAATTGAAGAGATTATGAAAATAATGGCTGCAACATATTCACTTGGTTTTTATACATAAATAAATGATTAAAATAAATTAAGTAAAGTAAAAATATATGTAAGTTGAATTAAATATCATTGTTTGTAGCCACATAATACACAAACATACATATGTACATACAAGCCACGTTGGCAATTTTTATGAAAACAAAAATTTTTAACAATCCCATAAATCCAGCAGTCTTGTATATTATTTTACCTGTGGTAATGGGTTCGTGGTGTATTGGAGAATATTAATTTATTTTAAATATTTAAAATGATGCAATTAAATTCGACATATGGGAACTCTTTTTTTAATCCCATATATGGGACACTGAAAAAAAATATTTTTAAATTATAAATAAAATAACAAATTATCAAGCTTAAATAACAAAATTGTAAAGGGAATGTAACTATAGAAAGCAAGGAAAAATCCATGATTTTTTATTTCAAAATTATGTGTTTCATCTTGCCTGAAGAGGCTTAATTCTAATGTTTTTCTCTCAGTGTAGTAAAATAAAAACAAAATAATAATTAATCTTCACATTTACTTACTTCCTGTGTGGTTCTCAATGATAAAATGCTGCATCTACACAAAATTGCATCATGTTTTTAAAGTATTTGTCGCAGTTATTTATTGATATTCTGTAAATTTGTTTGTAATTATTTTATAAAGAATTCATTGCCTTGCAAAGTAGATTTTAAACTATAAACTGTTATAAACTCTTACGAGAGTAGCGTATCTGTTTTTAAGCCTGTTAAACATTGTTATTAAAATAGGAAAAGTAAAATTAATTAAAACAGGAAAACATCAATTAAAGCCTTAAAATAAAATAATAAATTTTACATTGTTTAAAGAAACCTCTTAGGTCGTAAGAACTTTTTATAAATAAAAGAACTTTAAAAGTACTTTTAAGAAGTACTTTTGTAATATATTAAGTAGTGATAATTTAAAAACCTTCGCGATAAAATGGAAGGTTAGTAGCTTTTAAATTTAAAAAAATATACAGGACGCGACCGACATATGTATTCTTTGGTTCATTAGAAAGCTCTAGAAAAAGCTGCTTGGTGCTTGTAAAAAGCTTTATGGTACAAAAAAATATTTTTTTTCTAAGTGTAACTATTTGAATAAAGTACTCTGACAATTATAAAAAATATGTTTTTGCTTTTGCAACTAATCGCTTATTAGGGCAGATTGATACAACTTGAGATTACTTTTAGCGTTCTATACCTAAGCAGGAAAAACGGTACCCTAATATTTACGCTCCAGTTTCATACACTTTCTCACAATTCCATACCATGAATCGTAACAGGCAAACACTGGAAATCATGGGAAACCCTTTAATTATTTTTTTTATTTAAATTATTATTTTTAATAATAATATGTAATAATAATAATAATAATAATAATAATAATAATAATAATAATAATAATAATAATAATAATAATAATAATAATAATAATAATAATAAGAAATAATAATAATTTAAATTATTTAAATTTTAAGCGTGTGCCTACAACGCTTTTAAAAATAAAGCCATATGTATCAAAATTTATCACGACCTGAATGGGAACAACCATTAATTTTTAGCTTTCCGTCCCAAAGGGTAAAAACGTTACCCTATTGTTTTTGCTCCAATGTCTGGCCGTCTGTCAGTGCCTCTGCAACCGTAATAGGTAGACTCTTGAAATTTTCCGAAATGGTGTATAACTGTGGCTGCTATAGCAACAAAAAGTCTGATTTAATAAACGCAGTTTGCAAAGCAACACTTCAAACAGATGCGCTAGCAAGGCATAGCAATATTGCACGTCAACATTGCTCTGTCAAATTATGCAACATATTTTTTAAACGTTTATGAAAGCAAAATTGTTTTGTCGTAATTTTCGTTTGTTGTGTGAAAAAAAAAGTGAAGTGGATCTTCAAAACATTAGGGCATTTATTACTAAATTATGAAAAATAATTAATACTTTTTTTTTAAGAAAATACATTTCAACCGCTCATCTCACAACGCATCACAAATAAAAACAGTGCACAAATTTGGCAACTGATGCGCATTGAAAGGGGTTGCATTGCAAGAATGAACTCACGACATTGTAAAAAATAATGCTAAGGCGATTATGAACTATATTGATTGCAGTGTTACTTTGCAAACTGCGTTTATGAAGTCAGCCATACTAAAACTTATAGGGTGTTCCGAAAGCGACTTGTTATTCACGTATATGTGTGTTTATTTCTTGAACTGTAGGAGGCATACACTTAAAATTTACAAACAGTAATAAAAACTTAGTTCGCTATATAAACAAATATAAAAAACTAAATGTAAAAATGAAAGGGTGTTCCGCAAGTGACGTGATTTGCATGTATATATTTTCATAGATAGAAAGAATGTGATATATTCATGGAAAATGTATTACTATGCCCGGTATAACATCAATAACTTAAAGGGTGTGCCGATAGTGATGCAATTTTTGCGAATATGACTTTTATTTTTTAAACGTGAATATGTTTAGAGTGTGTTTCGATAACAGCACGATTTTTCATATATAATCTTATATTTGAACAGTTATAAGCTGCTTAAAAAGATTATATTTTACAATATCTACTGTAAGAACAAGTAACGAAAACAAATTTATTAAAAATAAAAGGTGATCCGTAGATGTTCCGAGTTTATATTATTCTTGTTGTAGTGATGATAGGGTATCTGTCTGTCCATCTTTCGGTTGTGAAAGACCCATTGTAGCAAAAACAATAAAAACTGATGCAAAAAGTTCAATTAACAATTTATGTTACAAAAAAAAACCTGCAATTAATTATGTGGAAATGTTATGCAGACACATGATTTGCGTAAAACTTTAGGATGAAATATCAAGAGAAAAAAATTTGGAGTGGCCTACTATCAACTTTACCGAAAATCATTTAAACAGATATTTTTATGGATATACTACATCTATACATATATTAAAATAGTAACTCACTTCCTGTCTTTCTGGCTGTGTTCGCCTCACGTAAAAACTACTTGAGGGATTTTAACAATATTTTGTGAGGAGCTACCTTAGTATCCTGATCACTGTTGTCAGATTTGCTGATTTCTCTGCATTTTGCTGATTTTTCATCGTAAAATTGGCTAGGTGAGATTTGCAGATTTTATGAATTGACTGTGTTTAGGCCACATACTTGTTGATTGATCTTTGTCAACTTCTTTTCGTTGAATACAAATTCTTCAGACGTTGAAACTTTACCTTCAGAACATGTTGTACCCCTGCAAATCTCATTAGCTTTGAATCGAAGGCAGTCTATTTAGTATATTTATACGAACAATCAAAAATTTTTTTTGCTTTAGTGGAAGACGTAGAATATACAACTAAAATAATGTTAGGCAATTAAGACATTCAAGCAATTGAACACATGGTTAGCGCAGTTAGTCTTAATGAAACCAAGTAAAGACTTTCTAAAATTAAATAAAACCAATTTTTTTATTACTCCAATCGAGGCTCTCGATGCTAGTCTACCAGTCTGAGGGTTGCGGGTTCGATTCCCAGCAAGGCTTTGGGTGTTTTCTGCAGAAAAGGAAGAAGCTTCGTAGGTACCCTTGTTTTTCTATTGAATATTAATAAATGATGTTTATTGTTTCATTTTAAATGATTTTGTAATAATTTTCCTAAAAGAAATTCAAAAAAACCTCATATTTATGTATGTGTTTTGTTATTTTACAAGATTTTTTGCCGATTTAAAAAATTTTATCCCGATTTTGCAGATTTTTTATCCCAATTTTGAAGATTTTATAGGTTAATTTTCTGGCAACGCTGATCCTGATTCCAATATAGGATACTTTTTTCCGCAAAATTATCTTATTTCCAAGAGAAAGTGGAGCAAAAGCAGTGAAAGTACACAGTTACTTTTAGTAAGGATGAGAACCTTTATATAAATTAAAGTAAGGGTCTTCGGTGTGGGTTGCTTTCAAAACAAAATCGAACAAAATATTGCAAGTACGCTGACGAAGTCGCACAGCTAGTAAAGAATAAAAGTTCAAAGGATATTCGAATCGAAAAAATAATTATTTTATGTTTGATGTGTCACCCAATTATGTACTATTCATCTCTTGATATGTCAAACGGTAAGACGTGTAGAGCGTTGACTGAAATATTAGTATAAACACCCAACCACAGACATTATCTCAAAAATAGTAAAAATGGATTCAGGAGACCTCAAAACCTAAAAATAGAAGTGGAAGGACCACTTTGTTGTTGTCTGTTTTACTATTTTTTATTTTGAGATACTTATTACTCGAATTTACTTTTATTTACAGTTTTCATATCAACTTTTTTGTATAAGTTTTCACCTCCCAGAAGACTGACATTCAACATTAAATAAACACATTTATTACTGTGTTAAAGTTAAGCAACTTTTTTTTTTTCTAACAAAAAACAATTCAAATTATGATTTTTTGAATGGTGCTATATGATTGTGTAAACACTTCTCACCAGAAATAAAAAAAAAAATAATAAAAATTAAATAAACCTTAAGCCAAATAGAAGAACAAAAACACACATATTCTCTAATGCATACATTCACACATACATACAAGTGGCAGGGGCAAGGAAATTACACTTTTATATTTAAAAATACTACAAATACTCGTATAATAAAACGCTGATAACGGTAGTTAGGAAGAGTATCCTGGAATAATATGTCGAAATAATAACACACAGCACAAAGTAGCGGTGAAAAAAGCAACATCATCATCACTACTTCATCACTGCGTAAAGGTGTGTGTGAAATAACACGAATAAAAAAACTGCATTTCTGTTTTGTTTTTGTCAAATTGTAAGTGGGAGAGGAGTGCAGGAGATATTCAGACACTCACATATTTAAGGGTAAATTATATTTAACCCATTAAGAGCGATGTCAGACATAAAAGTATTGTTATTAATTTTTATTTAAACACTAGCAGTGCCCGCCGCTTCGGCAGCGTCCTGACAATATTTTGTTCGATTTTGTTTTGAGAGTAATGCACATCAAATTGTAAGACTCATTATAGTGGTTCATGTGTTTAATTTATATTACAAAAGTAGGTGTACAATGTACCTGTTGATAAAACATACCGCTACGCTCTAAGAAGTTATAACATCACCCATCTATTCAGAAGTTTCCCTTTTTTGAACCTGAAGGCCGAACTTTTGATAATATAACTGCTGTAAGTTTAGCCCTTTAGAAATTACCAGAATAATTTGGAGCATCTGAGAGCATTCCAAACCTTCTAGATTGCTGTGTAATGTTTAGGAATAGACTGGTACGGTCGGATACTTCGCGGAACCTCCAAGATCTCTACAAATAATAAAACAGTAACCCATTTCCTGTCTGTCTTTCTGTCTGTGTTCGCATCACGTAAAAACTACTGAATGGATTTTAACAACATTTTGTGAGGAGGTACCTTAGTATCCTGATTCCAATACAGGATACTTTTTTCCCGCAAAATTGTCTTATTTCCAATAGAAAGTGGAGAAAAATCAGTAAAAGAACGCCGATTTTTTTTTACCGATTTAAAGGTACTGCATACTTTAAGTCATCTTTTAGTGTTGAAAGAAGTATATTTTATATTTATTTTAAAGTCAATCTGTTCAGAAAAATATCGGTCTAGATCTTCCAAATAAAACCCATAAATTGTTCTATTCAAAAGTTCACTTTTATTCGGCTTATACTAAATAGTTTTAATTTTACGAATATGGGTATAACAATGTAACTGCACGAGTTGACTGCAAGAAACTGACAGACATATAAAATGCAAGAAAAGAAATAGAATTAAAAAGAGAGTTACACTAAGTAACAAAGTTTTAGTTCAAACACAATCCGAGTAACCGCTTATGAGATAACCGGGTTTCCGCGAAATAATATAAAAATCAATAGTTCATTACAACACAGATGGCGCTGTAATGACTAAATATGAATTATTTACTGCCAAACAAGGGCGCCAAAAGGGACCCATTATGAGAGTGGTCTGCTTCGATATTTCCCCTACATTAATAACAATATTGCCAAACAGACAATTGAATAAAATTTGTATTTTTACTATTTCTAATATTTAATAATTTTTAAAATTTTAGAACTTTATATAAATTTTAGAATTTTATCCAGGGATGGGTACCCTTAATAAAGTAAATACATAGGTAAGAGTCTTATAATTTGATGGGGATTACTTTTAAAGCAAAATAGACCAACATATTGTCAGAAGGCACACAATGCGTGTGGGCACAGCTAGCTATATATATGAGTATGACGTTTGATTGTTTAAATGTAATTTAATATGTTGATAGACTTACATACATTCATGTATGGAAGGTGCAAGGGCTGCTGAATTTTTTTGTTTTTCAAAATTAGTACCAAGAGAGGAGAATAGGAATTTTTATGTGACTTGAGAGAGTAACCAGATAGATAATGCTACACAAATATTTTGCTACCACAGCTACTCAATTAATTTTAAAAATTGATTCTTTCGTGCTTAGAAATATCCTAGATGTGAGGCCAAGCTAAACCATGTTAAATATGCTCGTATAAAATATTGTTTTCATTGGGGAATGTCAATTACAGTTTGTAATTAATTACAATTACAAACACAATTAGATTCCACATTTGTAATTGGGATTTTTCAATTACACATTACATGTAATTTGTAATTGAAAAATTTACAATTACAATTTTTAATTACAAATTAAATGTAATTGAAATTGAAAAAAATCAATTATAATTACATTTAACGGAAAATTTTAAAGAAATAATAGAATTTTCTTCAATTGAACGTAATAATTATTGCCTAATTACAATTACCTGTAATTTGCAGTTGAAAATTTCCAATTACAATTACATGTAAGGTTAAAATGAAAATGTTCAATGACAAAGCACAAGTAGTTGTAACTGATTTTAGTCTCTGATTTAAATTACTTGTAATGTGTAATTGAGAATATGCAATTGCACATATCCTGTAATTTTAATTGTAATTGAATCACCCCATGTTTGTTATACTCGCAAAATAGCTAATAACATCATCGGTTCAAACTAAGGCGGACACTGCTCTCGTGGTAAGTCTAAATGAAGACTGATCACGCATGGTCATGATTAAGTTTTTGTTTTAATCACGAGAGCATGCTTCTTGGTAAAAGTGTTGACACACAACTCGCTATTATAATATGACCCTAATACATTTTAGATTCAAAAAAGTACTTTAGTTCTCATAAAAGGGTACGATTATACTGATAAAAAAAAACATCACTTTCTTAAAAAAATGTAAACATAAAACAACTGCACTGTTGAATGGTACGGTGAACTTGAAAAACACACTATGGTACTAAAAAAAACTTTGCTTTTCGCTAAATTTAAAAAAGTTATTATTTCAGATACCAGTTTGCTTAAATGTTTACCGTTGCTTAAAGGATTAAACGTTCTTTCAGCTGAAATGCGTTACAAATAGAAGTGTGAGTACTTTGAGTTTCCTGTTTTTTTCATCTCATTTTTCATTTCCCTTTAGAGTTGAAAAAGTGAATGAGGATTTTTTTTCTTTATGAGGACACTTTACAATTTGCTTCCATATTAAATTTGTTTTAACTTACTGTATTTACATATGTACGTATGTATGTATGTATATGCTCCTTTTGTTCTTTTTTCTATACTCATATGTGGGTCATTCCATGTCAAATTTAGAAGAAAAAAAAATTTCTCCAATTTACCATTCCAGATATTATTGAAACTTTATTTAGTTATATAGCTTGATTCCCTGAATGGAAATATAATTTAAAAAAATTCTCTCTTAACTATAATCGAAAAGTATTGCTTTTTTGCGTATGGGCTCGAGGCTGAAATCAATACATATAATAAAACATTAAATGATCTAATATCTGTCTGCGTTCGCATCACGTAAAATATTGTGTAGGAAGGACCTTATTATCCTGATTCCAATATAGGATAGCTTTTTCCAAGAGAAAGTGGAGAAAAATCAGTGAAAGAACGCCGATTTTTTTCACTGATTTAAAGGTACTGCATACTTTAAGGCATCTTTTATTTTTGGGATATTTTAAACACGGTTGCGCGGCAGATGGCGCTGTCTTAAAATAATGACAAAATATGAATTACTGCCAAATATCCAATTGAATAAAATTTATATTTTATTTGCATTTTTACTTTGTGGGAATACATTGTTATTTAAATATTTTAAACATCTTTTACAGAACTTTACAATATTTTTTAGAATTTTAAAATTTTATATAAATTTTAAATTTTATCCAGGGATGGGTACTCTTATATAAAGAAAACATTATGAGTCTTAAAATTTGAAGTTGAATACTTTCAAAGCAAAATCGCACAAAATATTGTCAGGACAACTGCCTTTTATAAGAAAAATATGAAAAAGAGGCAATATTTTTCTCTTTTTTTTAAATTTATAGCTAAAAACCTGTAAGCGATAGATGTTTTTTAAAACTATATTTGGAGTTAGGGAGTCAGGTAATATAAATAAAAACATTTCAATGATTTTCATGTTGATTTCACATGGAATGACCCATACTTAGAAAAATATATAACATTTTTTGTAGATTGTATATCTAAATGTGTATATGGGTTTTACTACATTTGATTTATGCGATATGTTTCCCCAGTGTAAAGATTTGAAGTCTCTGTTTGTGTAGCAATAAAAGAGAAAAATTTATACAATTTTTATTTTGCTTCAAAATTGTTTTTGTTTTCTATTCGCAAGTCCGAAAAATATTATTATTGCTTTTGACAAGAATGAGGAAGTTTTTGTAACAAAAACAAACAAACAAACAAAAAAATATACATATAGTTTTTATAAAACTTTAACCTAATGGAGTTCTAAGTCTTAAATCTTCATTAATGTCAATTATTGCAATGTATTTTTTATTTTTATATTTTATAAATAATTTATTTTTGTGTTCTTTTCTTTCTCTCTCTCTTACAGGTAAGCGGTTTGTCAAAATTGAATAATTTATGTTATCAGTAAGTAATATGCCCCAAGGAGTGCTAAACATTATTTTGAAGTTAGATTTTTGTCATTGGTAAAAAAATGCAAATTGGTATTTTCATTTTTCAGCAGTTAATAAACAAAAACATTTCCCCAAGTAGAACAAAATTTTTTTACTATTACTTGTTTGCCCTGGTAGGCCAGGAGGTAGTGTGCTAGTCTATCAGTCTGGGGGTTATGGGTTCGAATCCCAAACAAAAACTTTTAACTGCAATGGGTAAATATAATAGAATTTGTCATTGTATTGTAACATTTTTTGTTTGTGTAGGAGGGGAAACCAAAGTCGACCACTAACTTCATGGGTCTCGACCGGCCCAAAACGTGAAATTATCTGCTCACCGAAATGATCTCTCAATAAAGCCATTGATTGATGCGATGTGTGGAAAGTGGCGCCGTCTTGCTGAAACCAAATGTCACCGAGATCACGAGCTTCAATTTCAGGCATGGCACGATAACGGTCGCCATTGACGCTTACGTTCGCACCGGCATTATTTTTAAAGTAATATGGAGCAATGATTCCACCGGCCCACAAACCACACCAAACCTTTGTTTTTTCTGGATGAAGTGGCAGCTCTTGAATCTTTTCAGGTTGCTCTTCGTTCAAATGCGGCAATTTTGTTTGTTTACATACCAGAAATGGGCCTCATCACTAAACAAAATTTGATCCGAAAACGTCGGATCTTCTTGGAACTTTTGTGCGAACGGCGCCGAATCGACTCTCCACGCTCTTCGTCTACACTTTCAGCTACGGCAGCTAAACTTTCTTCACAGGGTGCTGGACGTGGTCTATTCGTCGTGGTCTCAAATGGGTGATGGTGTTGCGAATAGTACGCTCAGTAGGCCGATTATGTTGACCATAAGTTGAGCGAAGTGCACGAAACGCATTCCTCACAGAACGTGAATTGTCGTAATAAAATTGAACGATTTGTAAACGTTGTTCAGGCGTAAGTCTTACCATTATGAAATGCCAAGCAATTCTAATCAAAAAAAACATGACAGCATGACACGGCTCACACGTGATCTGTCAAAAAAAGGCTATTGAAAAAAGTATCTCTACTTGAATCTTATCTTAACCTCTTTACCCCATGTGATGATTATTTCTATTTCGTGTTTCAGCAGAGTCGATTTTTCAAGAGTTGACACTCCTTAACCTTTTTTCCAAAGTAGTTATCACACAAAAGAGGTTATCTCACAAATTTGCTCGAAAGCGTAACATCTCCGCGATTTACCGTTTTTCATAAAGCAGGTCGACTAGGACAGAGTTACTGATTGTAGATTGTATTTTTTTCAACTGTCGAGAAACTTTTGATACCTTACTCGTGTTAACAAAGATGTCAGCATGTTGATCATTACATGTAGACCAATAAACATCCAACCGTTCACAGAAGCTGTAGTAAATTGCACACCTGAAGGGTCAAAATCTTGAAAAAATATTTGTCATACTCTAACAGTAAATATTCAAACATTACCCAGGAGTTATTTTTATTTCTTTCTTTCTCTTATTTCAGTAAATCAACAATTGAAACAAGTGTTAAAAGGATGTAATTTATGTATGAGAGTGGTGCACACTGGCACACACAACTATAATGTATTTTTAATACCTTCAATCCACTTCACTTAATATTCATAGAATATTACAAACAAGAGAGATAGACAGACATAAAACTGCTTGATATTTTTAATCATTAAGTAGAAGTATCTAGAAAATGTATGCAATTCAACAAATGACTTTTGCCAACCCAAACAAATTGATGTACGGTTGGCTGTGTATTTATGTGTGTGTGTGTGCGGTTTTGTTCTATCATTATATCTTTTGATTGTACTTAAATGCTGACTTTCAATATTAAACATTAATTTACGGCAACTAACTAAAGTTAACTAACTAACTATTGGGTAGGTTAAAAGAAGTTTTCTTCTTATATATATTTTTTTTTGTATTGAAAATTTTTACATAATAAACATTCGATTCGGTCCCAATGGCGGCGAATACACTATTTTGCTCCGATGCTCGAAATGCCAAATGTTCGTAAGTAATCAACATCCTTTGTATTCCAACGATCAAATTTGTTCATACACTCTTGTTGATTCTGTTATTTTAACCATCAAACGCTTCATATTAATCAAAAGGTGGTCGTCTGGCAAATTTTTCTTGCTAATGTGTCGCTATTCAAACAAGAATAAAAATGTTCGATCACCATACTTGCAACTGAACAAAATCAACCTTCACCAGAAACTTTACTACTAAAATAACAGCGTACTTTCATTGCTTTTTCTTTAATTTATTTCTGCGAAAAGAAAGCATCCTATATTGGAAGTAGGATGCTAAGGTACCTCCTCACAAATTTTTTTTAAAATACATCCAGTAGTTTTTACGTGATGCGAACACAAATGCAGAGTTACTATTTTATTATATGAATAGATGGATGGGTATGAAATCAAAATCAACATGAAACAATTTTTTGTACCAATTATAGGTTTTATTTGATTTTAAGTTAAAGTTCAATTATTGTTTTAATTGATTCAAATATATATTTGTTTAAAACAGAAAAAAAAAAATTCTAAATAAACAAATAATTGTATTAAATAATTTTTTAATGAAATTTTTATTTGAACCCAATTAAATCCTTTAACTGGTAAAATATATTTTTGGTTTTAGTTCTGCGATTGCAACACAATAAAAATAAATAAATCAGTCAATTGCGAGTTAGACTTACATACGTTGGGTTCCGAACTATCTTTAGTGTAACCTTCAAAATTCAAGTTGTTAATTTTTTCATGTCTTATGGGGCAAACTTTAATTTTAAAATTAGTCATATTAGCAAAAGTTGTATCACTATTGAAACACCCTTTAAATTTTAGTAATTGTTGTTATAGAGGCCATGGTAATACTTTTTCTATAAAAATATCAGGCGCCTACCTATAGCCGTTGAAAAAATAAGGCGATTTACGTACTCTCTTTCTATTAATATATTAAAAAAATAAGTCACTATACGTGAAAAACATTTAACTGTCGGAACACCCTTTAATTTTTAGTATTTGTCATAGCGGCCGTGGCAACGCATCTTGTGTACAAATTTCAAAAACGTCAAGAGTCTACCTATTATCTTTTAAAACTTAGGCCATATACATGCAAATCACTTCACTATCGGAACACCCTTTAATTTTGTACACTTTTTTATAAAGCGAACATAGTTTTAATTACTGTCTGCTAATTTAAGTGGTTACCTCCTACAGCTCATGAAACAGAGACATAACCGCAAAAAACATGTCACTTTTGGAACACCCTGTTTCAGTGTTTGTTGGTATAGCGGCGACGGTTACACATCTTCTGTGCTATTTTGAAGAGTCTATCTATTATGGTTCAAAACTTAGGCCATATACATGTAAATCACGTCACTATCGGAACACCCTTTAATTTTTACATTTAGTTTTTTATATTTGTTTATATAGCGAACTAAGTTTTAATTATTGTTTGTAAATTTTAAGTGTATGCCTCCTACAGTTCAAGAAATAAACACATATGTATACGAGAATAACATGTCTCTATCTCAACACCCCGTAAGTTTTAGTATTTGATAATATAGCGGTAACAGTTATACATCTTGTGTGAAAATTTCAAGAGCTTAGGTATTACGGTTCCAGAAATAAAAAGCGCTGACAGACGGATGGATGAATAGATGTACCTCAGTAATTTAGGCCACTAAGAACAGTTCAAAATGAAGCAGTAGACGAACTAGCTAGAAGGGAAGGGGATCTGCTGTGAATCTATAGATGAACTGAGAATTTTGAAAGACTTATATGGTGCTAAAGGATACCTTTGGCCGGAATGCTAGGTGCCTGGGTATAACCAGGATAACTTAAGCTGGATAACTGCGTTAGAAGGGATACTGGAAGAAAGCGATACTAGCAGACTGCGTCTGTGGCAGCACTGGTTAGCATTATTCTCAGGATCATATTATATATGCAGATTGGATTGGTGTTCTGTCATGGCAGACACATGTGGATTAAAGCAATGCATGAACGCTCATTATAATATTTCATTGAACTAATGTCTTTTCATTGCACGCGAGTATCGATGAGGGGACAACCAACAATAGACAAGACCAACGAGCTAAAGTGCGATGAGCTTGCTGAGTTCGAATAAGCAAGTTTAAAAAAGTATAAGTAAATCTTGAACATAATAACAATGAACTTGGGCGACTTCAAGCAGTTTTATGCTTTGAGTGAAAACTGAACACAGTGCGAGTCAACAAACAAAATTTTTTAATAATTTTATTTACGATTATTTTAAGGTCTTCATATCTTAAGAAATACAAAAAACAAAACACAACTACTGCAAACAAAACACACTAAACCTTAACGTAAGGTTCTCCGCGACTGCTAAACATAACACACTGAGTGTATCGAACATGAGACTAGTATAGTCACAGCGCTCACTAGTATAGAAAGTTCGTTTTACTCGGTCAGCTTATTCCGTTTATGATACGAACAGAGGTTTGCTCACTAATAGTATGGTATGAGCAGACGTGTGTTCAGAAAGCTAGTTCGTGTTAGAGTATGACCACTTGCTCATGAGCTTATGAGAACACCCACTAGATGAGCTTGCTCATACAAATGTTTATTGTGAATGACATGTGGGACCTTAGCCCTCGACAAATATTAGCTATAATAGTAGACTGTGTAATGAGAAAGAATACCGAAATTTACCGATATCCACATATCTTCCCTTACGTACGTGCTAAAATTCGCACAGACATCTTGTCACAATATTTTCCCATAACCATCAAGTTTCTTCGTAGTTTTGTTCATTTATTTAATGAAAATGCTTTTGTTTCTTTTTTGGTTTTTATGTCTCCCTTTATTGTTCATTTCTAACTCTATTTCTTTATGGGTGTGTTTCTTTTGTGCGAGTGTGTGTGTGGATTTTTTATCGTTTTTTTAACCAAGACTAATAGTGCAATAGACACAAGAGCCACACTTATCTTTAAGTACACTTTAGATCTCTGTATCTGGAAGACACACAGATACACACACACTTACACACAAGGACATCAGCCACAGACATATTTTATGCTTTTTAATATGGCCAATGTGTGAGTTGATTGTAAAGTTTAGTTGAGAAGAAAAAATTAAGAAGAAGATAATTTTACGAGTAGCAAGAGATTGATTTTCAATTGTTTTAACGGAACGGGGATTATAATAGATAATTAAATATTTATTAGGTGTGGAGAACTCAAGTGACTCAGCTTCAGCTACTGGATATATTTTTGTTTCTTTTCTTTGTCTTTTACACTTTCTGTGGCCTTAATTGTGCAACTATTCAAATCAAGCGAAACAACCAAATGCCGATACTTTTTCGATGATGTATCATTATTATTTTTGTTCACATGTAAACTATTGATGCAATAAATATTTTACTTGTCTACTCATCATTGTCACACTTTCTACATTTTTAACTCAAACGATGCAACTTTGCCTTAAAGAAGGTAAAGTTGTTACAGCAATCAACTGACAACATCACCGCAACCATGAAAATTGATAAAAAAAAAAACACAAAAAATCATTGCAAATCTAGGCCCCGAACTAAAAAAAGTCCTCAAATCTATTTTTCGTAAAAATTTCAATAAACACAAACACCAGTGATGGCATTTAAAGATTTGAATACCGGCAACAAAACTAGATCAAAAATAAAAACAAAGTGCAGAAAAATTCTAGTTACAACATTTGCATACAGTCGTCATCCTTTAAGCAACAAATAAAAAAAAAAACATTCATTTGTATTCGTCAAGTGGTTGCAAAAAAAATTCTTTTCTTTTTTTGCTTGCTCGACTGTCACATAAATTTTTCAGCCCAACAGAGTAACAATTTGCGTCACCACTGTACGGCTTGATTTTAGTATGTATGAGTGTCTCGCTGTTTATGTTACATAAAATATCAAAAACAAGATTCATATTGACAGTTGAGTTGGCCTGAGTTGCAGTTTTTTTTTTTGTTGGTTGTTTGGTTTATCTGTGTTGCCATGATTGCGCTACACATGTGCCAAATGCAAACGCAGTAACACAGCACTAAATAATATGTACAAATGGCTATAGTATGTAGATACTATCCCAACCCACCCCACCACACCCCCACCAACCAAGTGTTGTTGCTGTCACTGATAATTCAACTCCTAACTTAGAAATTCCACTTGTTTCATTTTTGTCTTTTTGGTAAAAATTGCAATAACAACAACAGCAAAAGCTACAAAAACAAAAGTAGCAATTTCCAAAAATAAACAAACTTAAAATCGTATATTGCCAATCTTTGTCGTTTGCAATAATAACACATTTTTTCAAGTTGTGAGGTTTTAGACCACAATTTTCCGGTTGACGCACAAAACCCTCGTCCCGGTCTCTCTATCTAGTTACACATTCAGAAAGAGAGAAAAAAAAGCTGTATGGTTGACTGACTGACTACTCACATACATAACAAGCGTAATTTGTATCCAGCCAAGTTAAAAATACATCAGATTCACACAGTCACTTTGTTGTTCATTCATACCAAAATTGTACAATACGAGTATCAACAGTTCAACTCATTTACAATTTGCTAAACATACGAGAAAACATATACCCCCGTTGTGTCCTTGCTTCGATGAAGATTGGTCAAATTATGAAGGAGTTATTCGTTGTGTTTCTAACGTTGTTGATGATGATATTTATCAAGAAGTTCTATTAAAAAACCTCCCAGTGGTAAAAAGAAGTACGAAGGCCTTCTGAAAGGCCTCTTTACTATTTTTTCTTTAGGAGGCCCTTCGCATTACATACTCATATCTGTTTTACACTGGTTGTCATTGTGGAGCAGGCCTTCCTTTCTAGCTTTTGTCGGTAGGCTTTCCGGAAGGTCTTTTGGAAATTGTCTGCTAGAAGGCCTTCAATTTAACGCCTTCTGAAGGTTTTTCGTAGAATAAATTAAGGCGAATTTATTTTATTAGCTGGCACCACAACGAAACTTTTTCTTCATTTTTTTTTTTTTGAGGGGGGGGGTCGAACCCACACCCCCAGACTAATAAACTAGCGCACTAGTAATCAGTTTTACGCGGCATTTAAATGGAGGTCATTCAACTAAATAAATGGCAATTAAGCGAACTTTTGTTGTTTATAGAGTAGAAATCTAAAAATAGAAAATTATGTTTTTGCCATACAAAATGAGAGATACAAATAAGAATAGAACATGTAAGAACAGAAATGTGTACTAGATCTTTTAAAAGGGAGAGCCAAAAGAGAGAAATATGAGAATCCA
Source organism: Phasia obesa (assembly GCA_949628195.1). NCBI lineage: Eukaryota > Metazoa > Arthropoda > Insecta > Diptera > Tachinidae > Phasia > Phasia obesa. The sequence continues at coordinate 81,745,040 of OX451217.1, read as the reverse complement.
GCGAGAGAAGGTGTGTAAGCATGCCTTATATAAGGCCTGAAGTGAGAAGGCCTTTTCAGTTTTAACAGCATGTATATGCTAGACACTGAAATATTAGTGGGGCAGTAACAAATTTTAACTCAAACGAAATTGTTACAGGGTTTGATAAATTATTTTCTTATTGCATTTGATAATAATTTTATTATCGTTTTTATTTTTGGAAAAACTTAAATTTTCTGCGCGTATTTTTTTTTTTAATTTCTTTTATAAAACTCTTTTGGTTAATTCCCAGGACAGTTTTTCTCAAACAATTCGAAAGTTTACAATTTTAGGTAAACTTTCATATTCAAACGGTTGCGTTAAATTGATTTTAGTTTTCTTATGTTCGAGATATATGAATTATCATAACGCGATAATGGTCTATCGTATTTGATTGATACCGTAAATTCTCACTGAAATTACCTTTAGGTCATATAGACATCCTGTTCTTTTTTTAAGTTTCCCAGCCAAAGGGTAAAAAAGTAACCCTATTGTTTTCGCTTCTATCGCTGGAACAGTAATAGTTAGACTCTCAAAATTTTACATAGAAGATATATTGGTATCGCCATTATCTATACATATAATAAAACAGTAACTCATTTCCTGTCTGTGTTCGCATCAGGTAAAAACTACTTCATGGATTTTAACAAAATTTTGTGAAGAGGTACTTTAGTATCCTTATTCCAATATAGAATACTTTTTCCGCTGAAATGTCTTATCCAAGAGATAGTGGAGCAAAAGCAGTGAAAGTACGCCGATTTTTTTTTACCGATTTAAAGGTACTGCATACTTTAAGGCATCTTTTATTTTTGAAAGCGGGATATTTTAAATACAGTTGCGCCACAGATGGCACTGTTTTAAAATAATGACAAAATCTAAAAAGAAAGCGCCACAGATGGCGCTGTTTTAAAATAATGACAAAATCTAAAAAGAAAGCGGGATATTTTAAACACAGTTGCGCAACAGATGGCGCTGTTTTAAAATTATCACGAAATATGAACTACTTACTGCCAAATAGTCAATTGAAAATAAAATTTGTATTTGATTTGTATTTTTACTTTGTGGAATTATATTGTTACTTTAATATTTTAAACACCTTTTACAGAGCTTTACAATAACTTTTAGAATTTTGTATAAATTTTAGAATTTTATCCAGGGATGGTTACCTTTATATAAAGTAAATCCGTGTCTTAAAATTTGGTGTGAACTACTTTCAAAGCAAAAACGAACAAAGTAAAAAATAAAGTTAAAAGGGGCACTATAAAAGATGTGAAAAAATAAAGTTGTATTGAATCTAGTACTAAAGCCTTTGTGTGTGAGTCTGACTCGTACTTGGCAAATTTATTTACATTTTCCTCATTTAATTACACACAAAAAGAAATCCCCTTAAAAAAATGGGATTATTTGGAAGAATTTAATGCTTTCAATTAATTAGTAGCACGTAGGGATTTTTTTAATCGGCGTGACAAATGTAACTTCCTTAATCAATAGTTCACATTGGTATATGTCATCATAACTCGAACGATTTATCTGATTTATACAAACAAAACACCAGTGGGTTAGGCATAAAATTAACTTAAATTAACAACTTATTGCTTTTTAAAAATTTATAAAAAATTTGAACGTTTTTTTTTTGCTATTCATAAATTATTAAAATTATTAAAAATAAACCCGTAAAATTAGATTCTAATAATTTTAAAATTAAACACAAAACTTCAAAAATCCAAACATTATTTGTTTGTTTTTAGTCATACTCCGGTTACATACAAGCAAACTTTGGTTGTGATTTGAAAATTATATACAGTGGATCAATAAAGTTTAGGCACATCAGTGTAAGAAACATCATAAAACATTATAAAAAAACCAACAAATTAGTGCGTGAGGGGAGAAGTGGACGTCCAAAAAAATTTACATCTCGTCAGGAGCGTATCATTGTTGCTGCAGTGGCTCAAAACCCAAAGATTTAAGCTATAGAATTGTGTCGGGAAATGAAGAAAAGTTTTGGTGAAGACCTTAATCCACAAACAATAAGAAATACGCTGCACGGAGCTGAATATCATGGAAGAGTTCCCCGTCGCAAACCTTGTCTTTCAGACATAAACAAGAAAAAGCGGTTAGAGTTCGCAAAACTCCACATTAATCAGCCTGAAGCCTTCTGGAACAGTGTGATATTTAGTGATGAATCGAAGTTTAACATTTTTGGTTCAGATGGTCCACAAAAAATTTGGCGAAAAGCAAACAAAGAGCTTCCAGAAAATAATATTATTAAGACTGTGAAGCATGGTGGTGGCAATGTTATGGTTTGGGGATGTATGCCGGCATCTGGAGTGGGAAATCTTGTCTTTATAGACGACAAAATGGACAAGCACTCTTATTTAAATATTTTAAAAGAAAACTTATCTCCAAGCTGGGCTTAAATGGGAAATTCTTGTTCCAACAAGATTATGACCCAAAACATTCTTCATATCTTGTGCAGGAATGGCTTATATACCACTGCAAACAGTTAAAAACCCCTCCGCAATCTCCAGACACGAATCCTATAGAGCATATTTGGCACTTACTAGAGAAAAAAATACGGAAACATCACATTACATCCAAAGAATCACTTAAAGCGGCACTTCGCTTAGAATGGGAAAAAAATACTCCTGATGAAACATCTAACCTAGTAAGAAGTATGAGTAGACGTTTAGAAGCAATTATCCAAGCTAAAGGAGGTTCAACCAAATACTAGACATGCAAAAACCCCGAATATACCGAAAATTTTTACATGTGTGCCTAAACTTTTTTTACATAGACTTACCTTATTTTTTAGTTTAAAAGCCATTGTATATTAGAAATAATAAGATATGAATTATTTTTCGTGTTAAATGGTCAATAAACCTATCAATCTTGAAAATAGCATGAAAATGATTTTATCAAGTTATGCAGATGCAAAGTTACTGGCGAAACACTTTTAAAAATCATGTTGTGCCTAAACTTTATTGATCCACTGTATGTAATTCATACCGTGTTTTTTTTTTGGTGGTTACCATTTAATGAACCAATATCAACAAAAACTTGTTTATCGTGACCACAGAAATGGTTAAAATAACTATAAATTTTTAAAGAAAAGTAAAGTTTTTTTAAATCGAAATGGTTTCTATGGTTTTTTATTTAGAAATTAAGATTTTTGCTTCCTTTCTTTCTGGACTAACTGAACTTCTCATTTAGTCTTTACAATTTTAGGCATAAGAATCTGGGGTGCTATTTGGAAAATTTAGGGAAAAAATCCACTGATGATCTAGTTAAGGACTAGCGAAATAGCACTCTCGATATGCTTTCCCCATATTAATCATTTCGATTATTATATTTTTTGAAATAAATATGATTCTTTCATGATATATTTCTAAAGTAAATTTCAATAGTAGGAATTATGCACAAATAAAGATAAATAATGTTACAACCATAAATTGTTCAACGCAATAATATATTGTTACACAGAACATAGGATGGTTCTTGTGGCTGATGACTTATTCAATCTCTGGTGTTTAGCCAAAACATGCAGTAACTCCCCTTCTTAGCCAATGGTAACCATTTTGGTTGCGGGCTTTCAACGGGTTTTCATGACTTTCAAGCTTCGTGAAATACGTTGCTGCATATTTCCCTTACTTATTAGTTTTAACTCCTTTACCGATGAATTTTGGAAAAATAAAAATTTTTCGAGGCGTTTAACTGATAACCGCAAGTTATGTCCACAGGATTTTTTTAATATCAAACTCCATTTAGGAAAAGATAGTGATAATTTGGATATCATCACTATCATTTAAATCTTAGAGATACAGCACAAAATTGTTGTTGTAGAATCACAATTACGTTATTTTCTCTCGATACCTTCTGTATAGAATCGTTGAAGTAAAGACTTTGATATCCTCGATCTAAGTGGGTTCTCAGCGCTGTGTATATGTTGAATTCGTAGCCTAATTTCAAACCTCTTACTTTGGTATTGGTGTGGATATAGTGGTTCTTATTTACTTTGCTGAAGGGGAGTCCGTCTCTGAGTACTTAACAGAATCAGAGATCCGATTCGTTGTGAAATACTCCACGGCGGTTGGGCAAAAACGATGTCTGCGGCGGCTTAAAGTCGGCTGAAGCCGATCATTTCTAAGAAGTTTATTTTATAGATCATTTATCATAAAAACAAAAGAAATAAGAAACAAGTTAATTTTATATCAATGTTGTGGACAGATCACAAGTGATTTCAGAATTTTTCCGTTGTTGAAGTAACTTTCCAAATCTCAATTAAAAAATTCGTGTTAAACCGGCTTAAGATAACAACGCAAACATTCAAAATTACTTACGAATTTAATATAATGTCATCAAATTGAATTTCAATAAATTTGTTCACTCTTTTCTGCCACCTATGTAGAATTCTTGAAACTAAGTGCTAAGAAACTACCCCACAAAATTTTATTAAAATCCATCCAGTAGCATCGACTGCTGTCTGCATAAGCAACAACCTTTTAAAATAAAAAATATCAAAATTTCCAATAAATAAATTTTTATTTATTTGTTTAAGGGATAAAGGGTGTTTTAGATATTATTTCAAGTTAAAGGGAAGTAATGTAATGAAGTTAAAATGAATCAAAACCTATTTCAATTTTATTAAATCAAAGTGTACAAATCTTTTTACATTTGTTGCCATTTATTACCATTTATTTATAAATTTATTATTTTTTGTATTGAAAGGAGTAAATTTATTTTACAAAATTTAGTTATAATTTCCATCTTTTTCAATTTACTGCTACAATATTCCTGGAAGAAGGAAAGGCTTGCGTAAATAAATGTGAATTTTCCTTTTCAAATTGTTGCTAAAAACGATTTTACAGTTGAATGCCAACGTAAAGAGCCACATGTGTTTTTCACAAAATTTTTATTTTTTATTACTTTTTTTTGTAATTCGTGTAATGCGTTTTTAAACTTTATTACCTCCTGTGTTATTGTGTTGAGCGCTTAATTTTTGTTTTAAATTTATGTAAAGTTATTATTTTTCCTTGCACACATGCAACCATTTGCTCTAATGTAAAGCGGAAGGAAATGAAAGCTTATTAACGCACATGTGAATGAGTAATTTGAAATATTTGTAAAACTATTTTTTCAAACGATTTCGCCTGCATGTTGTTAACGGTCGCAAAATGGAGTGTTTGAATAAAATATTTTAATTGCAAGTAAATGTTTTTATACGCTTTTTAGTTAATAAATAAATAACCAAAGAAAGGTTAATGTCTTACAATGTCATTAGCGAGACAAAACAAGTTCTTCTTAAAGGTCATAATATAAAAGTCTTAGGAGACAAATACAATGAGAGAGACTTCACTGGTTACAGGGCTTTCAAAGTAAGGTAGAGGGTTGTGATTCTGTTCACGCTACGATATAACATCATTAAGAAAATCATAATCCTAAAACCCCTTAAAATATTCGTTCTATTGCAGGAATAGGTTTTTCATAACCCAATATGTATGCAAAATTTTATGTACCCACCCGTTTAAGATGAAGAGTCAGCTATTTCACGCACTTTTATTCTACGACTAGCTGTGACCACACACATGATGTGCGTGCGACCAGACAATATTTTGTTCGATTTTGCTTTCAAAGTAATCCACACCAAATTTCAAGACTATTTCGTATTTACAATATATTAAGGGACCCATCCCTGGATTATTGTAAAGTTCTGCAAAATGTATTTAAAATATTAATTTAATAATAATGTATTCCACAATGTAAAAATACAAATCAAATACAAATTTTATTCAAATTCAAATTATGTTTAAAATATCCTGCTTTTTCATTCATTTTTTATAATTATTTTAAAACAGCGTCATATGTTGCGCAACCGAAATTAAAATATCCCCCTTTTAGAAATAAAAGGTGACTTCAAGTATGCAGTACCTTCAACTCGGTAAAATTGCATATTTTCTCTGCTTTTTGTCCACTTTCTCTTGGAAATATGAATTAGTGTACTAAGGTACCTCCTTACAAAATTTTGTTAAAATCCCTCCAGTGATGCGTGATGCGAACGTAGACAGACATGCAGGCATAGATTGTCCAATATCATTCTATAGACTTTAACGGCTATTTGCGTGACGATATCTTTTGGGCGATCTGAACGTTTGGAATTTAATAAACCTCACGTTATTCGATCTCCCATTGTCTTAATACGTTATGATCGATCCAAAACGTTCAACCTTTGCGTATTGCTTAATGACTAGTCCTTAAGAGTCCCATTTTGACTTTGCCGCTCTCGTTTAAAAGTCGTCATTTATTTTGCCCTTTATAGACACCGTTTCCGAAAGTTATAACAAATTTGATGTCTTGCTCTGAAGCATTACTTTCCGCTTAAACTTTTAAACTCTTAAACACTTTTCAGTTTTGCAACCTGTTACTACTGCACATCGAACCTGCACCTCTTCGTGAATTACAGTCTTCATTACAGTCATAATGATAGCTCTTCGAGAAACTAAAAAAAAGAAACAAAGTCTCTGGTACTAGTACTACAGACAACTAATATTTATAACGGAATATTGCGAAATAAAATATCAGCAGTGGATGCTGGTTCTAGTGGGACTAACATAAAGCTTTTGGTGGCATCGTAGCAGAGGCTACGAAGTAACATAACCTCAATAATAGACTGTAACTTGTTAGGCGAACTATTAACCAATTAGGAAAATTATTTATAAACATCGCACAAAAATAGTGAACAGCAAAGATAGCAGTAGTGCAAATAGCAAAGTTGGGACGAGCCACTATGGACTTAACAATCAAGTCTATTGCAACGTCCACTAAATACGATCCAGTAACTCAGCATAAATAAGTTAATTCGTAAAATCATCCTCTATTGAATATCTTCTAGGATATCCAGCTCGATCTTCTCGATCGGTCTTTGAGGTTTATATATACCCACACTTTTTGGTTTCAAAATGTCATTTTAAAATAGACACTTCTTCAGTACGTTTGAGACTGATCGCATCGCCTAAGGTGACCACCGCGATTATTATAAAGCAAGAACTTTATAAGTTTCACAACTTATAAAAAGGATTAAACATGACGCAAATTGCTCAAAGTTAAGTTTGTATTTAATTGACCCGCGTTTTATCTTAACTTTGAAAGAACCGGTATTTTGTGATTTCTCTGCGCAGACCCTGAGACCTAGTTTACAGCGCCTCCTCATGTAAAACCAAGACTTCAAATCGTTCATGTGAAATGTTCGTGTTGTGGCATCAGCTGTGTGCCTTACCTGCATTCGTCCTAACTACACCGGGCATTCCTGCTAACTCTCGCGACTAGCGGAATGCCAAAACTAATTATTTTAGAAGAAGTTAACAGTTGCTTTTTATTCCTAAAAAATTACAACAATTAGATTAAACTATTTATTGTAATTAAATATTTATAAAAACAGTTTGTCCAGTAACAAACCACTTGAACACCTCACCACCATCAGTGTCAGCGATTTACCCAAGTAAATGCTTAATTGATTTGCTACAGGTGTTAAAACTAAAGCAACAACAAAACTTCACATCTACACCTTTAAATTGAACTTAAATACTCAAACTGTAGATTATTTAATCTTGGCATGAAAAAAATAATCTTTTTTTACATCTACGCTTAACGTTAGCAAAAGGGTGCCTGGGCTGGGCTGGGCTCTGGGTTTTGTACTTTAATATGCTTTCAAAAACCACCGACATATAACAAACATACACTTTAACAAAATCCGATTATAGTAATTGTCGTTGTTAAAATGTATGAAACACATAACAACAACAACAAAAATAACACTAAAAACGATTAGTTACAATTGGTGGGGAAAGACGAAGCTAAATCCATTTGACAAACAGCCAGGAAATACGATACACCTTGTGATATCAACACACAAGCACATGTGGGTGCCTGTGTGTGTAGTAGTAGTAGTTTTACATCGACATATATGCATGTTTTTGAGTATAAAATACACACAGGATTATGTTGATATTAGAACGCATAGTTACCACATAAGACACCTCCATTCCTAAACCCCCTCTAAAAAATGCATTTATAAACATCCAAATATAAATATAGAATTTAATCACTTTGAGGAGCTGTTGAATTTGAAAAGTTGTAAGTTGTGTTGACGCGCAGCTGAAGACATGGTGGCTAATTCCTAGATTTGAATTTTTATAAATTTATTTGTTTGAAGCACTCTAAACCGGACAAAAGCCGAAAGTTAATGAACTAAAAAGTTAAGCCTATTACTGCATTATGCAATGCCCCGCATCAAGAAAGTAACGACCCTAGAGGTAGGCTTTCTTGGCCAGATCTGCTATCTTCTGAATCAAAGCTGGAGCTAGAACCTTGAAATTTGGTCACCGAATCTAAACTGGGGCTTGAAAATTAGGAGTTTCGAGGTGTGATCAGTAACTAAACACCCTGGCACTACAAAAATCGTTAGCACTAAGTACGACAATTCCCTGCTCAATAATTGGTGGGGGTAGTAATTTATATATATCTGGGGGTATAATACCGAAGCAGACCACTTTTCTTTAGTCTCGAACTGTCACTAGCCTATACTTTACAGACTTCCTCATTACAGAGTCTGTCGTTATATTTAATTTGTGACCGATCATGGCTAATGCAAGCCAGTGCCGGATAGCCTTAGTCTACTTGTATTCTCTTTTTCGATTTTCATCGTAGCCAAATGATGTGATCAAGACTTACGCCAGTACCTGGCCTGGTACCTGGTGTTGTTTCTAACCTAACGGTAGTCTTGCCACTGAGTAGCAATTCATAGAATATGAAAAGCCCGGACCCATTATCTAACTCTTTTTTAGGGGGTTTAGAGACTACCAAACTCCTGACACTCTATTGTTGCTTTCTGTTGAGAGTGCAAGAGCACACTTGACCAACCGTGTACTATCCCTGCAAACCTTGGTTCAAACCACAGCCTCCATGTGTACCCCGAAGGGACCTCACCAATAACAGGTCACAGAAATAGGCGGCTCTCTGCTGAACTACCGATAGCACTGCGTCAAAGCAGATTGTGTCTCTAGAATGCCTTTAGGTATTGACCCGTCGACCTCATGCAAGGTATTCTTATCCTTCCCTTTTGGTTAATAAAAACCAGTTAGAATAACCTTCCCACCTCTAGTGAGGCTTCCTAGTCCATTTTATCGCATTTTCACGGTCCTGTTTGATTTTATCAGAATAAGAATTCAATACCAATGTAGGTCTCGATATGTACAGGTAAATGTCTACGAGCATCCGCTGGTATTATTACGGATCACTTAATTACAGACGAATGCTAAGGTCACATTATCAGAGTAGCTCATCCTGTAGCTAATAAGATGATTACTTAGACAATCATTCCAGCGTCTGTAAGCACCAGCACTAATAACCGCAGATAACCTCTACATAAGCTGTAAAACGGCATTGTTCCGCTTATGTTTAGATACCTGCATATTTGACCCTAGCGATTAAGGTTTCCTTAGTTTCCTACAGTCTTAACCTCAAACCTCACAACTTAACCTCAAATTTAAGTATACTTAACAATATTATTATTGAAATTTTCTAAAAAAAAACATGATGTTCTAATTGCATTTTTTGTTGTTGCATATATGTACCTCTCATCGGGTTAATTATATTCACTCGCACACCCCATACAAACACAACTGTTTTCCCATGACCTTTTTCTCCTTGCTTGCGTTAAGCTTTTGCAAATAGTATTTAAATATTATAATGACCTTAAGCCAATAAATAAACTACACACGACGCAAATAGTAAACAGACGACGACCATACAAAAGAAACAAATCGGAAAAAATACCGCAAAATCGTTATTTAATGACCAGCTTAAGGTAGTAAATGTGGCATAGCATGGCGATATACGCATATTGTTCACAGTTGCCAAGGTTTAAAGTAAAGAGTATGAAACTTATATAAAAAAATTTTCATAAATGGCCATTTAAGTTGTTTACAAACTCTTTAAAAAAAAAGAAGAAAAAGAAGGCTGAGATTGTGTGGAGTACCTTGTATGCGATTGATATTATTATTATTTAGAGAAGGAAAATTGAAAAGTCATAATTTTTATCTATGTAGGTGCTTCTATTGCAACTGACCCTAAAAGTTAGTGAAATATTCAGAGCATGAACACCAAAACCGAAGCCATAAGACGCTCATTATAATATTTCATTGAACTCATGTCTGTTCATTGCACACGAGTAACGAGAGTGGAGTGATGAGCTTGCAGGATTTCCGTAAGAAAGTTTTAATAAGTATGAGCAAATGTTGAACATAATAACAATGAACTTGGGCTAGTTTAAGCAGTTTTATGCTTTGAGTGAGACACGAACACTGTTCGAGAGTACAATAAAAAAAACACAGAATTTTTAAACAAAATTACTTACGTTCATTTTAAGCTCTTCATATTTTAAGAACTATAACTACTAAACAAAACACATTGAGTATTTCGTGCATGAGACGAGTAAGCTGGGCACTCACTAGTATAGAAAGTACGTGTTACTCGGGCAGCTCATTGCGTTTATGCTACTAACAGAGGTTTGCTCACTACTAGTATGGTATGAGTAGGCGTGTGTTCAGCAAGCTAGTTTGTGTTCGAGTATGACCACTTGCTTATGAGTTTATGAGCGCAACCATTAGACGAGCTTGCTCGCGTAACTGTTTAGTACGCAATGAATGTTTATTGTCGATAAAACTATGATTTTCTTACTAGAGTGATAATATGCTACAGATGAGCTATAGGTTTTGCAGGGTATCTCCTTAGTCTAAGGGTTAAACTAGGTTTCTGCATCTTGGTTTCTGTGAATAAATTAAAATACATGTAGTGAAGGAGTTAGCAGCCCATAAGTTAAATTTTTTGATCTGTTTCTCAGATTAAACCGCTGAAGCTTATCTGAAAACCAGATGGTTATATATACATATAACTCTAACTGTAAAACTGTTACTCCGATTTTGTTACATAACAAATCGAAATACTCTATATTCAAATTGTCTTTAAGTCTTAATTAAATCGTTAATTATTCTGTTCAATAGCGAATCTAATGTGTTTTAGCGAAACAGTTATTGTATTTCTTACTCCAGAGGAATAAGGCAAATATTATACAAACAAACATGTGTTAATAAAATACAACCATAAGTTTTAATTGTATACACAAATAGCGTGGTTCCTTCGTTATCCCTTATGCCGCTAATGTCCATCAGGTTGTTGTTAGAATACGCCTTTTTAAACACAAAATTAATCCCCAGATTAATATTTAAAATTAATTTAAATATAGGATAAAAAAATAATGTTTGGTTACACTATCCTATTCCGACAGTAGTTTGCTCGACTTGCCTTTCGCTTTGAAAGTAAGTCTATTGTTATAGAGTTCTTCTCCCAGGGGCATATTGCCTTGGAGATTATCAACTCCTTGACGCTAACTCTTCTGCGGTGTACTAGAGCAAATGTTCCCAAACCTTGCACGAGGCCTGAAACTGGAAAGTAAGAATATTTAAGGTCTAAACAGTGTACTGATACCACGGCAACTGGTAGCCCCCGGAGAGCCGCTCATCTCTATGACCGGTTTTTGGTGAGGTCTCTTCGTGGTACACGTGGTACGTGTGGTTATGCCCATCATTGTAGTTCTTCCAGATTCAGGTTCCATCCAACACAGAGCACTGGTCTAGATCGTGAGAATGTTAAATGACAATTAGTGCCCCGGGAGGAACAGACATAGGTTCCAGGACCCTTCTGAAGCTAAATTCGCGTCAAAGATTTCTTTCTATTGCATGTAAGCTGATTACATATAAAATATAATTTTGAAAATTTAAATTTTATTAGTCGAACTATTTGTATTAGACAGATATGAAACTTATAGCCAAGCTTAAGTTCGTTTTATTCTCTCTAAGAAAGAATAAATTAAATTACAAATTAGGTGATAACATTAAAGAAAAATTGGGAAAATTAAATTTTTAGACACCAACAGAGCGGAATGCACATTTTCTAGACAGCTACTTCCGTCATCAGCATTCTTCGTATCTATCTAATTAGGGTAGCGTTTAGTTATAAGCATCATCTATTTAACCAACCAAACTCAGATAAAGGAATACGAGAAAACTTGTATTCAATTATCAATCGTCAGTTGGTGAGAACGAAGTCTACTACTACCTTAAGCTTCCCTCTTGTTCAATATTTTTACTTTAATATTTACCACCATATATTTTTTGTTGCTCCAGCCAACCTTCGGTTAGCAATGAAAGCTACATTTGTTTATTTATTATTCTTTCTTAGAGAGAATAAAACGAACTTAAGCTTGACATTAAATTTCATATTTTCCAATAATTTTGAAAACCTTGAAGTCTTTCAGTGAACGGTTTTAAAGGGTTAATATAATTTGATTGTAATATAATTTGATTGTAATATTGAGAAAAAATAAAATATTTATGAATACGTAGTTAAAATTACTTTCCTCTTTACCGTAGTAGTAGTAAACCTTTCTTTATAAATCTTGTAAAGGGTGTTTTTTATAGAGGTATAGAACTTTAAGTTGGCATTACTTTTCAAGATGGCGACCGATTTAACAACTGTCAAGTGATTTATTCTCATGAATAGACTCACGCCTGAACAACGCTTGCAAATAGTGCAAATAGGGCCCAAAACGAGATTACCGTTATTCCCGATTTTCATAAGCGAATTTTGTTTAGCAATGAAGCGCACTTCTGGTTGAATGGCTACGTCAACAACCAAAACTGCCGCATTTGGAGTGAAGGTAATCCTCAAGTGTATGTCGAAACACCGTTACATCCAGAAAAACTGACTGTTTGGTGCGCTTTATGGCCTGGTGGAATCATTGGTCCGTACTTTTTCAACGTTACAGTCAATGGTGATCGGTATCATGATTACAACATTTTTCATTCCTGAATTGAATAACCATGATGTCCAGAAGATGTGGTTTCAAAAAGACGGCGCAACATGATTTATTGAAAGATACGTTTGGTGACCGCCTAATTTCACGTTTTGGACCTGTGAATTGGTCTCGAAGATCTTGTGATTTAACACCGCTAGACTACTTTCATTCCTTTTGGAAGACAACATTCGCCGTGTTATTGCCGATATACGGCCACAAATGTAGGAAAAAGTCATCGAAAATTGGACGTCCAGATTGGACTACATCGGCACCAGCCGTGGCGGTCATATGCCAGAAATCATATTTAAAATGTAATGCCACAAGATTATCTTTCGAATAAATAAAACTGATGTCAATCGAATAATCCATCGTTGTTTTATTGCAACTTGAAGTTCTATACCTCTATAAAAAACACCCTTTAGTTATTCCAAAAAAGTTTAATTTAAAATATATCAAACTTCCATTAAAATTTCCCTAATAGTCTTCATTGTAATAAATTGCAATTCCGTATATAATTCATTCAATATTTTGTGATCGATTGATTGAATAAATGATTAAATCACTGCGCAGGTGTTCACCAAGCCAAGTAGCAACCCTAATCCATTAAAATTACAAATTTCGTAGTTGAATTTTCTATTTTTATTTTATTTTTTTATTTTTTGGTCTAACGTTGTACGAGTAGTATTTAACGTTTAATACCATCTGAAAATAAATGAAACGAAATTTCGCTAATAGGACATGTTGGCAATTTCCTTTTAATTTACTGATAGAAAATTATTGAGTGATTGAAATAAAAACGTTTACAAAAAATAAATATAATTACAGTTTTTTGGCAACGCAGTCAAGTGATTTAGACGGATTTTTGTTTATGTACTTGAAATAAAATAATTTCGTTTTAATTAAAATGTTATTTAATGAAATTTTTTTTCAATATCATAAAACTTATTTAGATTTTTTGTTTTTTCTTCGCAAATACCTTATAGATACATAGATGTACTCGTATACGTACGTGCCGTGCTGCCTTAGTAATTTATTTGTATGTATTTTAAATTCATTTGTAAAGAGCATGAGTTAGAGACGAGACCTGTTTATTTTTTGTTTGATATTGACAATATCTTTTGTCTTGCTGTCAAATAACTGTCAAATTGTTTAGGGTCATTGTCAAAATGTTGTCTTGGGTGTGTTGCAACAATATAAAAAAAACAAGTTTAATGGAATTAATTTTTGCACAAGAAAAATAATATTTTTTTAAAAATACGTGAATTTAATTTTTACTGGTTTTTATCTTTATTTAAATTTAAAAAACACAAAAAAAATTGATTAAAATCTCTAACCGAATATATTTAAATTTCTCTTAATCAGTATTCGACTAGATGAGTCCTATTTGCTACTCGATAATGATTCGAATTTAAAAACAGCAAAGCTAATAAAGGGCGGTTAAATTTGTAAGGGCCGATGTTGATTTTGAATAAAACACAAATTATTTAGGAAATTATTGTCATTTCTTTTTATTTTTATAATATTGGTATGGTTATTTTGGAAGAAAATATCGGCCAAATGGCTGCCGCGATCTCGGCGGCACAACTCAATCCGATCCTCCAAATTCTCGATGAAGCTGAGGCATAATTGAGGTTCTATGCCCTTAATGTGCCGAATTATCTCACCGTTTAGCTCTTGAATTGTTGCTGGCTTATCGACGTACACCTGTTCTTTCAAGTAACCCCAAAGAAAGAAGTCCAATGGTGTCAAATCACATAATCTTGGCGGCCAATTTACATCGCTACCACGTGATATAACACAGCCATTGAATTTGTCGCGCAAAAAAGCCATTATTTCGTTAGCTGTGTGGCAAGTGGCACTGTCCTGTTGAACCCACATATCGTCCACATCCATATCATCCATTTCATTATCATCTCACGATAACGAACACCATTCACAGTAACTGTCTGACCGGCCTCATTTTGGAAAAAATACGGCCCGATAATGCCGCTAGCCCACAAACCGCACCAAATAGTCACTCTTTGTGGGTGCATTGGTTTTTCGACAATCACTCTTGGATTATCATTAGCCAAAATGCGGCAATTCTGCTTATTGACGAATCCACTGAGGTGAAAATGGGCCTTATCACTGAAGATGATTTTCTTCCAAAAATTTATCATCCAACGTTGGCATTTCTTGCCACCATTCTGAGACCATTGCTCTATTGTATATATTTCCATAGTTCAAATTGGGTTAGTCTCAAATTGAGAAATGTCAAATTATATGCAGAAAAAAGCTTGACATTTAGGTGTGGCTCACATTCAACATTGGCCCTTAGATTTAACCACCCGATATAAAGGGTGCTGCTAGTCTATCTATTGGTTCGAATTAAGAGATCTACTTGTTAAAGCTTTCACTGGATATATTGGAACCCCATTCAGGACTATTCTAAATGGACCTAACATAATTGAGCCCTGGATAATGAAAGTGGTATATGTCATATATTTCTTGTTTCGAGATATTAAGAGGGTTGCATTTCAAGGGATTAAAAAATATTTTTGTATTATGGAATTAAATATTTTGACAAATAAATAGTGCCAAGAAATAAGTATTTATTATGAGTGTGAAATTTATAACCATTTTTAAAAGGAAATGTGGTTTTGAAAGGTTGAAATGACTTATACCATTTTCAAAATTAACTGCATGACTTTATAAATGACATAAACCATCAACAAAATTTTTTACTAGAAATTAACATATTATTCAAACTCATTACATTGTACGAGTAACTAAGTAATTTTTGTTTTTAGAATTTAGGAAAATAAAGTGTTTGTGGAAAATTGATGGGATATAGGGTAGTAAATCCATCATATCTTTAAGTTTTTCTTCTGTTATTGGTCGAATGGTTGTGTATAATAAGAGCAAATCAATATTTTCCTTCCTTTAACACTTTGAATTCGAAATTGTAGCCCAAATAAGTTTTATAAAACATCTTATATGGAACATTTTTATAGAAATCTGATCCATGATGTTTCTCTTCCTATTAGTTGATTCTTTTAGTTGTAAGGGTTCCAATTTCTCTTAAAGTATGACCTGATTCATCAAAAGACGTTATTAGTCTTATTCGCATCCATTTCTTGGGAGTATAGGATATATTTCTTCGTCGTTAATGTCTACAATTAACTATAATTAGTGCATTTTTACATTAATGGGATTACCTGATCATACCTGAACCGCAATCTGATGACATGACAAAATTAATTATAATTATTTTGCCAAACTTTAAAAACAGACTCAATTATACTCGTACCATTATTAAAATACAATACAAATACAATGTATTTTGTTACCAACCAATTTTTCAACTTAATTTTCATGGCAAACTGCGAATTATTTCAAATTATGTTATTTTATGAGGATTTGATATGAAATAGCTGATAAACTAGATTTTTTTAAATTTTTGACTTATAACATTTTAAAAATCAAGGGCTCAATTATGGTATATTCTTATTTATTTATATTTATTTATTTATATTTATTCTTATGTTCCACCAGAAGAAACTTATAATATTGTTTCCAGTTTCGAATCATACACGCTTCGATAATTCACGATATATATAGAAATCCGATCGATATATCCCGTGAATGGGTCGTGCGAATAGAGTAGAATTTAATGCTCGTACGTATGCTTACGCATAGAAGTGCGTTCGAAGATGATGCTTCATCTGTAGCTATGGGTGCTGCAGATTTCAAGGAATCAGCAGCTCTTGATGTTGTTGGCATGTAAATCCAGTGCGATGTCCGATGGACTAAACACATTTTTCAAGTCGCGAAATAACCTTTTTTTGAAAGGGTGTAAAAGATACTTCACTCCACCTAATCGTCTTTCTATTTATATCACCTATATCCGTCATAGAATGAAATACAACTCTAATGTATGGGCCGGTGTCCCAAAGTATGTTTTGGAGCTACTCGACTGCGTGCAGGAGAGGGGGAAGAATAAAATCAGAAAAATTGTACCCGATACACACATATTTTTGCGCACAACACGCTTCTCATTAAGAGCCCATCTATTTTTGATCGATTTGCCAGTGAATCGCACTAAGTATTTTAGCAAAATTTCATTTTTTTTCCGAACAGCTTTTATGTGGAATAAACTCCCTGCGGATGTCTTTCCTGCCAACTTCAATATGGAAAAGTTTAAGTCATATGTCCACAAACACTACTTTCTCTATCCTCCTTCCCATAAACAAATTTCCTAGTTCCGGCACAATGCATTTCATGAGTTGGGGTCATCCCCTGAGTGCTGGTCCAAAAAACAAAATCCCGTTTGCAGTTTTTGGTATATACATACATCCTTATGGTAATTTTTTGTCTTCCACCCTATATTCCACCTCTTATAGTTTTTTCCCTGAAAAATAACGAAACATAATTTCTTTACAGTTTTACAATTAGGAATTTCTCATTATTTGCTACAATCCCATTCAGGTCTGTGCAATTGTTTTGGAATTTGGAATAATTTTTTGAAATAAATAAATATATATCTCCTGAGAAACAAGTCAATATACTGTTTACGTTTTTGTAACCTACTCTGAACGAACTTAATATCTGTATATTAAAAACTAATTCTGTTATGTCCCAGTTGGCCTCCTTAGGTCTCCAAACATACATTAATGTATAAAAATGTTCCTATATTTTACCTGTTCTATGGCATTTCCTGAAATAGTTATAAATATAATGTTTGCAGTTTAGCCATTTACTCCCTTCAAGCTTTCATATATCGCAACCCCATTCAGGTCGGTGCCAAGTGCCCATATCCTACCGTGCAATCGCTTATATGTGATAGAAAAATTTGATTTGATTAATGAGTCAACCCATTGTAGGACCATTGCTCCTACTAGGACTCTCGCCAGTGCAACTATCAGAAAGCCGTTTTGCAAGTTCAATCAATTATTTGCCTGACACTTTGGATTGGTAAAAAATTCGAATTTATCATTTCATCACTTGCCGTCATGAGATGTTAACTCAAACATAAATTGTTCTGTTTAAAGACTGAAAACACTGTCTGAAATAAAAATAGAAGCAAATTAAATATTTATAAAAATATTATTTTTGTATAGCTAATAGTACTTGCGTGATCCGATCTAACTATCCCCACAAATCTGATATTTTCCTGACAAATCAAGCACCTTCTTAGACAGAAACACTTTTTCCATCAATATTTAATATCATCAATAGCCACAATTAAGTGAAAAGCATTAATTTTTAAAGAATAGATATCCACCATGCCTTCACTAAACCCAGAGTCTCAATTACACTTTTATCGTGACGCTCTTTTGGTTTCATGGTGAGCATTGTGAGACGATTTTTTCATATTCTTAGGTTACATTCGATAAACAATACTCTTGGAATTCCTACTATATCTGTTATCTTGAGTAATTTAAATCCTTTTATTGAAGAATTTTTCTTTACCATTTTCCTTCTTACCGCATTAATCTCATCGTGGCTTCTACCGTTTTATTTTAATCCTGTCATCCAATATTTTGTCGGTGTGTAAACGTCCTAAATTTGGTTGCATTCTGACCCCCTTACAACGAATTAAAAAACAACATTGCCGTTTTATCAGATCTACGTTTTCGTAGATTTAAAGAGGAAAAACCCAGATGTATTAATATCACCCAGTGTATTTCCGAATGTCACTGTGCTCTATCTCTTAAGTCGTAAGACACTCAAAATATTCACAGATGGCAGCTACCATAAAAATAAACTAATGTTAAGAATAGTTTAAGACAAAACTAAAATACGTGCGCTAATAATCACTATCTTAAATTTTAATGTCAGATAAAAGAGTTGCATACCTTTAGGATGAAATATTAACAAAATAAAAAAATGGTATGACCGAATAGCATACTGCTGTTTTGTCTTTTGCTTAACTGTTGTTAACTACCTAAAAACCAATACAGACTATAAAAGCACCTTCTGCATGATAATTTTTAGTGCAGAGTTAAGTGTTGACATTGATACGAAGAAATTTTGCGTGTAATTACGACTCGCACTTGCCGATTTATTTTTTTTTTTTCATTTTATAAAACTATAATTTTCTGTATTAGTTCGCTATTATAAAATGGTTGACCTAAAATTCAAATAATATTTGAATTTGTCCTCATTAGAGCGGTTTCCAACTTCGCAATGCAGAGGGACTTTCATATATAACCCTATTCTTTGTA
Source organism: Phasia obesa (assembly GCA_949628195.1). Lineage (NCBI taxonomy): Eukaryota > Metazoa > Arthropoda > Insecta > Diptera > Tachinidae > Phasia > Phasia obesa. Next base: position 81,725,909 of record OX451217.1, on the reverse strand, counting down.
CAACAGGTTTCCAAAAAAATGCAGGCATATATGGGTAAGAGAGACGACTGAAACACTTATGAAGGACCTCAATAATTCTTAAAGAAATAAAGTCATTAAATACTAATTACAATCTCAGCGGATAAAGAGGACTTTTTCATTAAAAATATTTTCTGTACCTGCACTCCACCTAGAAAAGCATCACATCAAATTGCCTCTATTTAAAAATCCTGACTGTTACCCAAATTGTTTCACATTCTATTATCAAATTCCAAGAAATTTCATAATACAAATGCATCATATTTCATATTTCGTTGTAATAACATATTGATTGTGTGCTTGATGTAAGTGTTGAATGGGTTGGAAGCAATTTCTGAACTTTGCCGTCATAACTGACACAGAAACAGTCTAGTAAAATGATATTTTGATGCGAATTTGTAACATAACTAACAAACGTTTATACATATATCATTTGACAGATTATAAATTGAAATTGAATTTTTTTTCTCACTGAAAACTATCGATTCTTAATTCCTCTCAGTCATACTTATGGTGTTCATATACCCAGCAAACACAAAGACGAACGTTACGATTATCAGTCACATGATAATAGCTTAATTCTTAAAACGGTTTCAATGGTGATCTGCACAATCAATTTCCATGGTTAAAAAGTAGTTTACTAAGAACCGTTGTGGTGAGGTTGACACGCGAGAAATAGTCGAGAAAATCCATGGAATGATTTTGGACGATAGACAAATAAAACTGGGCGGGTTGGAAATAGACATCTCAGTCGAGCGGGCATGATATGAACATTAAGATATGAAATCATTAAGATATCAATATAATCCAAGAGTGTCCATTTATATAGGCACTTTTTAAAAATTCTATAAACTAAGCTACGAACTGCTACTTCATCCAGCTTGCTCTCCAGATTATGCCCCTTGCGACTTTTATTTGTTTCCAAATTTAAAGAAATGCCAAGGTGGTAAAAGATTTGACTTAAACGAAGAGGGGGATTAAAATACGTAAAAAGACTCTGGACTAAATGTATGGAAGACTATCTTTAGAAATAAAATCGTTTTTATCAAAAGAAATATCGTTTACTCAAGAAGTCACGGAATTTCACTCTATAATAGTTAAGTTGAATTACTTCAGAAAAAAAAACAATAAACAAATTTAATATTTTTTTTGTAGATTTTTTTGAGTCCCTTCTGCAAGATAATAGCTCTTTTATTAAAAAAAAAGCTTTCTTTAGAAAATAAAGTAAATTTTCTATCCGAAATTTGCGGCAGGTTTCCTTCGGATCACAACTATCCATTTGTATCGTCCTAAACAGAGTTGTCTTTAGATTTCAATTATTTTTCAATTGGACTTCACTTTCTTTGATAAACTTTACGCTTCCATCTTTTAGTTATAAACATCTATCGAGGCATTTTTTTAATTCTTTTTAAATTTCTGTAAATAAGCAGAATATTAAAAAAAATAAATCGCTGTTGCTAAATTATGTTTAACGTCTTAAAATTCAAAGCTAAATTGTATTTTATTTCATTTTATTAAGGTAACGTTCAATACATTCTTGTATGCATCTCATTTACTTATTTTCCAAACAAACACCATATTTTATACACTTTATTATTTTTCAAATTATTTCACAAGTTGATAGACAGATCTACTTGACACAAATTATAATAAGCATGCATAGCATTCGCATTTTAAGATCAGACTTTTGTGTTTGCTGGGTATATGCACTTACAATTTTTACACATAAACACATAGACTTTTCAAAGTTAAAGTTGTAAGGATGTGTGAAAGATAAAGTAAAGGAAGATGTGTGTTGGATACAGATTCAAATTATTTTCCTTTTTGTTCGTTACTTTTTGGTTTGTTGATTTTTCAATCATGTTAAACGGATATTGGCTGTTTATCATCAGACAAATTTATTCAATTTTTGTTATTAGAATTATATACGTTTTTTTTTTTTTATTTTATCATAATCTTTAATTTTTTCAAAATACTTGATGATAACTTTAGATCGAAAATTTTATTAATTCATTTCTTTTGAACAGTAATAATAATAAAAACTTAAAGTTTAAAAAGAAACTAAAAAACAATAATAAAATGTTGGTTATTTTGTGTTTCTTCTGCTGTATTAGTTGTGTTGTTTTCAATTTTATGTGCGTACGAAAATAAGTGTTGTTAACTGCATAGAAACCAATAGGAGAGATTGGCACTAAAGTTTATCTTCACTAATGTAAAGCTTAATAAGCAATGATGGCACGAATTTGCGTCATAAGTTAATGCGAAAATGAATTACCATTCCCTTCATATAATTCTTCGTTGAATATATTCAAATTTTAATTTAAATATTTTTTTTGTGAAGTAAAGTGGAAATTTTGTTTTTACGTTTTTCTGAAATTGCGTTTTCACAGCTTTTTTAAGATATATATAAGATCATTGTCAGACTTACACATACGTAACAGCTTATTCCGTTATTCTCTATTACTTTTTTTCTCCAGCAAGGTTTTCGTCTGTGTGGATCTCAATGACTTACTTCACATTGTGTCAGCATTCCGTCTAAATTTTCCCTTATTCTCCCACACATAGAATCAAGACCAGGGTATATGTCCTCACTACTGACACTTATTTCCAAATCAGCTGCAGTACATGCCAACTCGTCTGCAGCTTCATGTCCTACGATGTTGTAATGAACGGGTACCCAACACAATTTCAGTATGAGTTGTCCATTGAGAGCCTGTAGCTCTCTATGACAACGGCTGACTTCCTGATACACCTATTTTCGAGTGCTTTTATAGCCGTCTGACTGTCTATGTAAATAGTGATATCGTGTGAGTATATCAGCCTCGTAGAAAGTAACCTAGCAGCTTTAGACACCGCAAAGATTTCGGCTTGGAAAATGTTACATAAGTTATCCAGTCAGGAACTCGCAGTATACTGCACTTCCTGTACCATTATTACTTTTTTGAACCATCTGTATATCTCAATTCCTCCAGTGTAATTATCAGGAGGTTTCCAACCACCTTTTATTGGGATGATTGTAGTAAACTCCTTGTTCCAAAGGATTTCAAGCGTCAAATATCTATGTTATTTCTATGTTATCAATAACTATAGCTGTTTAACTGAGCAGGACGTATTACCTGCTCAGTTAGGGCTTGACATTGCAGTACTTGGTTTACTAAATTTCTCTTGAAAGTTATACTTCCATTTAAGATTTTAGCCAAAGATTACATTTTGACCGGATATTCTTCTTGAAATAAAACATTCTTCTTCTTGTAAAAAGTACTGTCTCTTACCAATAGCACTATATCGCCAGCACATGTCAATGCCCTCAATCTATGTGCATCAAGATTTAGCAGAATTTCATTCAATGCTAGAATTCATAAAGTAAAATAAAAATCAGATCAAATGAAATAAAAAATCAGAAAAATTAACAGGATATACATATGTACATATAATAAAATAGTAACTCATTTCCGTCTGTCTGTCTGTCTGCTTTTATTTTGCGTATCCCGTAAAAACTACTGGATGATGTACTTTAATCTAATTTTGTGAGGAGGTACCTTAGGATCCTGTTTACAATATAGGATACTTTTTTCGCAAAAATATCTCATTTTCAAGAGAAAGTGGAGAAAAAGAAGTGAAAAACGCAATATCCGGTTTAAAGGTACTGCAATTTTCGTTTAAAACTGGGATATTTTAAACACGGTTGCGAACCTTTTATTTTTGAAAAAGGGATATTTCAAAAACTGGGATATTTTAAACACAGTTATGCACCTTTTATTTTTGAAAGTGGGATATTTTAAACAAAATTGCGCAACAGATGGCGCCAGTAGAATACAATTTGTATTTTTTACTTCGTGGAATTAGATTGTTATTAAAATATTGTAAACACCTCTTACAGAGCTTAACAATAATTTTTAGAATTTTATATAAATTTTATAATTTTATCCACGGATGGGTAACTTTATATAAAGTAAATACATAAACCATAACTGAAGCACTATAAAAGTGAAAGTCTTACAATTGGTGTTGAATACTTTCAATGCAAAATCAAGCAAAATATTGTCAGGGCGCCCACGACGTGGTCGGCACAGCTAGTTGATACATATAATAAAGCAGCAACACAACCATTTCTTATTTCATATTTATTGAAAATTTTGTTGCTGGTGCAGAAAACAGCAATTTTTCGAATTTTTTGTGTTCGCATCACGTACAAGCTACTAGATGAATTTTAACGAAATTTTGTGAGGAGGTACCTTAGTATCTCGGTTCAAATATATGATACTTTTTTCAGCAATATTATCTCATTTCCAAGAGACAATAGAGAAAAAGTAGCGAAAATACGCAATCTTACTGATTTAAAGGTAATGAAAACTTTTACAGCATCTTCTATTTTTGAAAGCGGGATATTTTAAACACTGTTTTCAGATCTCTACAATAATTTTGGAATTTTATATATCGAACAAAATATTGTACGAACGCCTGCGACATGGCGGGCGCTAGTAAATAACTAAGATAATGAAGGTTCAAAACCTGCCAGTCCCAAAATAAAATCACTCATAATGAATTTATTAAATTAAATTAATTTATGAAATTAAGAGGAGATGGCCTTGGTGAAAAAAATTACAAAAAAATAAATTTCAACTTTCCTTACGCTAGATATATAAATGCTTCCAAAATCGATACCATTATTACCAATTTCAACGGTCGTTTATGTCTTTAAAGTTATTTTGTTTTTTTGTTACAAGCCCTCCTTCAAACTAATACTATTCTGCTGTAAATCTAAAAACAAAAAATATTTAATCTTTCAAAAATATTCAAAACCTCTCAATAAAAAAGTTCAACAAGGTTGTTGGCTGATTTAACATTGCAGTTGATTGTTTTTATGGCGCACCTGTGCTTAAGATTAAAATTATGAAAAAAAAAAATACAACTGAAGTTATAAAATTTAATAATAATGATGATCCAAGCAACTGAACAATTTTCTAACGCTCACAATCAAATGTTCATTAGAGTAGCTTATCGTCGTCGTTACCATCATTACGTACATTAAATATAGAAAGGGAAAAAACTGCTGCTTCTTTTTTTTAATTTTTTGCAATTGCACGCTTTTGTGCCACTTAAGATACAATTATGCGCTGCTGTAGCAACAATCGAATGACACAACAAAGACAGCAAAAACACTCAAAGGTGTTTTAGTGAAGAAGAAAATCTCTGATTTTTTTCAGACTTTTTTTAGAACCTTTGCCCTAAAAACTGTTTTAACGTTTTATTTTCTTGATGTCAATTTAAGACGCTAAAGTTGTGTCAGTAATTTTTTTTTTTTCTTAACGTAGTTTTTTTTTCAAATGTCATTTACTTTTGCTTTTGTTTGCCTCTAGAGTCTATAATCCAGCTGTGGAAACTTTTTAGCAAATGTTGCATGCTATTGTTAGGCTGCTGTTACTGGTGTTCAAATATTATCTAAGATTGTAAAAGGTCTTCTTCTTATGCATCATAACCTTTAAAATGTCTTTGAACTCTATTGCCATTATTGACATTTAAGTCGAATTGAAATTCTCTCAAATTTTAAATATTAAAACAGAATTTTGTTAATTTTTTCACATGAATTACGAAAGAAGAAGGCAAAAAAAGTATAAATAATAAATTACCAATTGTTTCAGGCGTACAACTTTTCTTCTTCCTATTTTTTCTCCCATATTACGGACACCACACTAATCTAACGTTAATAAAATATCTAATCATCTTTTTAGACATTTCCTAAAATTCTTTCTAGTGGATTTCAAAACTCGTAATGAACTGCACCTATCTAGTCATCGCCAAGTACAGAAAATGATCTTTGAGACGCGAATCTTCTGTTTTGGTTCTCGATGTGAATGCATGGTTGGGCTATAGTCATTATTTTATATATTTTCTATAGAAAATAATATTCTTAAATAACAATTTTACTCATATCAAGTATAAACAAATTTGTTTCCATATAATACGTGTTTTTCTTTCATAAAGAGAAACATTTTCTATAGAGAATGTATTTCTTTCTCCTTTGAAAAGGTAAACATTTCCTATAGAAAATATGCTTCTATTTAATGGAGAGGAATATTTTCTATGAAAAATGTGTTTGTCATTTTAATAAAGAGAAAATGTTTTATAAAAATTGTTTTTGTATTTAAAAAAGAAAACACTTAAATAAAATATATGTATTTCTCTTAACAAAGAGACTAATTTTGCTTTTTAGTAAAGAGAAACAATTTTAGGACCCTATTACGGTTTACAACTCAACTCTACCTCAGTTGAAAATTTTACAATTTGGTATTATCAATTACAACTCAACTTGTAAAAAATTTTTAAGTTGAATTTAAATTGTGTTACAACATTGTAGTTTCACCGCTTACAACCCTGTGTTAGTTTGGTTAACAAAAGTTTAAAAAAATTACAACTCATCAGTAGCAGTTGTTTTAAATTACAACTCATCAGTAGCAGTTGTCTTGCCAGTTGTCCTTTAGACAACTCAACTGAGTGGAGTTGTAAACCGTAATAGGGGCATTAATGAAAATATATGCCTCTCTATAAACATTTTCTGCATAAAATGTGTGTCTCTTAAATAAAGCCACGGTTTTGTATAGAAAATGTTTTTCTCTTTATTGCAATGAAAATTTCTCTTTAAAAATGCGTTTTATATTTAAAATAGGAAAATATTTTTAATCGACTTCAAAAAAAGAAGGAGGTTATAAATTCGCCTGTGTGTGTTTGTTGGCATAGTAATATATATAAGTATAAATATTTAAAATAAGAAATTAAAGGGTGTGCCATTAGTTGGTTTAATTTGATATATATATATGGCCAAACTTTTGAACCGTTATAGACAGACAGTTGAAATTTAGAAAGAACTTGCATTGCTAGGTCCGTTATAATAACAAGTATAAAATATGAATTTGAAAATTAAAGGGTGTCCCCAAAGTTAATGTAAATTAATATACATATATGGCCAAACTTTTGAACTTTTATAGATAGACAGTTGTAATTTACAAAGAACCTATATTGCTTAGTCCGCTATAACAACAAGTATAAAATTTGAATTGATAAATTAAAGGGTGTCCCCATTATTGATGTAATTTGACCCCATTACATTGATGTATTATGACCCCATCTTTTGAACCGTTATAGACAAACACTTGAAAATTAAACAAAATGTTCACTACTATGTCTGGTATAACAACAAGTATAAATATATCAAATTCGAAATTAAAGGGGTCCCCATAGTTGATGTAATTTGCTGTATATGGACACACAGTTAAAATTTACAAATAATCTGTATGACAAAGTCCACTGTAACAATTATTTAATTTTAAAATTTGAATTTAAAGGGTGTCCCAATAGTTTATGTAATTTGATGTATATGGCCAAACTTTTAAACCGTTATAGACAGACGGTTGAAGTTTACAAAGAATCTGTATTGCTACGTCCGCTATAACAGCAAGTATAAAATTTGAATTCGGAAATAACAGGTTGTCGCAATAGTTAGTGTAATTTTATGTATATAGCCAAACTTTTGATCCGCTATATACATATAATGGTTTGGGCATTGGTTTGACCTAAAAAACAAAGAACCCCGGGCTCTTGTGCCCATATATACTCCGGAAGCACTGCTCCAGCGGTAGAAAACCAACTGATATTTGCTTTAGATTATTGAATTCCAAAATTAGTTTTTTATCTGAATTGACATTTTGTTCTCCGAAATTTAAAAAATCCCGCTACAATCTTCCTCAAATATAATATAATCATTGTATAATTAAAGAAACATGATTTTAAGTTTGTCTGTTTTGAAGTCGGTTGTTTTGCAAGAATTATTATTTTATAATATTATGTTTAATCTTTATAGAAAATATAATTCCCTGTAATTTTCATTACAATATGTATTTCTGTATAATGAAAAGAATAATATTCTATATAAAATGTATTTCTCCTTAATAAAGAGAATAATTTTCTATAGAAAATATGAGTCTGTTAATTAAAGAGAAGATTTTTATTGGAAATATGTTTCTCTTTATTAAAGGGAATCATTTTCTGTACAAAATATTTTCCTTCACCAAAGTGAACCATTTTCTATAGAACACTACGTGGCTCTTTATTAAAGATGAAAATTTTCTTTAAACAATTTTTTTCTTTGCTTATCAGAACCTTAAAACTAATTAGTGATGAAACATAAATTTTTATGAACACAATTTCCAAAAAAATGGTACTAAAACTTTTATAATTATTTCTTTTTGTATCTTCTGTTAAGTGAGGTTGTAACTAACAGTAGAGTGTCTTTTTAGCTACTTGACTGCTCTTTCAGTTTTACTTTTCGTTTTAACCTTAACATTCTTTGCCGCACATAAGATTTATTGTTTTTGTTGTTCTAAAAATAAATATGTAGATACAAAAACAATTTATTATTTTTAAATATACGAGTATGTATTGGTTTGTCATTACTCAAGTATTTTGTTTAATAGCCACTTAAGCTGGCCGGGGAAATGACTTTATGTATAAGTGGTAATAATCATCATCATCATCAATGGCCACTTAAATTAGTTGTTCAAGCAATTGCTGATTTTTTTAATGACTCATGGCAGATTGAAATTAAAACGTTAAAAGTGAGTTTATGCAGGTATTAATTACAATAGAAACAAAAAGATTTAAATACTACACTTGTGATTTAATTGCCTTTTTGTGCATTTTACTTGAAATATTTAATTGACTTTCGTTTTTATGGCCTAAATGTTACTTAGTTAAGTGTCCTATGAACGCAATAACAACAATAGTTTTGTTTTTTAAAAAAGTAAAATTTGAATGGGAAGTATGTTCACTTCTATGAAATTTATATTTAAAATTTTTGCAATTTTTTGATTTTTTATATAATAAGTGAAAGGAAAAAATTAGGCAAAACAAAACTGAGCTTCAAATTATTGGTAATTTTTAGCGATTGCTGTTGAAATTAGCGTTATCGTCGGTGTTGTTTTTCAAGAAAGAAATGCACATAAAATGCACCAAACAGTGATTTTTTGTGTATGTCGCGGTACCTAGAGAATATCTGGTGGACATTTCTTACTCAAAAAGCACTAATTTTGACCATTGATTTAGTAACGAACTATAGTTATCAAATGTTTGAAATATTTAAAACCCCTGTATTCGAAAATCGGTTTTATATATCAAACCCGGTTCGTATAACCGGTTTTTCTTCGTAAATAAAACACATTTTTAATTATGTTTAAGAAATAGTATAAAGTAAAACTGTGGTCGAGTAAAAAAAGATGTTAAACAATTTTAAAAAATTATATTCAAAATCGTATAACCAGGGTTGTCAGATATGGCGATTTCTTACCAAACATGGCGATCTTCAATCTTATTTGGCGATCAAATTTTGGATTTGGCGACACGGGGACGTTTTGGCAACTTTTAAAACAGTTGGCAATTGTTCATTGAATTTTGACCAACATTAGAAACTGAATGAAGGAATATCAAAATAGATAACAAAGAAATTAAAGTTTTAAAAATAAATTAAATCGTTTTTCATATTTAAATATGACTTTAATTCTGGAAACCGGAAACTTTCGAAACATATAAATTTATTTTAAGTTCACGAACATTTCATATTTAAAAATGATTTCCATATCAAAAGATCACTTTATTCTGGGTACTAGAAACTTTATTTAGAGTTTACGAATATCTCCCGATGTTAAAATGTTGCAATTCCTTATCACAAGCAAAATTAGGAAAAAGGTTTCCTGATGATCTGGCCTGAGAAACCAGTGAAATACGTATAGGGACTAGCTCTTTCCCCCAACAAATAAATTGCATTTTTATTAAAAAACGTTATGGGTAATTAGCATAATATTAAATAATTAATATTTGAATTCCCAAAAATTTTATTAATAACTAAATATGCAACTGCTTGTGCAAACCTTGGCAACACTTGTTTTTTTTTTTTCGATTCTCTTGCGAGAACAAAATCAACTTGTGTATGCTTTTCATCACACCTTACGTCTGCATTCAGTGATGGCAAAAAACCATCCAATTGTAGAAGGACAGTAAGGAAAAATAAAAACGTAGTTTGTTTGTTGGTGTTTTGTTGAAGCTTTAATATTCTGTAATATTATTCTATTAACATAATTCTCATTGTGTTTTGTAGAATTTTATTACTTATAGAGTATTTTTGGCTTCTCTAAAATTAGGAAAAAGGTTTCCTGATGATCTGGCCTGAGCAACCAGTGAAATACGTATAGGGACTAGCTCTTTTCCCCCAACAAATAAATTGCATTTTTATTAAAAAACGTTATGGGTAATTAGCATAATATTAAATAATTAATATTTGAATTCCCAAACATTTTATTAATAGCAACATTTTTTGTTTTACAAAATTTTTATAAATCCTAACATTCTTTTGGATACTTATCAACCATAATAGAAAATATTAACTTTAGTTTAAGAAAGATTATAAAAAATATTATACCCCTGATCTGCTGGTAATTCCAATGAATTTTTCATTCTTATTTTTTACATACAAGGGAAGTTTTGAAGTAAGGATTAAATTCGTTTTATTCTCTCTATGTTGAAAGAATATCTTTTCCAAATTAGGTGATTAACATTAAAGAATTTGAATAAAAAGATCGATTTTAATACTGAATTCCACCCAAATTCGACTGCGAAACACATGCTATAAATTTTATGAATTGAAATATGGCATGTGGCCATATCTTTTGATCTTTAGTAATTTTGAATAAATTTAATTCCTATAAAACATATTCTAAATAAGAACAGGGTGACAAATACCTTAAGAATGGGTATGTTAAGGCCTCCAATTATTATAATAACCACTATTTTTCATTGTTTTAAGTAAAAATTATACCTTTCTCTTTTTAGCTTTTCGATTAAATTTATTTTTTGTGATTTGTTAAAAATAATTTTAAAATTTAAGAATATTGTATATATTAGAGGCAAATTTTAACAAAAACCTGTTTTGGTGCGATTTTTCACATCAATTTTGGCGAAATAAGTGAAAATAAATCTGACAACCCTGATTATAAGATTATTTATTTCTAAATAAGCATAATTCCAAGGCACATCATCAGGTTACCTCACTACGAAGGGGAAATATTAAGGCGAAAATTTTTTATTAATTTTTTATATGGAGTTTGTTAGTTCAATTTCCATTTAAGGGGAAAAATTGTAAATTGAACTGTCAAAAACCATATAAAAAAAATTGATAATTTTCGCCTTAATATTTCCCCTCCATAGTGAGGCTACCTGATGAATGTGCCTTGCATAATTCCTTCAAAATTTTTTAAATAAATATTTTATCAAAGAATCTTAAAATATTTATATTTAAAAAATATAATAATCCAAATATATTACAAGGGGGAAAGCATATACATTAGCTTAACCAGATCACTGTTGCTTAACCAGATCGTCAGTAGATTTTTTGAACTTTCTGAATAAAAACCCAAATTCTCATGCCCAAAATTTAATAAACCAAATCAGAAGTTTATTAAGTCTAGAAATGTAAAGTTTTTAATTTAAAGAGGTTACAATGGATTTTTTGTTTAGAAATTTGAATTTTTCTTGATTTCTAGACATAATAAACTTCTCATTGCGTTTATTAAATTTTGGGCATACGAATTTGGGTTTTTTTTTCAGAAAGTTCATAAAACCCATTGACGCTCTGGTTATAGAACAGTAAAATAGCTATATTGATATGCTTTCCCCATAGTAATCTATTCGGATTATTATATTTTTTTAAAATTAATTTAGAAATAAATAATGATGTTAAACAATTTTTATTCAAACACAAACATCACTCTTAAAAAGATATATTTATAAATTGGATAAATAATATTATAAATTGGAATTGTATTCTCTGTATGTTAAATTAAACTGTCATGTCATTCTGCTGTGATAGTTTATTTGTAAAAAGTTTTTTTTTTTGCAAACTATGTTACTACGAACTCACGTACAAATGTAAATTATATCGTAAGGTCAAATTTAGTAAAAGATTTGTTGGGTAATTGCGGACTTTGCCAAATTATTTATCTTCATAATGAGGTTTAACGTTAATAGGCATAAGTTCTTTTAAAAATCCGGTTAAAACACTCAAAAAAAGAGAAAACCCGATTTGTTTGAATATTTTTAAAACCGGTTTTATAAAAAGAACTAAATATTTTAATAAATTATATCTGAACTAAATCACGTTTATGTATATAAAGCTAACCAATTTGCAAGCTCTGGTGTCGCTTTAGTATATTTATGATGAAATGCAAACGAAACGGGACACAAATTATACATAGTGTCCAGATCTGATAGTTTAATCCCTGTTAGATAATTATTTTTTTTTTTAACACACTTATTGTAAGAAATAATCGTAGTATTTAATCTATACATATAATAAAACAGCAACTTATTTCCTGTCTATCTGTGTTTGCATCACATAAAAACTACTAGATGGATTTTAACAAAATTTTGTGAGGAGGTACCATAGTATCCTGATTCCAATATATAATTTCCTCTTATTTCCAAAAGAAAGTGAAGTAAAAGCAGAGAAAGTATGCCGATTTTTTTTACTGATTTAAATGTACTGCATACTTTAAGGCACCTTTTATTTTTGTAAGCAGATATTTAAAATACGGTTGTGCAGAGGATGGCGCTGTTTTAAAATAATGACAAAATATGAATTACTTACTGCCAAATAGCCGATTGAATGAAATTTGCATTTGATTTGTATTTTTACTTTGTGCAATTACATTGTTATTAAAATATTTTAAACACCTACCATGAAATATATAATCAAGCTTAAGTTCGTTTTTATTCTCTCTAAGAAAGAATTAATTAAATTACAAATTAGGTGATAATATTAAAGAAAAATTGGGAAAATTTAATTTTTAGACACCAGCAGGAGCGGAATGCGCATTTTCTAGACAGCCACGTCCGTCATCATTTTTCTTTAATATTATCACCTAATTTGTAATTTAATTAATTCTTTCTTAGAGAGAATAAAAACTAACTTAAGCTTGATTATAAATTTCATTGTATGTAATACATAAACAGTTCGACTAATAATAATTAAAATTTTAAACAACTTTTACAGAGATTTACAATTATTTTTAGAATTCTCGAATTTTATCCAGGGCTGGGTATCTTTATATAAAGTAAATACGTAAGAGTCTTAAAATTTAATGTGAATTACATGGGAGGGCACAGCTAGTATAGAAATATAATTAATGAAAGATTGAATTATAAATTATGTAATATAAAAATTTTGTTAATTAAATTATTTTTGTTTATGAATATGTACTTGGAAAATTCTTTAGATTAAACTTGATTAGATATATTATTAGTAAATTTTTTAAAACAAATTACATCGAATTATGACTAGACAGAAAACCATATTTATACTCTCCCTAAAGTAAATATTTGTCTTAAATGCCTAAAAATAACAAAAAATAAAACTTTTGTTTATAAATCCTCCTTTCACATCAATTATTTTTTATGACAAAAACATGCATTAACCGCTACAAAATCAACAAGAGAAAATAACTTAATAAATATACAAATCAATTTTGAAACTAAATAAAAGTTTGGCAATGTATGGATCAAATGATATATTGACACACAAATTTATTTGCACAAAATGTTTCTTTTTTTTTTTTTTTTTTTTTGTTTACTATTGAATTTTAGCAAAAAAGAAAATATACACATTTTCCCACCCACCACATCAAACGCTTAAAGACCAACCAACCATTCATCCATGCATTGCGAAAATATTTCTTATTTTTTTTCTTCACCAAAAAATATTTCAGTCTTGACGTTATTTTGTAAGTATCGAATGGTTGACTGACTGGTCATCTTTTAAATGCAAAAACAAGCATAATTTGTAGAAAGAAAACATGCAGCCGGAGACAAATTCGAAATACTCAAGGCATTAAAAACAAAATAAATCGCACAGTAGTACGTAATTGTACAATGAGGCAAAAGAAGAAGAAATTGTCTTAGAAAGTAACATTTGATGGACGAGTACATGGTTTAGGATCTTACTTAAGCAGATCAGTACTGCTCTGTATTTTTTTTCATTTAACTTGCTTCCTCAGTGACAAGTAAAAAATCCTTTGGTGGACGTTAACCAACTAATCACTAAGTCCTGCACAATCGTTAGTTGTATCTGAAGAATTTACTTTTTCTAACTGTCGAAATATAGTAATAAAAGTCCTTTTCACTAATTTAGTTCAAATAACCACTTGGGTTTTGGATAAGGCCCTCTAACGGCAGTTCGATTTTGTCTACCTGTGGTTCTATCTTATGTTTGCCAGGACTAGACATTATCCAATATCTGGCTTTTGAATATGGTCCTCTAATGGCATTTAAATTAAGCTTGTGTCTGCCTCTACTTCTGTCTTTTAGTTGCCAGAACTAGGCATTAACAAACAACATCTTCTTTGACTTTTATCCTGCCAGCATCACAACTATGCAGCTAAGATTACTTGGAGTGGCTCTACGTAGTTTTTCCTATATAATAGTCTCTAAAATCCACTTTAGCTGCATCGTGAGTAGCAGAGTATAACCATTGCAAGACCGTAATTTCATATCATGATATAGTTTATTTCTGGGTGGAAGTCTTAAAATACCACACTTGTAAAGCTTCTGAAGCGGCTTTTTTGTGATGTCACAAATTATATTCCAAGATTGCTTTAGAACCGAATTTGCAGACTTTCAAATCAAATCCTTTGTACCGATTCTCTAAGTTTAGAAGCAGACCCTTCGGTAGTTTCGTCAGAAGTTCCCACAAAGAATAACCTCTCCTCCCCTTGCAAGTAATTTTTATACGCTCCTCGTTTCGTTCTTTCTAGTCAGTCCACAAGAGAATTCTTCCTGGTTTACCAATATCAATTTTCTCTGATATTTAGTTGTTTTTCTGCTCCTATTAGTATACATCACATTCCCCTCCTATCCAAAGTCATATAAAGCTTCTTCTCAGTCTTTTATACTGTTTAATGTTTTCGCAAATTTAATTTTTTTGGCGCTTTCGTTATAGAAACTGACGTCTCTGCACCCCTTTAGGCAGGTTTACCTATTCCTTTAACATATACCACCATAGAATAAAGTCTAACCGTGCTGGGCTGGTTAATCTGTGTAGAAACTAAAATTCGACAGATACTTATAGTCCACATTCTTCTTACCAATTGTGCCACCGTTTTCTGTCCACATTTTGAAGTGTTACGTCTCTCCGCTACCCAAATTGACTTATAAGAAGTTACCTTTAGGTCCCCACCTCAAGCAGCTGTAAGATCCACTATTTACAGCAATTGTCCCACTTCTCTCGAGAAAAAAATATAGAATTTAAAATATTTAATACTCAAAATGATCTTTTAAGTCCTTCCTTCCTTCTCATAATTTTTGTATTATTAAGGCCCATTATTATAAGTTGCCAATAGCTAAAGTTAGGATTTTGTCAGAGAGATTAGTAGTTTTTCGTTATAATAACGAGGGTAATGATCGTTGCTATAACTTGCCTTTAAAGTACTTGTTAGTAAAAGGTTATTTTAAGTTTTCTTATAATAACGAAAAACAACTTATCTCCTCCACAAAATTCTTCCTTTAACTATTGGCAAGTTATTATTTATAATGGACCTAAGAACGTTTAGCTTGAACAAGAACACCAGATTTTCTGAGACATTATTATTTTACTTTAGTCCTCTAAAAACACGGTGCAACGACCTTTTTGTACTAAGTACTAAATATATTTCAATGCTTAGATAGAAATAAAAAATTTCGCATAACATAAAACGACAAAAAATTTTCAGAAAATAAAATAAACTGTTTAAGTATGCAAATCATGTGTAATGCAAATCTCTATAAAAACGAGTTATTAAATATGTGTTTGTAAGCGGAAAAGAGAAAAACTGGACAGGTTAATAAATATATGCCAAAGTAAAATAATGCAGGCATCATCGAATTTACTTTATAAACTTTATACATAAAAATTTTCATTTCTTTGCACGGACTTATATTTTTCCAAGGCATATTTATATGTAAGGTAGCATAAGTATGGATAGAGGGAAATGTTAAGGGGAACACTTTTAATGTTTTTGTATAGTGTAACTGTCAAACTCAATATAAAAAAAAATAAAAATTAAACATTGGGAGAAAATGCGGATGAAAATTTAACAGTCGTGAAGCTGTGTGCATTTTATTATGTGATGACAACGGCAAATAGAGTCAAAGATATCCAAAGCTAGATATAGCGTAAACAAATCTTTCTCTCTCTGGCATCATTGATATTTTTGTAAACAAAGAAAAAACTCTAAAACAGCTTGACCTTTGCCATTAACCAATTTTTTTTGGGCAGATTAAAAAAAAAAACAAACTATACTACCCTACAGCAAAATATATTACTCTCATTTCTTTTTTTTTAGTTCATTCAAACTTCTTTAGATACGTTCCTGCATGTTTGCTATTTCTGCTTTCGCTGATGGCATGTTCAGGTCTTTGTGGATGTTCGAGTTTTTTATATACCAGGGAGCAACTGTAATCCTACGTTGGCTCTTATTTGGGCGCCTTTGAATTTTTTCTACATTGCTAGTTGAGGCAGTGCCCCATAACACCAAATTGGTTTGAGGATCGACTTGTACAGTAGAAGTTTACAATCTAAGCTCAGGGTGGAGTTTCTGCCAATAAGCCAATTTAGTTGTACTGCTTTTAATTTCATTTGTGTTAGTAAGGCGACGGTCAAGTTGTTTACCCAGGTATTTTATGTTTGAAAGCTGCGGTATCATTTGGTTATTTATCCGAATAGGAGGTCATGAGTCCCTACGCAGTGCAAAAGTTATGGAAGTACATTTTTGTTCATTCACCTTTATTCTCCATTTCTTCAACCATTTTTCCAAATTGATTGTGTGGTCTTTTAAATGCTGTAATGCCACTTGGGCGCCGCTTTCATGTATACTTTAAAAAGCTGTGTCAATAGGGATATCTGATGTGTACAGTAAATACAAAATTGATCCCAAAATACTACCTTGGGGAACTCCAGCTTCAATCAGTTGTGGCGAGCTTAAAAAATCACCTTCTTTTAGTAAAAACTTTCGATTCGTTAAATAATTTTTCAGGAGCTTATAGATGTTTTCGGGCCAGTTCAGCTTTAACTTCCTGCCAAACCTTATCAAATGCTTGAGAAACGTCGATAAAAAGTGCAGAACAATATTTTTTTTCTTTAAAGGTCTTTCTAATTACATTTACTAATCTGTGTGTTTGTTGGATCGTACTATGTTGTTTTCTTAAGCCGAATTGGTGGTTCGGAATACATCCTTTCGCGCTAAGAATTGGATTCAGCTTAGTTATTAATATTCTCTCAAACAGCTTTGATATGTTTGATAAAAGGCTCTAAGATCTGTATGATTCTACCTTTGTATGGTCTTTTCCTGGTTTAGGAATCATAGTAATCAAAGAGATCCAAAACGCGCAGCAATTTTAAAATTATCTTTTATGGGAATTTAGGTACGTAAAGTCGTACCGTCTTAACCACCCTTGAGATTTTTCATATTATCAGGATTGTTTTTTTTTAACTAAAGAACCAAGCTGACTGCAACTGTCTGTCCAAACAGGAAAGGGGGTTTAGCAGAAGGGCTAAATCTAAAAATTTTAAAATTAGTTTTGCTTTGGATGGGCATGGATTCGAAATACTTTGAACTTGTATTCTTTATGTAATGATCCGTAAAAAATATCTGTTTCCATAAGGTATGGTAAAGGTGTGTATAGGCCACTCCAGATTTGTATTAATATTATTTGAAGTGGGAAAGTGTGAATTATAAACTGGAAATAACAATTCGAATGTTCAGTTTTATTGATTTAAATGACTTGGCAGCACTTTTTATTTTTGTAAACAGGAAATTTTAGAACTATCATTGTCAAAACTTTTCAATAATGAAATTTTATATAAATTTTACGTTGCAACGTCCTCAGTAATTACCCCAAGAGGGGTACCTCTATACTAAAGTAAATAAATAAACCATAAGCCCCTACGAAAACCCCTAAGTATTTGTGAGCACACACTTAAAACGAGACTCTCACAAGGAGAACAAAACATAAATTTCAATCAGTTGCATGCCAGCTTTCAACAAGGTAGTTTTGTGTCGCTTTGTTTTATGAAAATGGTGCAACTCTATAAATTTATAGCAACAATATAGAAATTTAATAAAGGCAACTAATTGTTCCTTTACTAATTGTTCTTTTTATTATAGCATTTACTAGCTGTGCCCACACAAGTTGTGTGCATCCTGACAATATTTTGTTCGATTTTGCTTTGAAAGTAGTCCACACCAAATTTTAAGACTCTTACGTATTTACTTTATATAAAATTCTAAAATTTATATGAAAAATTTATATGAAATTCTAAAAATGTGTGTAAAGCTCTGTAAAAGGTGTTTAAAATATTTTAATAACAATGCAATTCCACGAAGTAAAAATACAAATCAAATAAATATTTTATTAAATTGGCTATGTGGCAGTAAGTAATTTGTCATTGTGTATTTTAAAACAACGCCATCTGTTGCACAGCCATGTTTAAAATATCCCGACCTAAATTATGCAGTACCTTAAAATCGTTAAAGGTACTGCATAATTTTCACTGATTTCTCTCTACTTTCTCTGGGAAATAATATATTTTTTCGAAACAATAAATTGAATCAGGATACTAAGGTTCCTCGTCACAAAATTTTGTTAAAATCCATCCAGTAGTTTTTATGTGATTCGCACAGAGAAAGACAGATAGGAAATGAGTTACTGTTTTATTATATAGTCGTTAGTTATTTATTCATTTACATATAATTTTATTAACATTTACATATTTAATCTGTCAGACAGTTATTCTTAAATATACACAATTAAGTTATAAAATATGACAAATCACCATATACAATGCTGAGATTTTTATCAGTGCAAAACACCAACACATTCTCATTTTAACCACTTTCTCTGGTTGGGAACCTTGAAATAAACCCTATCTGCAGCACTCTAAATGTAAGAGTCTATAAATATCGGGTTAATTTCTTTCCAAACAAAAGGCAAGTTCGAACCAAATATTGTCAGGACGGTGCCTATAACTCAGAGTAGGGCATTTACACCCATTTTATTTATAGGCATTTTTGTTTATTTTGTTCCTTTTTATTATTTAAGTACACATGCCTGCTTATTTATCCTGACTACTGTCACTTTTGTCTATATCTGTACTCACTCACATTTAACTGAATAAGACGTTGACAGAAATTATTTATGCAAATATATTCTACTTGAGTTTTTATGTTTTTAAATTTAAATTTGCTGCTTTTATAGTTGTTGTTTGATGTTAAAACTGTTGAGTTTTAATGAAATGTACGTAAGCAAAAAAAAAAAACACAAAAAATAAAACTGAATAAAATGAAATGAAATAAAATAAAATCACATAAAGTAAATCAAAATAACTTAAAAGAAAAACCAGATGTAGCTAAATTTAAAATCTTAAGCTATTGTTTAAATGAATAGAAAAATAATATAAATCCAAAGGTTTAAATATTCCCTTTAATATAATATGTTATTAATTATTGAATATTTTAATAAAAGGCAAGGTTTGCATTTATTGAATAAAATTTTTGAACAAGTTTTTTAGTTATAAGACCTATTGTGCAGGCAGTAATTAATAAAGTATAGCTTTCTTTATACATAAATGACAAAAAAGAAAAGTCCTGTTAAAATTATGCTCATCTTTAATTCATTAATAAGTTTACCTTTCTCCAGTTAATTCCGACATTTTTCCTTTTATTTTCTGGCCATAACAAATAATTAATGGTTCTCCTTTGGCATTGTTTCATGCGCTATTGAAAATTGCAGCAACACAAAAAGGCGCAGCATAAAAATGTATCAATTGAACACGTTTATTGGATGGTTGAAAACAAATATTTTTCGCTATTTTTAAGTACGTTTTTTTCTTCTTTTTTTCTCTAGGCTGACATTATTTCCTGTTAATTGCAAAGGTATTAATTTGTACAGCATTTTTTGTAATGAAATGTTTCTGTTAAAAAATAAAATTCAGTTTTTCTGGCAGGGGAGTTACGGCGAATTATAGCAAATTATTATGTTGCATATTTACAGCATAATTATAAATTAATTAATCAAATGAAATATGAAAATGAATTTTTTTTTAAGTTATTAAATATCAAATGCCAGTGGTTTGGCAATTGTAGAAACAAAATATCATTGAAAAATTGTTAATATGTTGTTTGAAATGTACGGATTTGTTTTTATTTAGTTTTCAATTTATGAATTAAAATAAAAATATAAAAATCTTATGTGATTTAAAATAAATTCCATTTTTTTATGGGAGTAGCTCCACTAATATATCACTAGATTTAAGGCAAACTAATATGAAGTGAGTGTGAAAGCTGAGAATATCTTAACGTTTCTTTCAACTAAAAGGAAAAAGAATGCGAAGACGCTTAAAGAAATGATGAAAATGATGAAACTGTAAATGGGAACGAGAACAGTGTAAATAAAAAAGCCATAAAAGTAAGTGCGTCTTATATTTGATCGCTTAACCAGTCTATCGTACCCGTTCATGCTTCCCTTTGGTTGTTAATATTTTGTTTATTTATTTAGATTTTAGGACTTTAAGAATAAAACTCTTTCTTGGCCCGAGATAATAACAAGGTAGAGTGCTACATTCGGCCATGCCGAATCTTATATACCCTTCACTATACTAATGTTAAATATTCGCTTACTATGTTGTTTCCCAATTTCACAATAAATTACACACTGTGTAATTTTTTAAGTCATGGCAAAATAACCATATACGGACACCACTACGTGATAAAAGACCAAAAAAAAGACCCCTGTCTCCCAGTTTTGCCCAAAGTGCTCCAGGTTTTTTTATGGGCCCTCAAAGATGTGGGGCCTCAATGTCATTTTTGCAAAAAAATGATCATTTCCTCAAGCTCATATTTTGCAAACCGTTTGGAATTTTGATATACTCTCTGTCATAAGGAACAAAAATTGTTAACATATAAAATCAAAAAAACTTCATCTTCAAGGTGAAAATCGCAAAAAACTTTAAAAAATTCATTTTTTTACCTTTTTTTCCCCTGTTCAGGTCCATAGGTAGCAAACCGTTCAAAATTCAAGGAAACAATCAACTACAAAAATGAACCTAAGATCTCAATAAACAAATTTCTGGAACATATGAACTGCCTAGGAATGATTCTTAACAACGTTTAGGTAGCGCTTAGGAAGTTCATATGTTCATTTTTGTAGTTGATTGTTTCCTTGAATTTTGAACGGTTTGCTACCTATGGACCTGAACAGGGGAAAAAAGGTAAAAAAAAAATTGAATTTTTTTAATTTTTGTTTTTTATGACAAGAGCTACAACTTTGCCTCAGAGAGTATATCAAAATTTCAAACGGTTTGCAAAATATGAGCTTGAGGAAATGATAATTTTTTTGCAAAAATGACATCGAGGCCCCACATCTTTGAGGGCCCATAAAAAAAACCCGGAGGACTTTGGGCAAAACTGGGAGACAGGGGTCTTTTTTTTTGGTCTTTTATCACGTAGTGGTGTCCGTATATGGTTATTTTTGTCCGTGTTGCACGGTGTTACATACGGTTTTCACTTTTATAATTTTAAACTTCAAGTCGATATAATATACAAAAGATATAGAAACCTTTTTTTTAATCACCTAATTTGTAATTTTAATTATTCTTTCTTAGAGAGATTAAAACGAACTTAGGGTTGACTTTAAATTTCTTTACAAAAACTTTTCGGTAAATTTTTTTTGTAAAAATCCGTTTCAGTATTACTATTCTAACGGAATATATATGGAAAGGTCGTTATTAAAAAAAAAATTCTGCAAAATTTTTAGCAAAATATTTCGATAAAATTTTAAAAAAAATTTTCGATAAAATATTTAGAAAAACATTTCGATAAAACTTTACAAAAAATTTTCCATAAATCATTTTGTAGAATTTTCGATAATTTTTTTTTTAAATTAAGGACCTTTCCGCCATATGTATTCCGTTAGAAGGGTCACACTGTAGCACATTAGGGGGCCATTTGACCCCCAAATGTCCCAATTGAATGCTGCTGGTTCCCAGTAGGCACTCTATGGGTCTATCGGCTAACTCTATGTGTTTTGCTTTCTATAAAGGCCTTTAATATAAATCAAAGCAGAAAACCTCTACCAAACAAACAAAACTCGCCTCTCGCAGGGGGTTGTTGATCCCCCGAGATCTGTATGCACTCCATGCGATCGACTGGTTGCTGTCTAATATTTATTTAACAAACAAAAGCAAAAGAGAATCATTACTACCGAAAAAAATAAAAACAACTTGAAAAAATATAGATGGGCGTAGTTTTTTGCCCGCAGCCTCAAATGCAATGGTCTTCTGTTGCAGAATTTCATTAGTGAAATTTTCGAAACTGTGCCGTGTAGATTGATGGGTTTAGATTTTCTGTATCTTTTCTGGTGCCTTCTCAAGGTACAAACTAAATAGACGTACATCGCTTGTCAACTTTCCACTTGTGGTGAAGGGTATAAAAAGAGTAATAGTATTAGGAAGTGATAAAAAATATTTTGAAATAATTATTTGTCGACCAGAGCACGAAAATATACAAAGCGAAACGTTTCCTTTCGTTTTGTTGTCAGACGTTCGGCCACCTAGAAAACGTTGGGGTTGTGTGTGTGTACACACATATGTACATATAAGTG
This sequence comes from Phasia obesa, assembly GCA_949628195.1. Lineage (NCBI taxonomy): Eukaryota > Metazoa > Arthropoda > Insecta > Diptera > Tachinidae > Phasia > Phasia obesa. The sequence continues at coordinate 81,703,160 of OX451217.1, read as the reverse complement.
AATAATATATATAATCGCAGACTGGACAATCGTTATAGGATAACAAATACGCACAGTCTGTTTAAAGTCTGTGTTTTTTGGCTAGAATTATTTTTAATTTTTTTATTTGAAGCGCCTTATAATAGAACATTTTAATTCGTATGCGTTATATGTACGGCTTTAATTTAATACATACTTTATATTTGAACTTCTTCTCTGAATTATTAATTTGTAATTTAGTCTTCTTTTCTTTTTTCGAGACTATTATGCTTTAAATAATAAATAAATCTTTTAACACTGTTTTTCTTCTCCCTCCCCTTTCTTTGCAGGTACGTTTTGACACCAAAAACAAAAAAAATCCAAAGTAAACGTTAATGCGGACAACCCATTCATTGCTGTTTCAATTTTATACATTTAAGATTAAAGTATTCGAAATAAATATTTTGTGCAATTTTACGTGTTAAACATGCGTAAAACAACTTAAAATAAAAATACCAGTAAATCGAAAACAAAATTTCAATAAATTAATTTATATTAATGTTGAAAAGGAAATGGTTGCTCTTCTTTGGCAATGTGATGTGATAAAGGCGGCTTAAAATTTATGTATACAAAATGGTAACAAAGAAACTGTTAAAATATTGGAAACGGGAACAAAAGTAAGGTAATGAGTTTGCTAGCCTCCTAGCTGCAGATGGATGAGATTGGAAACGATTAACGGATGTTTTAAGAAATCTTTAATAGGCGTCGTTTTAATCATTTGAGAGTTTTGGGAAATCACAATTTAAAACATCGCATCCGAAGTCGTTTTTCATATAATACAGTACAGTTCAGTAATTAGACACACCAAGAATTTTTGTAAATTTGTTTATAAATCATATATAAATATGAAGTACTATTATACTATAATAACGATAACACTAAAACATCTTTGTTGCTTTCTTAGTCAGGGTATAAAAACAAACAAAACGTTTCGCAAATGTTTCGTGTAAAGAAATGAACTTTTAATTTTTTTAATCGTTTTGTACGTGACCAAAACAATTAATTTTTATATTACAAAGAACTTAAGCAATATAATTATAATTAACTTTTCGCATTTTTATATTAGAAAAAAAGCAGAAACGTTTTTTTGAGTGATTGATTTAGTTTGTTGGGTTTTCGAAAATAAGTATTGAAAGAGTTTAAACATCGCGTTCTTGGTATTTAATTGACTTTTTCGAGATCTGAAGTGTGTTTCCTTTAGTAAACTGGCTCCTTACAGAGCTGTGCAGCACTGTGGCACATATGTTAAAAAGGCGGCTAAAAATATTTTTACTTTACCATACATAGTATAGGATAAAGTATAGTAATCATGAAAAAATCGAGGTCGGGATTTCGAAGGGTTTATACGTTTAGAGGTCTCCTGAATCCATTTTGGCTATTTTCGCGATGATGTCTGTGGGTGGGTGGGTGTTTATGCTACTATTTTTATGGGGTTTGCACAGGTCATACCGTTTAACATATCAAAATGAAATTTAGTATGTGCCTTTGGGATATGGTGATAAAGAGCTGTATAGTTTTTGGGCATAATCCGGAGAGGGCAAGGTGTAGTTTCATTACCCCCAAATTTTGTGAACGGTCTACAGGTCATACCGAATGACATATGAAAATGAAATTCAGTATGTGCTGTGTTTTTTGGGCATAATCGGGAAGGGGCAAGGGGTAGTTTACTTAACACCCCAAACCGAAAATAATTAATTTTCCGATTCGAATATACTTTCAACTTTTATTCTTTATGCAATATATCCATAAAAATATCTGTTTCCATTGGGTATGGTAAAGTTGAGTGTAGGCCACTCCAGTTTTAATTTTTTTATTGTTACCGATTTGAAATTTATGTTACTCGATTGAAAGTTAATTCCAGTAAACCTCGGGCACAAAAAATTACAACTCTATTTAAACTATATCACAGCGAACAGGGTGATTTAAAATCGACCACTGAAGCAAACCTCCTCTATTTTACTAAAACTAAAAATTTCCTATTTTAATTTTAATTGTTAAATTATTATAACTTTTTTTTTCTAAAAGAATTTAAAGCCAAATAAATTGTATATTGTATATCTTTAGTTTATTGGCCAATCCTATGTTTTATGATTTTATTTGTTACCATGAACTAATTGGGCCTAATGTTGCTGAATGTAAATAAAACAAATTTATTACATTTTTAGGGTTCCGTACACAAAGTGTAAAAACGTAACCCTATTGTTTTCGCTACAATGTCTGTCCGTCTGTCAGCGCCTTTTATCTCTGGAACCATAATAGGTAGACTCTTGAAATTTTCACAGATGATGTATAGCTGTATATAGCAGCAAATACTAAAACTTATAGGGTGTTCCGATAGAGAGGTGTTATTCACAAATATGTGCATATTTCGTGAACTGTAAGTGGGATACACTTGAAATTTACAAACAGTAATTAAAACTCAGTTCACTATATAAACAACTATAAAAAATAAAACTCAAAATTAAAGGGTGTTCCGATAGTGGTGTGATTTGCATGTATAAGGCCTAAGTTTTGAACCATAATAGGTAGATGCTTGAAATTTTCAGAGAAGGTGTATAGCTGTGGCCGCTATAGTAGCAACTACGAAATTTTATAGGGTGTTCCGATATAAAGGTGTTATTCACGAATATGTGTTTATATCTTGAACTATAGGAGGCATACACTAAAAATTTACAAACAGTAATTAAAAGCTAATTCGCTTCATAAACAAGTCTAAAAAAATAAACCTAAAAATTAAAGGGTGTTCCGATAGTGGTGTGATTTGCGTGTATAAGGCCTAAGTTTTGAACCATAATAGGTAGACACTTGAAATTTTCACAGAAGGCGTATAACTGTGGCCACTATAGCAACAAATACTACAACTTATAGGGTGTTCCGAAAGTGACGTGTTATTTGCCTGTATATCTCTATTTCTTGCGCTATAGGAAGCAACCACTTAAAATTTGAAGTGATTTAAACTATGCGTTATAAGCAAGTAATATATTAAACCTAAAAATTAACGGGTGTTCCGTTAGTGACGTGATTTGTATGTGTAGGTTTTGAATGATAATAGGTAGACTCTTGAAGTTTTCACAGAATGAGTATTACTATGGCCACTATAAAAAATAGTAAAAATTAAATGGGTGCCGGCAGTGACGTAATTTACATGCACATTGACTAATTTTTTAACCATAATAGATAGACTCTTGAAATTTTCACAAAGGTGTATTACTATGACCCCTATAAAAACAATAAAAATTTAAAGGGTTTTGTTGACAGTGACGTGTTTTGCATGTATAACGACATATTTTTTGAACCGTGATAAGTAGACTCTTCCAGTTTGTATAGAAGATGTGATGCCATGGTCATGGTAGACTCTTGATATATTCATAGAAAGAGAATTGCCATGGCCGCCATAGCAAAAAACAAAATTAAAGGGTGTACCGACAGAGATTTGTACGTAAATCGCCTTATTTTTTGAACCGTAATAGGTAGCCTCTTTAAATGTTTACAGTAGATGTTGTACTTCGGCCGCTGTAACAATTACTAATATCTAAAGGGTGTTCCATCAGTGACATGTTTTTCACGTATATTACCTTATTTTTTGAACCGCAATAGGTAGGCTCATGTATATTTCTATATATAGTGTATTACCATGGCCGATATAACAAAAATTGCTAAAATTTAAAGAGTGTTCCAACAGTGATGCAATTATGACTTTAATTTTAAAATTAAAGGGTGTCTCATAAGACATGAAAAACTTAAAAACTTGAATTTTTAAAGTTGTACTAAACATAGTACGGAACCCTAAGTGTGTGAGTCTCGCACTTGACTAATTTATTTATCCCGCCGTTTCTTCACTTTTTTGGTGACTTTTTCAAGGGATTTTCGTCTATATTTGATAAAAAAAAAAGTATAATATTAATTTTTATAAATACATAAACAACAATACAACTTTCAATAAATAATAATTTGTTACATTAAATACATAATTTTATATTATTATGCAACCTATAAATCTTTCGTGCTAAAAAAATAAAATCTTGAGTCTTTCAGAAACATTTAAATATTTTTCTTTTTTCAAAAAAGGTCAAAATTTCCCGAAATTTTCCTACACAAAGACTTAAGCTCTAAGTCCTTCATGTCAAACCACGTCTAATAAAATATTGCACTATTTTGTAGTCCTAATCCTTTCCTTTACTTCTGTACTCCATTGCATATCCGCCAGGTTCCGCCCGTGTGAACCAGACATTTTTTTCTTTTGTGCTAAATTTAGCAATACAAAAGTTTTTCAAAAAAAAACCTTTTTTCTTTACTGATTTACTACGTTATTTTTTAAATATTTTAGCCTTCTTAACAAAGGTCTAAAGAATACAAATTTTATATTAAATCGCCTTAAGAGATGGCTCTTATAGGTTTTGCTAGACTCTGTCCATCAAAGGAACATGTGACCCAATATTAGAGTAATTAACATAAAAATCACATAAAAAAATTTCTTAAAAAAATACCTTTAAATATAACTATAATTTTATTAGCTTGACCATAAAGAGAATTGGTCGTGCGTGATTTTATCTGTTTTTTTTTAAAGTGAAAGAAAACAGCGTATCAAAATTCAAATCAAATTAAACCTTATGGATTTTTGACCGCCTTCACTTGAAATGGTCCACTATTATTATTATTCAGCATATTCCATAATGAACATAAGCTGTCTACATAGAATCTCCAGGCTTGTCTGTCCATTGCAATAAAGTGAACTTCGTTCAATGATTTATCGGTTTCTTTGAATATTGTGCGCCTCCATGTAGTTTTCGGTCTTCCTCGTTTCCTTGAGCCTTGGGGGTTCCACTCTAGTGCTGCGTGGCATATTTCGTTGTATGGCTTTCTAAGCGTATGACCAATCCATTTGTAATTTCTACTTTTTATTTGAGAGTTGATATTGTCCTCACCATCGATTTAAAGGAGTTATTCCTTGGTGATAACTCTAGGCCACCAGATTTTTAAAATATATCGTAGGCATCGGTTTGTAAATGCTTGTAATTTTTGTTTCATGGCTTCGTTTACCGACCTTGTTTCGGAGCTGTACAAAAGAACTCTTTTCACCCAAGAGTTGGAAACGTGATTCGTAGGTCATATTTTGCACCCGTTGAAGTCAATAAATCTATTTTCATTTGCATTTCATCTTTCTTCGCAGCCATCAGTACTAGTTCATCCGCTTAGTCGAGATCCGAAAGTTGACCGTTTATTTCCCACTGTAGCCCACTACTTGCACCAGACACGGATGGCATTATGTCGTCAAGAACTGTGACAAAAAGTATAGGGGATAATAAGCAACCTTGCTTGACGCCGCTTATTGTTTCAAAAGAATCGATAATTCTTCCGCAATGTGAAACACACATTTTGGAGTCTTGAAATTACTCCTTTATAAGAGCGACTATTTTCTCTGGTATTCCTTTGTCAGCAAGAGCATGTCATATTTTAATTTTATCAATGGCTTCGAAGGCATTCTCGAAATCGAGATAAAGTGTTGAGTTGTATTCATTACATTGCTCTATTATTATTATTAAATACTTTGGGGAGAACCCTTTCCCCCCAGTCCTATTTCACCAACGAATTAATTTCCACTTTTATCATTGAAAACCCCACTTTGCGACCTTTAAAAACACTAACGTAATTAAAAATCACTAGAGCATACAAATCAAGTAAAATTTACAGTCACAACAACCAACTGAATAACCTCTTTAACCACTATCGCTACTGTAGCTACTGGAGGAGCACTACTACAAAAGCAAATCAGTTCACTTATACACTATTGCACTATTGTTTGCAATGTTTTGTGGTTAATTAATGTTTTCAGTTGTAAAGTGCCTTCGCCTTTGAGTTTATGCTGTTTTTTTTATCAACACATTACACACGATATCAGTGGCATTATTAATATTGATTTGCAAAGGTACGCACTTATTTCCAATTAGATAACACAATTACAACATTATAGCCAACAGTGTATGACATATAGAGGCAGAGATTTTTATGTTAAATCTATTTTAAAATAAATAAAAAAATTTTTTGTAGCGAGATACTTCTGTACTTTTTTCTACTAATGGATTGAAGTAATGCGAAGGTGCCCTTCGATGTCAAACGAGGTAACAAGATTTTATTGGTCGAAAAATCTTTCTAGCCTTACAATTTCTCGCGACACATATTACCAATTTATAGTCATCGTGCAGCTGTCAGAACCTGCATATTCTGATCTCAGTATTTCCTATTAAAGTTGATTGGTATTAATGGTATCTAAGACCTCAATATTCGATAGACCATCCCGTAAGTAGCTCTTTGTCACACTTATTAAGTGGGCTACACCTTGTTAGAAGCTCCAGTGATGTGAAATTTCAGCCTCTACCTAGAAAACAATTTTCTTCTTAACATTCAGTACAGCCAAATGAGAATAAATTCTTTGACTCGTCATAATATGACGGGGCAAATAGAAAGGGACCTTCGGGTAAAAAAGTAAATTTTACAGGAGAACCCGTTAAAGTTTACCCTTTTTTCAGCGTTTTTTGCGAGTGTAAATGCTGTTAACATACACACTGAAATACTAGATTTTAAAGTTCACTCGGAGGCAAAGTTAGCAAACAATGTTGACTTCCCCTTGTAAGGTTAAGGTGGTTGGTAGCCGTGCCGAGAACCTGAATGGCTAGTTAGTGGTTAAAGTGGACTAGTTGTTAACAGCTCCCGTAATCTACGGTGGTACAGCATACGCCCCAGAGATGCGTGGTCAAGACGGTGCTGGCCTTTAGTATGCGAACTCCAGTTTCAATGTAGACTTACCCACGCATAAGGAGCACAGGGTGCACAGGTTAATCTGTAAAGGTTCTCCTATGGCGTTGAACCATGATACTTAGATAGGGATGAAGAAGGAAGACTCGTTAGAGGTGGAGAGGTTAATCCGTTTAGGAGTCTCTACAGCTCATGCCTAAAATGAGATGCAGAAGAGAAGGCGGGGAAAGGGAAGAGGCTGAAAAGGCAGCGCACATTGTACGATAATGTCCAGCACTGGCTAGCACAAGACTCAGGACCATTGGTAGAAGCCTGTTAAATGTGGATGCCTTGGGGGACCTCAGCCTTGAACAAATGCTAGCAATTACTAGAGACTGCGTGATGAGAAAGAAGGCCGACAATTACCAATCGACAATCTGAAATCACTAAAGTCAAGTTAAAGGGCTGGTTGTATCACGTGACTCAATGAAAGTAGGTTGCCGTAAATTACATTTTGGTCTGTTCTCAAGCAAACCGCAGAAGTAAAAATTGAGATGTGTCCTAAATAATATTAAAATTTTTAGAAAATTAAAGAAACAGTTCGAAAATAGGTTTTGAATTTTTTTTTTAAGTAAGTATAAAATAATTGTTGAAAATTTTTACTTTTTTAATTTTTTATTCATTTATGTAGATGCTACCCAATATTGACAAAATAAAAATTAAATTTTTTATAAAATACAACCACAGTTTTAAATATTTTTAAACAGTTTTGCTTTCCACTGCTTTTAATTTCTGTAAATCTGTGTTATTAAAACTTTGCATATTTTAATAAACCAAAAGCAGAAAACCTATAAAAAATTAAATTTGCTGTCAACTTCCTCATTAGCCAGTATCATCACGTCACAAACCACATTTACACTGACCATTGTATGTGTGTTGCTATAGTCTGTTTGTGTGTTACTATAGGTTTTGGTCAAAAATATTACGTTTTCAAATAAACCAAATTGTTTTCCAGTCCCCCCCTAATGCTGTAAAGTAAATAATATATTGAATAATGTTTTATAACAGCGTCAATAACTTGTGTCTTTATGTCCAGCCTGATTACAAATGCAAAAAAACAAAAAAAAACTCAATCAACCAATGATTGGAATTTCAATTAAACACAAAAAAAAATTTCCCCATTAAATAAATCTAACTAAACCACATGAAAAAAACCAGTCATTGGATTTACTAATGTGCTACAATTTAAAATACTTTGTTACCATTTTGTTGTCTTCAATTCGCTTTTAATTGAAAACCTTTACATGTCTGCAAAATTGAAATGGCAAACATTGCTTTTTTTGTTGTAAATAAATCATTAATCATTAGCAAATTTAAATAAAGAGTAAAAAGCTCAACATAAAAAAGACAGTTTTTAGTTTATGACACATTTTTAGTTTTTTTTATTATATTTTTGGTTTTATAAAAAATAAAAGTTTTGAGGTTTTTGCATCATTTATATTTGAAACTTATTATGCAAAAGTTTTAGTTGTTGCCATAAGCCAAAAAAAAAAATTATTTGCATTTAGCAAATATTTCCTGTTTCATTTCTTTACCAGGAAATTTATTTTAGTTTTTGAAAGTTTGGATCAGATTTTACTTTAAAAATAAGGATACATATGCACCCTATAAATGGATTCACGCTATTAAAGGAGTTGGAACAAAATGTGAATTGGTCCAGAGCAAGCATTTTTTCTTATAGTTGAAAAAGAGAAATAATTAATATTGCATTTTTGAAAATTAAATTGTCCATTTTTTTTTAATTTAAGTTTTAAATAAATTTAAACTTTTTTTTTTGTATCTTAGAAGTTATTTGAGATTAGCTTTCGGTCAAGCAAATTCCTTGTAGGCGCAATGAGTACGCAGAAATTTTTTTTTGCACTAATTAAAGGTTTTAATTAGTTTTAAAATAAATTTTAATTAAATTTTTTAATTGATTCAAATATATATTTATTTAAAACAGCACAAAAAAATTTCCTAATTAAACATTGAAACTGAATCAATTAATTTTTTAATTAACTTTTAATTTGAATGAGTGTGTAGATAAATATGTCTTTAACTAGCAGAAACAAAACCCATTTTTTTTTTTAAATTGAAAAAAAATATAGCATGCGATAAAAAGTATTCCCATACATTTAGTACGTATTCTGCACAGATTTTCAGGCTTTTTTAAAAAATATGGTTATTGTTTCCAAACCCTTCCATCTCAGAGAATCAGAGAACTCATAAAAAATGTTCGCAAATACTTTTGGAAAAAAGTGTGAACGCAGTTTGTTAGTATGATCTATTATCTTCTTATTCGTACCGGTTTGATTCGCTGAGATGGAAGGGTTTGGACACAGTGGCTATTTCCGTCAGAAAACTCATATAAAGAGTGATTTTTTAAGAGCTTGAGAACTTTTTTTAAAAAAAAACGCATAAAATTTGCAAAATCTCATCGGTTCTTTATTTGAAACGTTAGATTGGTCCATGACATTTACTTTTTGAAGATAATTTCATTTAAATGTTGACCGCGGCTGCGTCTTAGGTGGTCCATTCGGAAAGTCCAATTTTGGGCAACTTTTTCGAGCATTTCGGCCGGAATAGCCCGAATTTCTTCGGAAATGTTGTCTTCCAAAGCTGGAATAGTTGCTGGCTTATTTCTGTAGACTTTAGACTTGACTTGCCCCACAAAAAATAGTCTAAAGGCGTCAAATCGCATGATCTTGGTGGCCAACTTACCGGTCCATTTCTTGAGATGAATTGTTCTCCGAAGTTTTCCCTCAAAATGGCCATAGAATCGCGAGCTGTGTGGCATGTAGCGCCATCTTGTTGAAACCACATGTCAACCAAGTTCAGTTGTTCCATTTTTGGCAACAAAAAGTTTGTTAGCATCGAACGATAGCGATCGCCATTCACCGTAACGTTGCGTCCAACAGCATCTTTGAAAAAATACGGTCCAATGATTCCACCAGCGTACAAACCACACCAAACAGTGCATTTTTCGGGATGCATGGGCAGTTCTTGAACGGCTTCTGGTTGCTCTTCACTCCAAATGCGGCAATTTTGCTTATTTACGTAGCCATTCAACCAGAAATGAGCCTCATCGCTGAACAAAATTTGTCACATTTGAACATTTCGAACCGAACACTGATTTTGGTAATAAAATTCAATGATTTGCAAGCGTTGCTCGTTAGTAAGTCTATTCATGATGAAATGTCAAAGCATACTGAGCATCTTTCTCTTTGGCACCATGTCTGAAATCTCACGTGATCTGTCAAATACTAATGCATGAAAATCCTAACCTCAAAAAAATCACCCATTACTAGAAATTTTCAAATGTGCATAATACGTACTAAATGTATAGGAAAACTTTTTTATCGCATGCTATATTTTTTCAATAAAAAAATGGGTTTTGTCTCTGCTAGTTAAATACGTATTTATCTTCGCACACATTTAATTTGAAACCTATTTTAAACATTTAATTGCTGATGTGTAATATTTTTTAAACACCCTCGTGTACAAGCGACTACACTAACTTAAATATTTGGGGTGCCCAAGATAGTGTTTGTGTTGTGGGTTCGATTCCCTCCAAAGACTCTGGTATTTTTCACTACATGTTGCCAGGAAGACCAAAAACGTGCTTAAGTATAATCTGCGTACGTTAAGAGTGCTGTAGCTCAAGTGGTAAGCACGTTGACTACTAAGGCATGGTCACGAGTTCAATACTCAGCAGTGGCAACAACGATTTTTCAGATATGTATTAGAATTCTATTCACTGCAGTGCATATCACAGCGCCCACCTTCGTATTACCATATATTAATAAAATAATTATAATTTGGCTATACTAGCTTCACATTAATAAGCCTCAATAACACCAAAGGCGCTGCAACACTGTTCTAATAATATATATAACGTGCAATTGCAGTGTGGCTGGAAGTGAAACTTTTACTCTAACTTACCATCTGTGTTATCTATACCTATACCTTTCCAAAGGAAGTAAAACCAATTATTATTGGCATTAACTTCCTGTTTCCCTTTAAAAAAACTGTCTTTATGTGTCAGTAAAAGGTTATGGAAACTTCAAGTATCGTCTGGCCACATCATGCTCCAGCCACTGGGCCTATATATTAAAACGTTGGATGCTACGGGGACCTTAGCCTTAGGCAAATGTTAGGAATTAAGAGAGACTCTGTGATGGGGAAGAAAGCCGCTATTTATCAGATGCCAGTCTCAATTCACTACAGGCGAAAATAAATCGCTTGAATGTGGTAGTCGTAAATTATCAGCCGGGTGTCGATAATGGTTGAAGCAACTAAGGGCGCCGAAAAGGGGCCCATAAAGTTAGTGGTCTGCTTCGATGTCCTCCTACGAAATAATAAATAATATTTTATAAATATAATCAAACTGTAAGAAAACCATGTCTGTCTGTCTGTCTGTAATATATATATATATATATATATATATATATATATATATGACCGCGACTTATAAAAGGGACCTAAGGGTAACAAAGTAAATTTTACAGGAGAGCAGTTTAAAGTTTTACGTTATTTTACAAGTGTAAAAACTGGTATTAACATAAGTGAACGCAGCTTCTGCGAGGTCTGAGATCACTTACACTCAATTTTCGAGTAAATTTTACATCGATTTACATCGAGTACAAAAAAAAACAAATGGCCCGATCGACCCTTAGGTCCCTTTTATTAATCGCGATCAACGCTATTGAGTTGTCAGAGACTTGAGAGGAATTCATTTGTATGGTAAGAAATTATTTCATGTTTTGAACTTGGAGAAATTTAAGAAATTGCTTGTTGCTTATTCTAAACAAAATTGTAAAAATGACAATTTATGACATCTGTTAAGAATATGACAGAATAAATATAAATTAAATGATGAATAAATTAATAAAAGAATAAATGATAAATAAATGATTTAATAAAAACACAAAAAAACCAAAACAATTTATACAAATTTATTTTTGATATGCATATTAAATTATGCATTTAAAAAATAATTAAATAAAAAATATCCAAAAAAATAAATGCAATTAAATATGGATTGTTGAGATATACATGCATACAGTGATGTTCCATAAAATAGAGCCAGTTTCACTTTCTACATTTTACTGTGCTTAATTCACTTGTAGAAACTTTGTGGTCTGACGAATCAAAACTAATTTTATTTAACTCTGACAAGCAGCCATTGTGTACGAAGGCCACCAAACACCAAACGTCTTCCTCAATACACCATAAAGACCATTAAACACGCTGGCGGAAATATTATGCTGTGGAGGTATTTTCATATATTGGAACTGGGTCTACCGTAAGAGTGGAAGAAAGAATGGATGCTTTTTTTTACACAAATCTGCTTAACAGATATGTGATGGCTTACGCAGAATAAATAATGCCGCTTCGATTTGTATTTCAGCAAGACAATGACCCGAAACACACATCGAAGTGGGCAAAAGATTGGTTTTAAAAATATGGGGTATTTGTTTTAAGCAGGCCTGCTCCGCTGCTAGTCTTAAACCCATTAAGAACTTGTGGCGAATAGTTAAATTAGCTCTTAAGGGAAAACATGTAACTAATAAAGATCACTTGGGGACATTAGTTAAAGGAGCATGGCGTAATATTTCAATTGAGACATGACAAAAACTTGTTGACCCCACTCCAAAACGGTGCTTACCCACTTAGTACTAAGGTAATGAAAATAATTAAAGTGTATTATCTTATTCATCTCTTGGAATTTTGTGTTTTTTAGATAATTGAAGTGGATGGCTCTATTATTTTTCACACCTAAAATCTTGATTTTTGAATGTTTTTACGTATATATTTCATTTTAAGTTTTTTATCAAAACCGGTCTATAGTAATTTAGTTGGGCAGTTGTTCGGTCTCACAAAAATAATAACCTTAAAATTTTTTATGAAGATTTAGTATGTTTTTCTCTTTTTCGAAATATGTAGTAAAAGGTGTCTCTATTTTATGGAACACCACTGTATGTATGATTAACATAAAATTTTGAGCTTACTTACTATTGGAAGTTGATAAAGAGCTGAAGGAAGACATTGTTTTTTGTTATAATTTTTTTCCAGGAATAAATGTTCCAGTTTCAATGCGTCGCTATATGGGATGATAGGTCTTCCACAAATCATCTTCATTCTGTCCACTGTTTTTACCTTGCTTCCCCACGTTTCGTTAATATTTCTATTTTTTCAACATTAAACTAATATTCTAGTTTAATGTTGCCTGAACGAGAATGATGTGGCTGTCATCTGTCGTGGTGTAGGAAAAAAACCTCCATATGATTGTATAGTGGTGTAGATCCTTACTATATGGTTTGATTTCTTGCTAAGCATTTGTCATTATGTGAGGCTGATGTTTCACTGAAAAGTCAGCAGGCTTCACCTTTTTTTTTGGGTGATTTTACAACACACTCTAACGTGGTTTAATTCAAGGTCCTTCGGTTTGAAGTTTTGCGGCCTCAACTGCTTCACCACGGCTAACGATGGGATAAAATTAACAAATTTAAAAAATGCAAATAAAATTAGTCTATGTTTCTTTAACGTTTCCACAAAAATTTTATAGTTGTCGTTCCAAAAAACATTGAAATCAATAAATCAACTTTGCCGACAATTTTGGTTTTTATCAACTTTTTGACAATTTTGGTTTTTGGTTTTTATTTTCTGTTTATATTTGCTATGGTTACTTACTTTTTCTTTTCATATACAAGTTAGTTATTTTTCGAAAAGGCATGTGGTATTTCCAATGTGAAGTCATAGCTCGGCTATAAATGACTCCATAAAAGTTTGTTTCATTATTTATTGTATCTCCAAATATAATCGAACTAATAATTGACAATATTACTCCTTCTTAGTCGTCGAATGTAAACACCATTGTTTAGTATGTTACGGGCCAGCATTATTTTATACGCCAGATATTTTAAAATAGTTTAGCGCAGATTAAAGTTTCGTTTTCTGTTTGGTAATTTTTAAAACAGGTTTATTTTATAAACTACGCAAAAACTGGTTTGTTATTTGCCTGAAAAAATCTGAATATACTCCAACAGAAATGCTTTTTATATCACAATTATCCACACATAACCTGTTAATGAATCAGATGTTAATACTCTAAGGCCCATAACTTGCCTTTAATGTACGTGTTAGTAAAAAGTTATTATTAGTTGTCTTATAATAACGAAAAACTTCTTATCTCCCCGATAAAATCCTGACTTTACCTATTGACAAGTTATCATAATGGACCTAAAAGTGACTGACTCAAAAGACAACTTTAGCTCACTTTTTGTTTGGTTTTGCTTTTATTTCTTAGTTCTTGTTCTGATTTAGAAATCTCTTGTACTTTTTCTTTCTCTGTATCTTGTTAAATTTACTTATAAATAACTTCAGTAACAATTTAGTTTTATTTTAACTTTTTCTATAATTTCTTTATAAAAGGTAAAAACATTTAAAGAAAAGAACCACAGTAAGAGGAATAATAAAATATAAGACAGATTTCTCAACGTTTGGTGGCAGTAAAAAGTTCAGAAAATAACAAAATTAAAGTTTCACACATGAACTTAAATACTGCACCACATTTAGTTTTACAAAATTTTATGATTTATGGATAACAAGTATTTTTGCAAGAGTCAAAGGTGAATCTAACAAATTTATTATTTTTTATATAAATTTAAAAGTAAGGTTGGGCATCAAAAACCAAATTCTGCTACACTTAGGCCAGAAATGCGGCTCGTTCTCCGCTAGTTCATTTTGAAACCAAACGATAAAAACTGAAAACTAGTGGGTTGCAGAAGATCGTTAACTTAAATAAAAAGTTAAGCAGCAGTTTCCAGTCAGTACCTCTTAGATAAGTTATAACCGGTAGTGCTTGCTGCGAGAAACATCGGGATCTTTGTGATGCGAACAAAATGTTTCAATGACTTCTTCGCATGCTCTACATTTTCCTTTATTTACAAGTTACTGTTGTTGAAGATGTATTTATGAATTTAAATGCCCTGTGAGAACACCTGTTGGCTTACTAAACTCAGACTTGTAGAACTTCGGCAAGCTCCCTTTGTTATCCTCATTAAGATCTCCCCATAGTATTTTAGTTGTACTTTTTACTATACCATTATTTCACGTTGATCTATGTGCTGTCCAATATTTTAATTTTGTTCTCGTAGCCTCGAAAGCATTCGCATTCGCGCAATTCGATTTGATTATGTACGTTTGTTGGTGTTCTGATTGAAATCTGTTCTGAGAGCCCTAGTCAACATGTGAAATTGTTTATTACACCAAACATCCAGTTATAGTTTCGAAGTGTTTGGTATCAAAAATCAGTCATCAGAATCCTCATTTTGTTGTGTTGTATGGATTTAAAAATCAAGTTAAACCTGCCAAAAGTTTGAAATATCGCCAATTACATTTTTACCAACACATCAGCAAAAAAGCTTAGTAAAAAATTTAATTTCAAAAAGTTGTAAAAGTTCATTGATTTAGAATCGAAAAAGATCGACTTAATTCTTCTTTTGTTATATAATGAACCTTCACGGCAACAGTGAAGAGCTGTCGTTGTAACTAACATTTGGTATCATAGAAAGGTTACATGGGAAATATAACAAAATGACAAATGCTCAGCAAGTCTCTCCACCACATAACAAAAATCTGCATCACCAAAAACACAGGCAGATAGCAGCCCCATCATCCTGAAATAGGCTACTCATCTACTTAGCTGGAAAAAAAAGATTTACGTCAAAGAGATTCAACCATGGGGCACCTTTTAATTTTTATTTTTTGTTAATTCGATTATACACATGGTTTGTACACTCCAAGGCCCTGTTTAACACGATTAAAAAGATAAGGCCATATACGTCAACTTGCGTCACCTATGAGCGAACCCCTTAATAGGGTTCCGTACCCAAAGGGTAAAGACGTAACCCTATTGTTTTCGCTACAATGTCTGTCCGATCGTCTGTCAGCGCCTTTTATCTCTGCAACCGTAATAGGTAGACTCTTGAAATTTTCACAGAAGGTGTATAACTGTTGCCGCTAAAAACTAAAGGTTATAGGGTGTTCCGATAGAGACGTGTTATTCACGTATATCTCTTTATTTCTTGAACTGTAGGGGGCATACACCTAAAATTAACAAACAGTAATTAAAACTTAGTTCGCTATATAAACAAGTATAAAAACATTAACCTAAAAATTAAAAGGTGTTCCGATACTGAAGTGATTTGCATGTATATGGCATTAGTTTTGAACCATAATAGGTAGACTCTTGAAATCTTTATAGAAGAAGTCGCTACAGCAACAAACTTATAGGGTGTTCCGAAAGGTCGTGTTATTTAAGATTATGTCTTCACTTCTTGAGCTGAGGGAGGCAACCACTTTGCAGACAGTAATTAATTAACTATAATCGCTTTATAAACAAGTATACAAAATTGAACCTAAATTTTAAAGGGTATTCCGATAGTGACATGATTTGCATGTATATGGCCTAAATTTTGAACGATAATAGGTAAAATCTTAAACTTTTTATAGTGGGTGTATTACTATGGCCTCTATAACAAATAGTAAAAATAAATTAAAGGGTGTACCGACAGTGATGTAATTTGCATGAATATGGCCTAGTTTTTTAACCAAAATAGGTAGACTCTTGAAGTCTATAAAAAAACAATAAAAATTAAAGGGTTTGCCAGCAGTGTCGTGATTTGCATCTATAACGCCTTATTTCTTGAACCGTAATAGGTAGACTCTTGAAATATTGTACAGAAGATGTTTTGCCGCGGCTGATAAGACAATTACTAAAAATTAAAGGGTGTGCCGACAGTGACATGTTTTTCACGTATAGTGATTTAATTATTAATCATAATAGGTAGACGCTTGATATATTTATGAAAAGGGACTTGCCATTGCCGCTATAATAAATAATAAAATAAAAGGGTGTTCCGACAGTGACATGATTTTTACGTAAATAGCGTTATTTTATAAACCGTAATAGGTAGAAAAGAAAATATTTACAGTAGATGTGTTACTTCGGCCGCTATAAAAATTACTAAAAATTGAAGGGTCTCCATTAGTCACATGTTTTTCACGAATATTAACTTATTTTCTGAACGGCAATAGGTAGGCTCCGGAGATTTTCATAGGAAGAGTATTAACATGGCCGCTATAATAACGATTACTATAATTTAAAGAGTGTTTCAATGATGATGCAATTTTCGCGAATATGACTTTAATTTTCAAATTCAGGGGTGCCCTATAAGACATAAAAAACTAACAACTTGAATTTTTAAAGTGGTACTGAACATAGTACGGAACCCTAGGTGTGTGAGTCTAACTCACTACTTGTTACTGTGAACAATAGTAATATATATATTGTTTGTATACATATTGTTTGAATAGCAAGTGTCTATCTATAACATCGCCTATAGGGATACATGTTAACATATAATTTAAAATCTTATACTTGTTTTTATAATGGATATAGTAATACGCATAATAGATCAAAAGATATAAAAGAAATTACACCACCTATTGGGATACCCTTTAATTTTCAATGTTTAATGGAAAGTTAATTTTAATACTTTCCAAGAGTCGGTCTGTAATGGTACAAAAGATAAGGTCTTATAACCTAACCATAAGCTGTGGGGAAAGCATTTAATTCTTAATTTTGCTAAAATTTAAAATAGGTGCCATTTACTGTTAAAAAATCCATTCCACAATCGGCAATTTGTATACCAGTCATAAAGTGTGGTTTGAAAAAAGCTAAGAAAATTCTAAAAAGAATCCATAATAATGATAAGAATAAAGCCATTATAACCAAACATTTATAGAATAAAAATGGAAAAGCTGTTCGTGCATTTTTTCCTTTTATTTATTCTTCATTAAATTGGTTTATTCCCCTTCGGTTTAAAATTAAAAAAAAAAATAACTTTTAAACAGATCCCCATTGATTTCCCAACCAAAAGCCAACATCTTTTAATGACATAAACATTTTTCAATTAACAAATTCTTATCGTTAGTCAACACAGCGCTCAGCTAACAACCGCAAAGCAATTTATTTACTGAAGAACAAACAACAATTTCTTTTTAAAAATTTCAACACAATTAGTTTTTTTCTTCTTTTTTTGCTTTGCAATTTATTTCTGCCGTAACTACTAACAAGCTCTTAAAAAAAACAAACTAAATTAAAATAAGGAAAATTGCTGAAAAAAAAAACGGAAATCATTCATTAATTTTCGTTTCTTTTTAATAATGATGTCTAGGTAGAAAACAAATTAAATCCCATAGTGAAAAATTAAGTGCAACAGTGAAAAATCATAGAATTTTATTTGCCTTAAATACGGCTAAAATTATGATGTTAATTGACCATGTTCAAACAGCGAAAGTTTAACGACGTCCCCAAAGAAAATATTTAAGTGACATACATACATACATGTAAGTACATATACATACATATGTATATATATTTGGTCATTAATAAAGAAATTACACAAATATATTTTTGTGTAGCTTAAGTGGGTTAGTTTATGTAGTTGATCTATGTTGAGCCCAGCAAGTAATTACGTCTTTAAATGAAAAAGTCTAAGGTTCGAAGGACCATTTATCTCAATTTAGTGTACCGGTTTTCTTTGTTAATTTCTTTAAAGTGTTAACTGCTTACCAGGTACCTAAAAATTGTATAGCAAATATTAAACGAATGTTGCATTAAATTTTTGCCTTAAATGATGATTTTTACCTTTTAAAACTCTACAATTTGCCTAAAATTAACTTAGTTTTGCGTTTAGTTTAACAAATTTATTTTTTGACAACAAATGTGTATTTAATATTTTTGTGGTTTTAGATGAACCTACTATAGCTTATACACATATTTCTGATATGAAAAAAGGGTAAAACCAAAATATGCATTTTAAAACCAAACATTATTTGTTTATTTTTAGTCATACTTAACATTCTATGTTTAATAATAATATATTATGATTATAAATATAATTTTATTTTTAAATATAAAAAAAATGGTTCTGGTTTGAGTTTTAGTATGGTTCAAATCAACTATGTTGCTTTTTGGGTGCGTATAACCATTGAATGATTAATTGTTAATAAAAACTTGTTTATCGTGGCCAAATTATTATTTAAAACAACTATAATTTGTTCACAGCAAAAATGTATTGTTACAGAAAACATAGTGAGTTTGCCGTGACCATACAATCACCATGTTTTTTCTTTGTGTGTAATAGAGTTTAGCGCTTTCAAAAGCAAGAAACATTTGGTATTAATTTTTTGGTCTGATTTTTAAGACAAACCCGGACAATTCTAATTGATTATACCAAATTTTATTTTTCTCTGCTAGGCTTCTGGGAAGAATATGCTTGTTGAATATGCTCAAAGTGATTAGTGCTGCCACAAAATAATACCTATTCTCATAACAAAGTTCTCACAACGATGCGCCATCTTTGTCTTAAAAAGTAAAATAAACAGAGGATAAAACGAAATGCGAAAATCTACTCGTTTCAATTTGGGAAATATTAATAACTGTCTGTACTTTTATTATAAAGCAACTAGAAACCCAGTCGTTTGTTAAACATTTACCAATAGAGTCTATTGTTGGACTTTCAGTAAAAGCCTTTTGCGCCTAATTACCAAAAATTTTTATTTTTTTTATGTATAAAATCAAACTTCTTTCTATAGGGTATTTCCCCACATCTTGGAAAATAATGGTATTCTTTATTATTAATCATTAAATATATATAGATATAGCTATACCCACCACTTCGTCAGCGTCTTTGCAATATTTTGTTCGATTTTGCTTTGAAAGCAATCCACACCAAAGACGTTTTTAGTTCCGCCTTAAACTATGCTGCATATCGGTTTATGTATTTTTTACTTTATATATGTATAGATATAGATTGAAGTTCGTAACTTGTAAGTGTCTCAATATAAAAACATACAGATGAGTATAGAAACAAAGTTCTTGAACATTTTCAAGTTAAGGCCAACAAGTGTTTATGTAAAATATGGATTTTTTAGGTTCGAAGGACCATAACAAAGGACATAATTAAGTAATTTAATTTAATTTTAAGGTTAGACATTTTTAGTTATTCATTTTATTCAATAAAATTAATTTTAATTATTATTATCGTTATTTTCTAGTTGCTCAAAAAACTAACTACCCTATATTTCGGTCTTAACTCGCTACTTTAGGCTTTACATATATCTTTAACCCTCTTATTTATAAAAAATATTTGCTGGGTTATTTATTTGCAAGGCACCTCATTTTTTTATTGCACATTTCTGTTCTTGTTTGTAGTTATTAAAAAATTATCTGTAATTATTTTCTGTAATTTTTTTATCTGTAATTTTTAATTTTAATTGGCGAAAGAAAAAAATTGCAAAATTTTGCCTCATTAATTTTGAGTGTCCTTTTCTTGTTTTCATCACATTTGACAAATTTATTTTAATTTATTTGATTTTTTTTGTGTGTTTTGTATCCCAAAAATATAGTCTGTCAACTCGGCGATAATCGAAAAAAAGAAGAAAAAAAATAAAACATAATCTTACTTAATGTTTTTTTTTATGTGCGATTGATGAAATTATTTAAAATATTTGCAAAACAGCATGAATGAGTTTATTAAGCAACATTAAGATTTCCGATAGTATGGGATCTAAATTATTTTGTTTTTAATCGAATTTATGAAAATTCCTTTTAATGCTTGAAGTAACTTCAACTAAATGGTTCTAATAAACATCGGAATTTATTTCGGTTGGAATTTAGTTTAGTTTGGTTTTTTTGTTGTGAAATATATTTTTCTTTTTATTTTGTGTAACTGAAATATATTATGACCTAAAGGGTTTTCTAATAAGGAAGTAATAATGTTGATAGATCATGGCGCTTATGAATTTTTATTTTTGCACAGGATAAAACTTTAGTACTAAAATTACTTGTCGAAGTAATACATGGCTGTCCAGCTCAGTTGACTACTTATCGCTTGGTGGTTAAATTTAAGTCAAGACAATTATCTCACATTATCAAATTAATCATAGTCTAGAAAAAAGCGTGGTAACTGCCATACGCTAAGTGAAAAGTTATTACCATGTACCTAGATAGGATTGAATTTGCACAGGTAACCCTTATATTAATGTGCATAGGCTAGAAGGACACGGGCTGGATTTGAAGAATGGGCGTGGTAATCCCATACAAAGAAAAAAATTATTATCATGTAATTATATGTATTATATAATAGACACTGTTGTATAATAGTTAAATATTGTACGGTGAATTGTGGCGGCTAAAAATTAATTTTTAGGGTTCCGTACCCAAAGGGTAAAAACGTAAACCTATTGTTTTCGCTACAATGTCTCTCCGTCCGTCTGTTATTGCCTTATTGGTAGACGCTTGAAATTTTCACAGATGATGTATAACTGTCGCCGCTATAGCAAAAAATGCTAAAACTTATCGGGTGTTCCGATGGAGACGTGTTATTCACGTATATGTGTTTATTTCTTGAACTGTAGGAGGCGTACACTTCAAATTTGCAAACCGTAATTAAAACTTTGTTCGCATTTTAAGCAAGCATTTAGAATTAAAATTAAAAATAAATTTTCACAAATGGTGTATTACTATGACCCCCAGTGACGTGTTTTTCATGTATAACGGCTTATTTTTCGTAACCGTAATAGGTGGTGGACTCTTTCAATTTGTACAGCAGATGTGTTGCCACGGCCGCTATCACAATTATTAAAAAATAAAGCGTGTTCGGAAAGTGACATGTTTTTCACGTATAGTGACTTTTTTTTTAATCATAATAGGCAGACTCTTGATATATTCATAGAAAGAGAATTGCCATGGACGCTATAACAAATAATCGATTTAATAATTAAAGGGTGTACCGACAGAGAGATTATTTGTACGTGAATAGCCTTACTTTTTGAACCGCAATTGGTAGACTCTTTGAATTTTGACAGTAGATGTTGTTCTTTGGCCGCTGAAACAATTCTAATAACTAAAGGGTGAGTGACATGTTTTTCACGTATATTACCATTTTTTTTAACCTTATGATATTTTTATAGAAAGTTTATTACCATGGCCGCTATAACAACAATTACTAAAATTTAAAGGGTGTTCATGTTTTTTTGTGGCATGGTCCTTCAAAAGTATTGGGACCCAACACTCGAGAAGAGGATTTAAAAATAATCTTTTTGCCGAAAGCATCGTTGCAAAGTTATGCAGAAAATAATTGGTTTTGTAAAACTTGTGTATTCATTAATTTGTGCAGAAAATATCGGAACTTGGGTTCGAAAAATTGTTCTGGTGCCCGCGGTCGCAACCCGACGCATATATAAGTGGGAAGGGTTTGAACTACAAACTGGCTAAGATATTTTTGACCTTCAGTGGTTATGTCCTATTAAGTCGGAAACTTGAAAGCAATATGGACATTAAAAAAAAATTAATTTCTGAAAGACACAACGACTTATTTTTTAGAAACTAATAGCTTATAAGTTACACAATTATACAAAATTTATTTTGTAACAAACTCTTTTAAAACAAAAAAGTTATAGGCATTCAAAAAAAAAATTTGTTAATTAAAAAAAGGCAGCCAAAATCCATTTTGGACCACCCTGTTCTCTGAGATAATGTTATAATAGAGCAGTAATATTTTGGCTCTCGAGGTACTCTGGTATCAACTTTCAAATGAGTAATATAACTTTGAAGTTGGTAACCATGAAAAATATGTACCATAGTGCAGGGGCCAAAGCTTGTCATTTTCTGACTAAAATTTAAGTTAAAAACTCATTACTAAGTATTAGTTATAAGCGTAATATTTAAGGCATAAAAAACCTTTTTTAGCACGTTTTATTACTTCACTTTCATAATAAAATTGAAATAAACACTAAATAAACTTTCTATCTTATCGGTCGATTTTTACAAAAATTAAACACCAAAGTCTTACCTACGTAATAGAAAAAACCGCGTATAAAATTTCCAATCCAATCAAAAGTTATGGATTTTTTACCACCTTCTCGTGAAATAGTCCACTGTGCAGTGCTTCGGAATCTCTTGTGTCTAATACTAACTACTAATTTATACGATTTATTTATATACTTGAGGTGCAAAATATGTTATTCGAACTTTACTCTGAATGCCCTGAGGAGTTGAGTACAAGTATTGTGCTGTAATACAGCACTAGTAATGTTCCGGAATCAGGGGCCCTGATAAAACATCTTCAGCACTCAGAGATGTAATGCTCATACTTATAAGCGATGCTCTTGCTTTAAAATTATTTAACACTTTTATAACTATAATTAAATGTCTTAAGAGCATTGTAATTGTTGCTTTCCGCATAAACTAATCAGTGCAGAGTGGTCAAAATAGTTCCGTGTATGTGTGTGTTTGTTTGCTGTGACTCACATTCTTGCAATTTACAGCAACAGGGCGGGTAAGCATTAAAGGGCGTTTTTAAATAATTTTATTAATAACCTAATGACATACAAAAATATCGCCAGCATTTTTTGATGCCATTATCCACTTTTTATTGCATTTTCCGCCACATTTTATAATTTTTTTCATTTTAATTTTATTTTTTTCACATTTCAATTGCTTTTATCTGTTCAATACCAATTGGAAGTTTTATTTATGATTTTTCATCAATTAGTTAAGTGAATATCAACATTATTGTATGCGTTATTTAAAATGCTTTATGGTAGGATTATAAATACTAAATGAAATATTTTTTTCTAGTGGATTGGGCTTTTTTCTTATTGAAAAATTAAATAAAAAAATGTCGATTATTGGAAAATATAATGATTTTTAAATAATAAATATTAAAATCGGTCACGAATGTTTTTTTTTTTTTATTAAAAGAGCAAAAACTTGTAAGGGCATATTGTTTATTTTTATGATAAAGTAAAAATTTATTAAAATATATTTTTTATTTTATATACGTGTATTTACAAAATCTATGCTTTTTTCTAATAAGAAGCAAAATTTTGAAATTTCGAGCCTAGACACGAACCAATAACGTTAGCACAGGTCTGTTAACATGCTAACATAGCGCTGTTAAGCATATGAATCCTGGGAATATATTTCAAAATGAAATGGTGACCACATTGTTAGATCAAATAGAACCAGAAAAAATGTTTTCCTATAAACATTGTAAAATGTTGACTATTATCTGTGCCCGCCACTTCGTCCTAACAATATTTTGTTCCATTTTGCTTTGAAAGTAATCCACACCAACTTTGAGAGCTCTTTTACAGTGCTTCAGATATGGCTTATGTATTTACTTTATATAAAGGTACCCATCCCTGGGAATTACTTAGGACCTAGTCTATATAAAATTCTAAAATTTATACCAAATTTTATGTAAAAAGTTTTAAAAATTTCACGCTACCAAAAATAAAAATAAAAAAGTGCTGCCAAGTTTGTATTACCATTAAATCAGTATTCTCTATTTTCTCTTCGAAAATTATATATTTCTGTGGAAAAAAGTTCTGTATTTGAACCGAAATACTAAGGTACCTCCTTACAAAATTTTGTTAAAATGTATGCAGTAGTTTTTAAAAGACGCTACCAAAAATAAAAAGTGCTGCCAAGTTTGCAGTACCTTTAAATCGCTAAAATTGCGTACTGCCTCTACTTATTCTCTATTTTCTCTTGGAAATTGGATATTTTTGTGGAAAAAACTATTCTGTAGTTGAATGGAAATACTAGGGTACCTCATCACAAAATTTTATTAAAATTCATCCAGTAGTTTTTACATGATGTGAACCCAGGGAGACAGACAAAAATTCTAAAAATAGCTGTTTTGTATTCCATTTAGATTACTATCTGCACCACCAACAACATTTTCAAAAGATATTTCCTGCACAAGTTTTATTATGTTTTTAAATGTACAGATGTTGCGAAATTTTTTTTTTTTTTTGTTACATTTAAAAGAATTTTAAAAAATTTTAAAGGAATTATATCGTTTTATGATTGTTAAAAAATTTAGTTGTGGTAAAAAAAATATTACGAAAATCGGGCTAACCATTTATAAACTTCAGATTTCTTTCCAGTTTTTAGACAACTACCCCACTGTTCAAATCCCTCAATGTTGCAGCGGATATTTTAATGATATCATATCATATGCTGTCATACGTATTCCTTAAGTTCAAAAAATTCGTTAATTACGCTCACTTAGCATATATTGCTCTTAGCCAATAATTTATAATTTAATAATTTTTTACAACACCTAACAATTTCTCTCACAATGCGCACATTACGATTATTTTACTTATCTCTAGTGATAAACCTTCATTTTAAGTTGTTGTCATCAATTACACTTTTTGTTTTACTTTTAATTCTTGTTGTCTCAACTTTAAATGTTAACTATTTATCATAGTCGATTTTGGTTAAACGTGCGCTGCAGACTGCGGAGCGTCGGAAACTAAAAAACCAAAAAGTGTTTGTCACAAAAAACTTCAAACTTTATATCCACAACTGTTAAGTTGAACTTTACTTGATAATTTATCATACTTTAAAGTGACATTTTTTCGTGTTTTTGTTAAATGTTGATTGTTAGCAACTTTTGTTGTTGAGAGTTTGTGGAGTGTGTGGAGTGTGTGGCATACACAACTTGTTGTATGTTAAATGAATCTATAGAATTTTTTTTATTATGCCAAACAATTACTTTAGTTAATCTGTTTTTAAGAACTTCATACTGAATTAACTGATAAACTCATTCACAAATTGTACTATCGGTTTAACGTATTTTTTTTTAGTCACATTTTAAGAAAGCAACTGCATTAGAGAATTAGTAGTGACCAATTTCCACTCCAAAATAGAAAAACTAATAAAAAGCGAAATAAGGGGTGGTCAAAATATATATGTACATCCTTTTAAATCATATGATATATTGAATATAGCCGAAAATGGTTTTGTTTGACGAGTCAGTTTTCTACTCAGAGGCTTTGCCAACAATTAGAGATCGGAATACCTTCACGAGAATGCATCCACAAAGAATGACAGTTTTGAGTGCATTATGATAAATAACTGATAAATACACCATTTCAGGCAACGCTGAGCGCTACAGAGTTGATTAAGTTCAGTAATCTGCTGTCTCGGCAATAATCTCTTTAAACTCTTTCTTGGGGTTGCCAGTATCGATGCAAAAAAGATCTACACCCTTAATACTATTAAATCGTAGGAATCGGATATCAATAGGGCATCCTAGTTTGAAGTAATTTGCCAATTTCATAGTAGAACTGAAGAAAAACAACCTGTGTGAAGATAAATACGTATTTAACTAGCAGAGACAAAAACCATTTTATTTTAACATTTTTCAAATCTTAATTTTCTGAAATTCCAAAATTATTTCAGAAATCCGACTAATGGGGTCTTTTTAAGGGCCTCTTGGTACACCATTTGTATATGGTGTACTGCGTGTGCACTTCCATATTTCTTCAAAAATAGTCACTAATCTTCTCCAGAAATTTTTGACAAAAGACATTTTTAAATCTTAATTTTCTCAAATTCCAAAACTATTTCAGAAATCCGACTAATGGGGTCACTTGGGGCCCCTTGGTTTACCATTTGTTTATGGTGTACTAAGTGTACAAAAACAAAAATGTCTCTGCTAGTTAAATACGTATTTATCTTCACACACATAAAAAACAAAGCTCCAGGCGAAGATGGTATACCTCCAGAGTTCCTTTAATCCAACCCAATTTCGATTATAGGGGAGCAATTTAGTATGCAGCCGTCGCACATAGGGGTATTATGCCAAAACTAGACGGCCATTACTCTTTCTTAGATTATATTGGCTCTGAAAATTTACTGAGTACCCCTAGATTAATGAAACTTGGCAGAAAAATCTATTATGGTCATAGACTGTTAAAGCTATAAAATAAGCAAAAAATTGGACCCAGGAGAAAAAAGTTCCCCTTAGTGGAACTAATCATACCTCCGAAAAATTAAAATTAAATTAAATTTATTAAGTTTTTCCATACTTTTGTTTAGCAAATGCAACTTTTATAGTCAGAAAATGTTCAAAAACCTAAACTTGGACCCTAACGATTCTAAAATGCAATTTTTCGCCTCTCCCCTTTTTGTGGGCGGTGACATAAAATATTATTTGCAAAAATAATGTAATTATTAAAAGAAATTATTAAAAGAAATACGCCTTAATACTATAAAAATGTTCAATTTTTAATGGGCAGGTATTCCTCCCACGAAACGTCCATGTGAATTAAAAAAGAAAAATTGTTTGCTAATTTCCAAAAAATATTCATTTTTATGAAGAGAAAAATATTAATAAAAGTAATTTTTGTAATTTATTACTTTATGATATTTAACTTATCTGAGATTAATAAATTTATTCGTAACTAGCTGCACCCGCCACTTCGTCAGCGTCCTTATTTTGCTTTGAATGTAATCCACTTTAAGACTTACTTTTATAGTGCTTCAGATTTGGTTTATGTAGTAACTTTATATATAAAGGTACCATCCCTGGATAATTACTCAGAAAATAGGCTCTATATAAACTTCTAAAATTTGTACATATAAATTTAAAAATTTTTGGGGAGTACTGTAAATAGTGCTTTAAATTATCCGCTGACAAAAATAAAAGTTGCTGCCGTTTGAATCGTTAAAATTGCGTACTTTTAGAACTTTTAAAACTAGTAACAATAAATTTTATTCAAAATAATAACAATTAATTTATTTAAAACAACTAAGAAACCAAAAACATTTTATCTATGGAAGATGAGCAAAAACAGAAATAATTCTTGCAAAAAAAACCGACTTCAAAGCAGATAGAAGGGCACCAATTCTAAACAAAAAATGTAAGAAGTAATCTGTAAGAATTAGATTTAAACAAAATAAAAGATGCGCCAAACTTAGAGGGAAAAAATAAAGACTATTTGAATGTCAAGCCTCTCCTTTTTTCATCAGCATCCGTCTTTTATAGGGGCACCATTCAAGCCTCTGCCTACGGTTTCACAGATAGGGGCACACAGATCAAATAACATCACCTATTCCGACACCATCTAATTTACAATTTTAAATTAAAGACCTGTTGTTATAGAGAACTTGGCCACAAAGATTCTTTGTAAATTTCAACTATCTGTCTATAACGGTTAAAAAGTTTAACCATATATATCTAATTACATGAACTATTGGGACACCCTTTACATTATAATTCCAAATATTTATACTTGTTATCATACCAGAGATAGTAGTGGACATTCTGCCTAATTTTCAAGTGTTTGTGTTTAACGGTTCAAAAGATAGGGCCATATAAATCAAATTACATAATTTATGGGGAC
Organism: Phasia obesa; assembly: GCA_949628195.1. Lineage (NCBI taxonomy): Eukaryota > Metazoa > Arthropoda > Insecta > Diptera > Tachinidae > Phasia > Phasia obesa. The sequence continues at coordinate 81,675,092 of OX451217.1, read as the reverse complement.
ACCATTTAATTTATAAATTCAAATTGTATACTTGCTATAGTGGACTTTACAATACAGGTTCCTTGTAAATTTTAGCTGTCTATCTCTAACAGTTCAAAAGCTTGGCACACACATAGAATTACATTAACTATTGGGACACCCTTTCAGTTCCAAATTCAAATTTTATACTTTTTGTTGTAGCTGACTTACCACAACAGGTTGTTTGTAAATTTCAGCGGTCTGTGTACAACTGTTCAAAAGTAAGGTCATATACATCAAATTAAATGAACTATTGGAGCACCCTTTAATTTAAAATTTTGAATATTTATACATTTTATTATAACGGTCATAGTAATCGACATTCTGTCAAATTTTCAAGGTTTTGTCTATAACGGTTCAAAAGATAGACCCAAATAGGTCAAATTATGTCACCTATGGGAACACCCGTTAAATTTTAAATTAATTTTTTTATTAATTTCTGCTGTTGGGAGCTATAGCGATACGCAATTTTTCAAAATTTTAATTTAGTGCCCTTTACGGTTCTTAATACACGTAAAAAACATGTATGTTGTATGGGGACACCCTTTAATTTTTAACCGACTTCAAAAAAAGAAGGAGGTTATCAATTCGTCTGAATGTTGCTTTTTTTTTATGTTTGTGCCCGCAGAACTCAGTCATTTCTGAACCGATTTTAAAAATTTTGCACTATTAGAAAGGTTATGGCTACAGATTGGTCCCATTTTAAAAGAAGTTCAAAATTTTAAAAATTAAAGGGTGTCCCCATACAACATACATGTTTTTTACGTGTATTATGAACATTATAGGTCACCAATTTAAAATTAAAAAAAAAGTGCGTATCACAGTAGCTCCCAACAACAAAAAGTAATTAAAAAATAAAATTAAAAATTAAAGGGTGACCCCATAGGTGACTTAATTTCACCTTTATTCTCCTATCTTTTGAACCGTTATAGACAAACACTTGAAAGTTGCACAGAATGTTCGTTACTATGTCTGTTATAATAAGTATAAATATTTAAAATTAGAAATTAAAGGGTGTCCCATTAGTTGGTTTATTTTGATATATATATGGCCAAACTTTTGAACCTTTATAGACAGACAGTTGAAATTTACAAAGTACTTGTATTGCTAAGTCCGCTAAAATAGCAAGTGTAAGATATGAATTTGGAAATTAAAGGGTGTCCCAATAGTTAATGTAAAAGTAATATATATGGCCAAACTTTTCAACTGTTATAGATAGACAGTTGAAATTTACAAAGAACCTATATTGCTTAGTCCGCTATTAAAACAAGTATAAAACTTGGATCTATAAATTAAAGGGTGTCCCCATTATTGATGTTATTTGACCCTTATGTCCTCATCTTTGGAACCGTTATAGACAAACACTTGAAAAATAGACAGAATGTTCACTACTATGTCTGGTATAACAACAAGTATAAATATTTAAAATTGGAAATTAAAGGGTGTCCCAATAGTTAATGTAAAAGTAATATATATGGCCAAACTTTTCAACTGTTATAGATAGACAGTTGAAATTTACAAAGAACCTATATTGCTTAGTCCGCTATTAAAACAAGTATAAAACTTGGATCTATAAATTAAAGGGTGTCCCCATTATTGATGTTATTTGACCATTACGTCCTCATCTTTGGAACCGTTATAGACAAACACTTGAAAAATAGACAAAATGTTCACTACTATGTCTCGAATAACAACAAGTATAAATATTTAAAATTGGAAATTATAGGGTGTCCCAATAGTTGATGTAATTTGATATATATGGACACAAAGTTAAAATTTAAAAAGAATCTGTATTACAAAGTGTTCTTTAAAAAGTATTTATATTAAAATTTGAATTTAAAGGGTGTCCCAATAGGTGACGTCATTTGATATATATGACCCTATCTTTTAAACAGTTATTGATAAACACTTAACAATTAGACAGAATGTCCATTACTATATCTGTTATAATAAGTATAATTATTTAAAATTATGAATTACAGGGTGTCGCAATAGTTTATGTAATTTGATGTATATGACCAAACTTTTAAACCATTACAGACAGAAGGTTGAAATTTACAACGAACCTGTATTGCTACGACCGCTATAACTAGTATAAAATTTGAATTCGGAAATTACAGGGTGTCGCAATAGTTACCGTCTTAAAGCAACATGCTTTTAAGTTTGTCTGTTTTGAAGTCGGTTTTTTTTTGCAAGAATTATTAATATAATGATCTGTTTTTAAAATGGGACCAACCTGAAAGCATAGCCTTTCATATAAAAGAAATTTTAAAATCGTTTCAGAAATGGCTGAGTTCTGCGGTTACATACATAAAAAAAGCAATATTCAGACGAGTAGATAACCTTCTTTTTTGAAGTCGGTTAAAAAGGTTAAATTTGAAAAAATCGCAAAAATAATTGCGCAAAAACGCGCAACGTTTTTTTCTACAGTTTAAAACTAGAGATCGTAAATTTTATAGTGATATATAATATATTTAGGATCGCAATGGAGCTCACTCTCAAAAACCTTTTCACTTTTTTTACAAAATCAAAAAAATTCTTTTTTTTTAATTACGAACGAAATTTTTTATCATAAAAATATAAATAAAAATTTTTTTCGTAAAATTATTATAAGTAGCTGTAAATATGGCCTCTCACAGAAAATCAGTACAATACCTTATTGTGGTAAAGATAGAATACGATGGAAATTCCAAGTGGAATAAATAAAGGGAAAAATCGCCCGTAATATCCCTGTTTGAAGGGTATTTTTTCTCTTGCCATACATGGAAAAGTTAGAGGATTAAAATGTTCTAACAAAATGTTCTTCGTTGTATTTTATATAAATCTACTAAACACAACGTATATCTAGAAAGAATGTAAAAGTCACAGGTTTCCTATGCCTAATTCCCCAGAACGAATCCATTATCGAAACCTGTTTTTTCCTTTTTTTTTTAGTTGTGTTATAAAAAGCAACTGAATAAAGAAGGGTTGGCCCTCATACAATTGGTCCATTTCATGTACTTTTATTCGATATTATTAAGCTGTGATTGTGTGAGTATATTAATGTTCTTTTGTATGCATGTTTAAGGGACAAGTGTTGCATGTTGGCATTATTTATTATAATCAACAATGACAATTAAGACCAACACAGAGATAAAAAAATAGAAGACAAAATGAATATAGAGCAAAAAAAGAGGAAAATTAATTTTTAGAAATGAAACTTGGCAACCAACTCAGACAATTCCAATTGTTTCAGCTTGTTGATTTGCTGAAATTAGTTTAAGACAACACACAAAAACTGCACTCACTATTCTCTAAAGAAGAACAAAAAAGAATATTTTTTCGTTTAACACTTAAAGAAGTCATTGTGCATTTAAGTGACAATAAAAAAATCAAAGATACGAGAAATTTATGTAAAAATAAATATTTACTGGAAATTACTTTAGCCAAGTCTTTAAGACTAATAATGTTTTTTATCTGTATTTGATTACTAGTTTATAGTTAAACATCTTAAGGGTATAAGGTTATTTTTTTTGTTGTGTATCATGTTGCTTTGTAGTAAAATTATTGCTTTATTTATATGTTTTTTTAATTAATTTATGCTTAAAAATAAATGAGAAAATGCAAAAAATGCCACAAGCATATTTAAAATAAATATTTATGATGTAATTACAAAGGTTTTACTCATCTTTTTAATTTTAATCGAATTTTTATTTTAATTAAAAAAACATTTTTATTGTATATTTTATCCCAGCTGCATGTGTGTGTATTTTTCATACGATACTTCTCGAACACATGCCATGAAATTTTAGTTTTGAACATTTTTAATAAATAATAAACAAAACTTTTCTCATACTCATTTCAACGCATTTCTAATAATGTAAAAAATGATGAGTAAACTTATCGTACCCTTCAGTACAGATTGAAAGTCTATAAGTTCATCATTCCGTTTGCTATTCCTAAAATATTCCATTAGTATTTCAATAAATTGTCGTGTAATGGGAATCTGTAAATACGAGGGAGATTTTATATTAAAATTTTTATTATTAATGTAGAAAATATATCGAATCAGACCGCTTCTTTAATGGGGCCCTTTTCAAGCCCCTTCCGTCCTGAATGATTATGGGCAACGACATTGTAATTATGACAACCTTAATTTCATTAGGTAACGTCCTGCCACCAGCCTTTATTCTTGACTTTATTGATTTAAGACTATTGACTGGTAACTGTCGGCCTTCTCCCTCATCACTGAGTCTCTAGTAACTGCTAGCATTTGTCCAAGGCTCAGATCCCCCAAATTTAACAAGTTTCTGCCCTCTTGGTCTTATGTGTTATTCTAGCAAACTGCAAATACCATCTTCATCGATTTTCATCTTGGCTAGACGATTCTTGAAGTTTGCGTGACCTGTCACTAACGCATTTATTCAGCTTAAAGTACTTCTATTATATTATATACTTCTATTATATATTAATGGCTTTCCTGCCCAGGGGCTCTTTGAGCACTATTCGAGCCTCTCTGCATGTAGTAGGCTCCCGTAACTTTATTAGATTTAGTCAGTTTACCCATTGTAAGACATTGTAGGTCATAGGCCATTTTTCAGTGCTACTCTAGGTTCTGGTCCAAAGAAATTCATTCCCAGCTTATCCTAAGTGTCCGTTAACCCACATTAACGGAGCGTTGTAGCCTCTTAAATAAAAACTCGAACACCACGATTAAAAGTATTTTTTGTCTTTGCTGGAATTCAAATAAAAGAATAAAAATAAAAACAGTTTGCATTAATTATTTATTTTAGAAATCTGTTTAGAATAATATTTTCAATAGAAAAGATTGTTTTAATACATATTTAGATGGAAACAGCTGTGGGAATAGGAATAAGTTTTCGATTTGAAACAAAACATTTTCGAAAACAATGTAAACGTCACGAATTCTATCGAGAGAGGAAACCTAACGAATACACAGTGCAACTTGTTCACATATAATAAAAAAAATAAAAAAATAATTAAAAAAACTTCATCGTCAAGGTCAAACTCGCAAAAAACTTTAAAAAATTCAATTTTTTTTACCTTTTTGCAAAAAAATGATCATTTCCTCAAGCTCATATTTTGCAAACCGTTTAAAATTTTGATATACTCTCTGAGGCAAAGTTGTAGCTCTTATCATAGAAAACAAAAAAAATTGTTATGAAATAAAAAAAAACTTCATCTTCAAGGTCAAAATCGCAAAAACTTTAAAAATTCAATTTTTTTTACCTTTTTTCCCCTGTTCAGGTCCATAGGTAGCAAACCGTTCAAAATTCAAGGAAACACAAAAGTTTTTCGCATTTGCGGCTAAGATTTATTCCTAGGAAGTTCATATGTTCTAGAAAGTTGTTTATTGAGATCTTAGGTTCATTGAGGAAATGATCATTTTTTTGCAAAAATGACATCGAGGCCCCACATCTTTGAGGGCCCATAAAAAAAACCTGGAGGACTTTGGGCAAAACTGGGAGACAGGGGTATTTTTTTTTTTGGTCTTTTATGAAGTAGTGGTGTCCGTTATGGTTATTTTGCCATGACTTAAAAAATTACACCGTGTGATATTCATTTATTTACGAGTATTACAGTCAAAACATTATTTTATAAAATAACTTTCTGTGCCCAGACAATATTTTGTTCTATTTTGCTTTGAAAGTAATCCGTACCAAATTTTAAGACTCTTACGTATTTACGTTATATAAAGGTACGCATCCCTGGATAAAATTTAAAATTTATATTGATTTTACAAAAAATATCTTAAAGCTCTATAAAAGGTGATTAAATTATTTTAATAACAATTTAATTCCACAAAGTAAAAATACAAATCAAATACAAATTTTATTCAATTGGCTATTTGGCAGTAAGTAATTAAAATTTTGTCATTATTTTAAACAGCGCGATCTGTTGCGTAACCGTGTTTAAAATATTTCGCTTTCATTTCATAATTTGTCATTATTTTAAAACAGCGCCATCTGTTGCTGTGTTTAAAATATACCGCCTTCAAATCAGTGTACTTTCGCTGCTTTTTCTCCACTTTCTGTTGCAAATAAGATATTTTTTGCAGAAATTATCCTATATTGGAATCAGGATACTAAGGTACCTCCTCACAAAATTTTGTTAAAATCCATGTAGTAGTTTTTACGTGATGCGAACACAGACAGACAGAGTGAAAATTAGTAACTGTTTTATTATTTGTATAGATATTTAATGTGATATTCATTTTAGAAAACTTGAAACTTTTCAACCAATAGCACCTGTTTGCTAAATACATATTTTGTCTGTTCCGGGTTTCATAAAAAACAAAAACTCTACAGTTGGTGCGTCAAACTCTTTAGCAAAAAAACTTGCAGAGACGACGTGTCAAGCCAAAACGAAAAAAAATATAATTTGTGGTGCAACATCGTCTATTACTTGGTGGCATAATATTCACTTTATTTTTTCATCTTCCGTCACCCTTTGTAGAAATTGTATCCTTTAGCAAAATTTCCTGTTATCATCATCATCATCATGATTCGTGGTCTGTAAGAGCAAGACTTTTATCTTGGCTCTTGTTGTTAAGTGTAAAAATTAAAAACTTCCCGATTAAACAATGAAACATCAAGAAAACACTCCTGTGTGTTGCGCTCCAGTTAGAAAAATTTTACACTTTTCATTTTTTGCTTTCTTTATTTTAATAAAGGAGATGTTGCAGCTATTTTCCTTATTTATTTTGTCAATGTAAAATTTAGCTCCATCCACCTGTTCATGTTGTTCCGTGTGGCACGTTTTGTATGCTTTTAATTTTAATTTTCATTTTCTTTTCGTTTTCTTCTGAGTTTTATTTGAGTTTTGAAAGCAGCGTAAGTTTTTTCTGCTTGATTTTTTCTTGAACTCTTCGTGGCACGCACTCACTTACTTGCTCTGAAACTAAACTCACGCACACAACCTTAAATTTATTAATTGTAAAACCAACACAACTAAAAATTATATTTACCTTAAGTTTATTTTTTAAATAAATAAAGTGAACAAAAGTTTCCTTTTGAAACGTTGGGTTTTCAATTTGTACCTGGTGGAGTTGGTTAACTGCAAGTTTTCTCTAGTTTTTTATATTTAAACTAAAAAAAAAATACGAATAACAATTTAAAACAAAAACTTCAATAACAAGGGTTGATTTAAAATAAAATTCTACCACGCGACTAACAAAATAAAAAAAAGAATAGTATCAGAATAGTATTAGATTTTCTAAAAAAAAAACTGTTCTGTCGCAATTCTTTCGACTAAAACAAGAAGAATCATTTTTTACTTATTGTAAGTAAAAAGTTTTTAATGTCGCAATATTATCAATAAAAAACAAATAAAATAATTGCGATCCGTAAAATGTTGTAACAAATTAATTTCAGTCTGACAAATTATTTAATAGAAAAATTTTAATCTATTCATAAAATAAAAAAGTAACTTATTTCATGTCTGTCTTTCTGTCTCGTAACAACTACTCGATGGATTTTAACAAAATTTTGTGAGGATCATACTAAGTATCCTGATTCCGATATATTTTTTTCCGCAAAAATATCTTATTTACAAGAGAAAGTAGCGAAAAAGCAAGTAATTTTACCAATTTATAGTTACTGCATACTTTAGGCATTCTGTTATTTTTGAAAGCGGGATATTTAAAACACGATTGCGCAGCAGATGGCGCTGCTTTAAAATACTTACTACCAAATAGCCAATTGAATAAAATTTATATTTGATTTGTTTTTTCACGTTGTGGAATTACATTGTTATTTAAAAACTATCTGTGCCCACCACGTCGTGGGCATCCTGACAATATTTTGCTCGGTTTTGCTTTTGTAAGCAATTGTAAGACTCATACTTTTATAGTGCTTCAGTCACTGCTTTTTCTCCATTTTTAAAACAGGGTTAAAAATATTTCATTTTCGAACATTCAAAATTGAACATTCATGATATTTTTCATAAATGAGAAATCTAAAATTTTTTTTTTTCACGCTCATAAACGAACAACAAAAAATGTTCTTTGTATGTTCATACATGAATGCGTGTACCTGTTTGTTTTTGTTATATACATACATAAATAGTGATAAATTAGCTTCTTCTCACTATTATTCTTCCTCATAAATGTACATGTTCATTTATGAACGCTGAACATTTATAAAATTTCTCACGAATGAACATAAAATAATTTTCTACCTACGATCGCAAATGCAGAAGAAAAAACTATTTTGCCATTTATTCACTTTTGAAAGGAAAGAGAAAAATAAATCATCGCATTCATAAATGAAAAAAAAATCAAAATATTTTGTAGTCTCTCACACATGTATGAGAAGAAACAGCTAAAAAATAAAATGTACACAGGATTTTTTCTAAAATTAATTGCGAGTGATCGCGCGTAAGTAAATTTTTTTCTCATCGTGAATATGAGTGTACTTCTGTACTAATAGGTATTTATAAATTTTATGAAATTCGCATAATTTATTTAAGATACATGAAACATTTATTCTTAAACACGTTTTGTGCGTCCAGACAATATTTTGTTTAATTTTGTTTTGAAAGTAAAACACACCAAAACTTAAGACTCCTACGTATTTACTTTATATAAAGGTACCAATCCCTGGAAAAATTCCAAAATTTATATAAAATTCTAAATATTATTTTAAAAGATGTTTAAAATATTTTACTAACACTGTAATTCCACAAAGGACAAAGTACAAATCAAATATAAATTTTATTCAATTGGCTATTTGACAGTAAGTAATTCATATTTTGTCATTATTTTAAAACAGCGCCATCTGTTGCGAAACCGCGTTTAAAATATTCCGCTTTCAAAAATAAAAGATGCCCTTAAGTATGCAGTACCTATAAATCGCGTAAAATTACGTACGTACTTTCACTGCTTTTTCGCGACTTTCTCTTGGAAATAAGTTATTTATTGCGAAAAAAATAGCTCGGAATCAGGATACTAAGGATCCTCACAAAATTTTGTTAAAATCCATCCAGTAGTTTTTACGTGATGCGAACAGAGACAGACAGGAAATTAGTTACTGTTTTATTATATGTATAGATATAATTAAGTTATAAAGTAAGAAAATTTACCATATATCTACATAACCACTATCTTTGGTTGGTCACTAGTCAAGTTCCTTTATTTGCAATGACCAACAACTTTATATTCTCAGGTTGAATTTTATTTAATCGCATTCATTTTGGAACTTTAAAATTTGTTCATGGGATTTAATTATACATAAATGTTTCTTAATGTTTTTTTTTTTAAATCATTAAAAAATTGTAATAGAACACTAATTGTTCATAATATGCTGCGAGAGTTATTCAATATTGTTCGCTTGCATTAATTATTGCAAAGTATTTTAAAAAGGAAATTTCATCTTTTCGATTCAACAGAAATTGTATCGATATAAAAAGTTATTTAAACTTATTGAATTTCCAGAAACTAGAAGACAAAGAAACAACATGATAAAGAAAATAATAAAAATTTTGTAAATAATATTCGTTTCGACATCCACTGAAAGCAAAAATAAAATTCATGTAATTTTTTGTCCGGGCAACAAAAAAATCGTATTTCAATTTCTACATGCGCCTTTGAAGGATGATTCCTATAAAAATTTGATACAAAAGTGTATAATTTTTCTTATTAAAAATAAGATGGAGTTTAGTGTTTCCTTTACTAATGAGGCAAATGGATTTTTCTTAAGTTATAAACTTTTCGCTTGTTATATCATCATTAACGTTGCTGGTGAAATTTTATAGGGAGGGTAAAAACCCCTTTTTATTTGTTCATAATAATATATTTAAAACCGGAATGAGTAGCAATTTTTAAAATCCCTGAAGGTTTACAACAAGTCTGGTGGGATAATGACACCTACAGAGTGGCTTTTCTACGCCAATGGACATCATTTATTTTAAAACGCTGCTAATGATTGTTTGACTTAATTCACTCGTACATTACTTTCAACATAATATAAATTTAAATTAAAAATATTAGCAGAGTCATAAATTTAAATTATGCTACTTAAAAAAAAACACACGCACGAACTAATGCTTGTATGACTCCCTTGCTTTCGTATAAAAGAACCCTAAAAATGATGATGATGAAGTGTATTTTCTTGAACACAATAAATTTCAATATAAACTGCATTTATTTTCACTGACTGTCTTAGAAACAAAACCATCTTGACAGCACATGACTTAAACACTTGAATTGCAAATACCAACCAAACTAAAGTCTACTCCAAAAGTGTCTGTTAAGCACAGCAAGAGATGTGCGAGAGAATTCCTTTTTTTCAAACAAATATAGCAAGCAGCAATATTATTTCGTGCGTAAATATTATAAAAATAAATGAGTAAAGGGTGAGTTAGACTCACACGCGTAGTGTTCCGTACCATCCCAGTGGTAAAAAGAAGGAGTATGAAGGCGTTCTAGTAGGCCTCTTTACTCCTATAAAAAAAATTAAAGGGTATTCGTTAGTAAGTCATGTGATTTTCGACAACAAACAGATATTTAAAATATTTAAAAATTAAGCAATAACAACAAAAAATTAATTTATAAAGGGGCCTTCTAAATGACATAAAAATATTAATATCTTGTACTTACACTTTTAAGGTTAAGGTGGTTGGTAGCTGTGCGAGAACCTGAATGGCTAGTTAGTGGTTAAAGAGGACTAGTTGCTAACAGCTCCCCTAATCCACGGTGGAACAGCATACGCCAGGGATGCGTGGTCAAGACAGTGCTGGGCTTTAGTATGCGAACTCTGGATAGCGGTCGACCAACAGTTTCAATATAGACTTACCCACGCATAAGAAGCTCTGTGTGGATGTACCTCGTTTTCTCCAATAATGGCTTTGAGAAGAATTCAGAAGGGATGGACAGGAACGCCTCGCAAGGGGTGAATAATTAAATTAATCTCTAAAGGTTCTTTTATGGCTTTGAACCGGGATATTTCGATAGGGATGGACAAGGAACCCTCGTGAGAGGTGGAGAGGTAAATTCCTTTAGGAAATCCGGTTGCCACTGGCCAAGGGAGGGTATCGAAAGAGAATGAAAGCAGGCACCTCAAAACGTTCCTTCAACGTCGAGTCGGAGTCTCTACAGCACATGCCTAAAAGTGAGAGGCAGAGGCAAAAGAGGAGACGGGGAAAGGAAAGAGGCTGAGACGGCAGCGCACATTGTGTGTGGATATCCAGCTCTGGCTAGCATAAGACTCAGGACCACTGCTAGAGGCCTGTTAAAGGTGGATGCCATGAGGGACCTGAGACTTGAACAAATGCTAGCAATTACTAGAGACTAAGTGATGAGAAAGAAAGCCGACAGTTACCAGTCGACAGTATGAAATCACTAAAGTCAAGATTAAAGTCTGGTTGTAGCACGTGACTCAATATAAGTAGGTTGCCGTAAATTACATTTCGGTTGCCTGTAATCGTAGAGGACGGAAGGGGGTCGAAAAGAGACCCATTATGGAAGTAGCCTGCTTCGATATTCCCCCTACACATATAATTATAATATCTTGAACTTTCAAAGTTGGATTTTACATAGTACGGAACCCTACGTGTATGTGAGTCTGACTCACACTTAACTGATTTATTTTAACTTTTGTCGATTATTTAGATTTAATTACAATGAACAATAATAAAGAAGCGTACTAAATAATAAATAAGCTACTGTTACTTTGAGGCAGATACAAGAGCGAAGCATAAGAAACATTATGGGCAACGCAACTTAAATATTTAATTAGTAAATTTGCTTTTCTTTTGTGCACAAAAATTCTGCCTAATAGAAAAAATTTTAACAACAAACTTTTTCATTAAAATGTTGCAGCAACAAACAAAAACTTTTAGTTTTTAATTTCCCTTTTTAGCATTTTTTTTTTTTTTGTAATTGTAATTGCAGCATCATGTATTCATTTCTTTCTTTTGGCATTGGCTCTGGTTGGAAATATATTTTAAAAAAATGAAAGAGATAAATTGATGAATAAATTAATATTAATAAACAATATCGGAAAAGTTTTTTTATTTTAATGAATTTTTTGTCAAGTCTAATGGAAAATATCAATACAAGTATGTAAATTGGGATTTCAGAATTAGCAATTAATGGAAATAAAAAAAAAAATAGAAATACACTCTCAATCAAATGATTAAAACCACTTGAATTTTTGTATTTAGTTACATCGATTTAAAATTTCAATGCGACTGATGAAACTTACTAAGACTCTGTTTTTCTTTTCCTTATATATCAAGATAAGGACAAGATAATGGTCCTTTACACAATGCCAGAGTTGTAAAAAAAATTTCAAACAAAAATGTTCGTCTTTTTAATTGGCCACCTTACTCCCACGACCTATAGATTATCACTGTATTGTTAAAGTTATTGTAATCAAGGGAGAAGTGTTGTGCCCATAAAATGGCATCTCCGCTGGGAGACCAAGGGGGGTCCACTATGAATCCCCTCACTTTCGCTGATGATGCCGACATCACCTTCTAGATTACACTGAGAGATATCGCTTAGCCCGTTACAACGACTCTTAGAATTTTCATGTCCCAACCCAGTAGCAGTTTAGTTTTTGCCGTGTCCAGACTAGGCTAAATAGTCCATGAAACTCTACAATCTTCCCTATCGTACCTGGACTGATTCGTTCTTCCTACTACCTAGTTACATAGAAGCCTAAATTAGTCACTGGTTCTACTCTCTCTTAAACAATCCTCTCGGTTTATGTGATTAAGAAAGTGCTCTTTACGATGTTAGTAATAATATATATATATAGTATAGTAATAATAATTTTTTTTTTTTTTTTTTTTTTTTTTTTTTGTTATATATTTATTAATTTATCAAAAAGTTAATTACAAATTTAAGAATGCCTCAGCGTCTTATGACATTGTTGAGGCGAGTTGGCATAACATTTAATCAAATAATAAATTAATTTTAATATTATTCAAATATCAATTCAAATATATTCATTATTATTATATTTTTATATATATATACATTATTATTATTTTTTTATAAAAACTATAACATTAAAAGACTTTCTAAATTGTTTAACAAATGCTCTTTTAAAGAGGATTTAAAAATTGAAATTCTATCAATATTTCTTAAATTTTGCGGTAAATTGTTAAATTCCAAACACCCAATATATTCAATTCTCTGCTTAGTGGTTTCGAGTCTGCACCTTGCCACTCTTAAATTCGAGCTACTTCGTGTGTTAATAGCTGTTTGACTTATTCCAAAAGATATTGTGTTGTGACCAATATTATGTAATGCTTTAAACATAAACACCAACAATTGATTTTTATAAAGCCCATATATAGGTAAAACATTTTTTGAAACATCTTTGTATAGAGAAAGTGTGGAATACATTATTGGTAAATTATAAAACGTTTTTAATGCTTTGTTTTGTACCCTCTGCAAAGCTTTAAGTTCTGTATTATTTTTGGAACCATATACCAATACTAAATAATTTAGATGGCTTTGAATCAATGCTTGATAAAGAAGCAGTTTTGTTTTTTCATTGAACTTATTCTTAAATTTGTACAACAGTCCAATAACTGGAGATATTTTCGATTTCAAGTTTTGCATGTGCATATTCCAAGATAAATTACTTTGTAATTCCACTCCCAAGTACCTTATTGATTGACTTTCAAACACTTCTTCACCATCCACATAGATACTAAAACTACCAGCGTTGCTATTTAGGTACGGCTTAAATCGTAAAACTTTAGTTTTCTTTGTATTTATAACCAGTTTATTTAGCCTTGAATATTCAAAAATCAAAGTTGCATCTCTTTCCATATATGCTTTTAATGCTGTTTCATGTTTATACGGATAAAACAAAGATATATCATCAGCATACATATAAACCTTTCCGAAAAGTCCAAGATTTATAATATCATTCACATAAATTGTAAACAAAAGTGGACCCAAAACACTGCCTTGCGGCACACCATGCTCAACATCACCAAGAAAACTTTGACTGTTATTTATTTCGACGTACTGTTTTCTATTTGTTAGATAACTCTTAAAAAGATTTAATTCCCGGCCCATGATTCCATAATATTCCAACTTTTGTAACAATATATTATGATCTACGAGGTCAAAGGCTTTAGAAAAGTCATAGAAAATACCTGCCACAGCTTTAAATCCTTGATCCAACCCCTGACATATGTAGTTAACAACATTCACCACTGCGCTCTCAGTACCACTTCCTTTTCTGAAACCATACTGACATTCATAAAGTAGTTTGTTATTTTCAAAGTACGTTAGGACTTGTTGATGAATTATTTTCTCAAAAATCTTATCAATTATGGGTAATAACGCAATAGGTCTATATTTCTCCTCGATATTAGCATTTACTTCCTTCGGCAATGGGACAATTTTTGAGATTTTTAAAATATTTGGATATTCCGAGGTTTCCATAATGCTTCGAAAAATACTAAATAAATGCGGTGCAATTTCTTGGCTACACTTTAAAAATATCTTTGGGGACAAGTTATCATGACCAGGGCTCTTGTTTACGGATAGATTTGAAATAATTTGCAAAATTTCTTCGATTGTTATAGCATTAAATTGGAACATGCTATTTTGACGGCTTATGGTTCTAAGACTGTTAAACGAGTCTGTGGGGTAAGAAATAATATTTTCTTTCATAGTTTTGGGAACTTGCAGAAAATATTGATTTAGACGTGTACATTTTGTTATATCATCTCTTATTAGTTCGCCAAAAGAATCTTTTAAATTAATATGATTTTTTACACTCCTTCCTAAGTTTTGATTTAAAAACCTTCAACATTTTTTGGGATCTTGCTGAATATTACAGATATTATCATGATAATAACTATTCATCGACTCTCTACATGCATTCTTAATAACTTTACTTAGCCTTTTTAATCTGTTTTGTAAATCAACATTGTCTGGTCTTCTTCTTCTTTGTTTTAAAATATTTCTTTTTAATAAAATTAAATTTTGAAGATCTTCATTCATCCAAGGGGCAATTTCATTTTTTAATAACTTTTTTGTTGTTTTTACAACCGTAGAATTTGTATTAGCATCTGAGAGATATTTTATTAAATTTGATGTATCATTTGATGGATTACCAGTGTTCTGAATTATGACATCATTTTGTAGATATTCTTTAAATTTGTTATAATCACAAAATTTTTGAATAACTTCAACAGAATTACAGTTTCGGACTTCATTTTTTATCCTACACGAAATCATATTATGATCCGATAAATCGGATTCAATAACATCCACCAAAATTGTATTTAAATAATTACTGAAGACATTGTCTATGGACGTTCCAGAAGTTGGTCGAGTCACTAACGTATGACAACTTTTAAAATCGTAAGTTTCAAGTAAATTAGAAAACCCACACGACGAATTCATTAAAAAGTCAATATTGGAATCTCCCACAATAATACAGGAACTTCGACCATATGCACTAAGTAAATTTTCTAGAATGCTGAAAAAACTATTGACATCACATCTTTGGGATATGTAAAACGATATTATTTTAAGCGGTCTTCCATTAATTCTCAAATTATCCAATGATATTACAATTTTTTCACAAAACTGTTTACTCTCACATAATTCTATACTGTATTGTAAGTTATCACGTATATAAACCGAAGTGCCTCCGTAACTATCTGCTCTACAACAATGTACACATTCATAACCAGGGATTTGGTAAATTTGAACTACGTCTGAATTAAACCACGTCTCTTGAATCGCAATTATATTGGGTAGTTGTGGAAATTTCGAAATAAGCATTTTGAACTGATTAAACTTATCTATTGAAGAAATGCTTCTAACGTTAAAAGATAAAATATTTAAATATGAAAATCTTACTGTTTTTAAATAATTTACAAAATTTTCAAAATCGGAAAAATATTGGTTATTATTCATTTAAGAATAAAAAATAAATAAAAAATATATACTTAATACAATTTACTAGGTTAATACTCAATTTTTAAACTGGAGACAAAAACGCTGTTCCGTTATCATCATCTGAGTCATCTACGGCATTTGGATTTCTCATTACTGATCTACGTTTAGATTTAACAGTTGCTGCTTCAGTCATAATTTGGTCTACATCATCTTCATTTTTTATAAGTCTCGGTTTTGAAATTTCATTTTTCTTCACATACACTCTATTACCAATTGTATAAACTGAAAAATCCAATTGTTTTTAAATCTTTCGCATGATTGAAAAGGCTTAGAGTTTCTTTGCTTAAATAGTCGTTGACATACACATTTTTAGTTGCTTCATTTTCTTTCAATTTAGCTTTTGAAATCATTAGACAATCCTTAGCACGCTTACTGTTGAATTTCACGACCATTGTCCTCCTATTATCATCTTTATTATCATTTCTTTGTTTAAAAAAGTAAGCATCTTCTATATTTTCTTCATTTAAATTTATACCGACTTTTTTAGAAATATCCATGACAGTTTCAACAGCAGTTGAATCTTTCTTCACTTCAACTCCTCTTATTATGCAGTCATTTTTTACCCTTTGATCATTTAAAATCTTAACCGACGTTTTTAATGTCGTTATTTCATTTTTCAAAACACGATTTTCTTTTTGTACTGAATCAAGCTTTTTGTTGTTTATGGCAATACCTTTTAATAATTCATCATATTGTTTTGACATAAACTCAATTGCTTCAGTTATTGAAGTCAGCTGATCTAGCTTGCTGAGTTTTGTTTTTATTTCTTTTAACTCCCCCTTCACTGATCCTTCGCTATTATCATCACACAGATGACAAACATACTGCTCAGTTTCGTTTTCAAGTAGATATTCATATTGACGTTTATCTAGCTTTGTACACAGAGAGTGAAAGATTTTGGCGCATTTGTCGCACTCAATGTTTTCTTCTTTATCTTCTTTCACCTCCATTCTACATTGGCCACACATCTTTTTTAAATTTCCAACACTACGGCGACTTTTTGTAGCCATACTTTAATAAATTTCAAAAGCTTAGCACTTGCTTATATTAAAGTTGCTAAACTTGTGTATAAAAACACAACAAAATTATTGTTTTCAATAAAATTAATTATCACTTCACAGAGCTTTTATTTTTTGACGTTTAAAACTCAAGGGTTGCCAACCGTATCCAATATATATAATAACGATGTTAATGTATAATAACGATGTTAATAATAAAAACAGAAATGTAAGTGGTTCTAATCATCTGATTGAGAGTGTATGTATGAGAATTCATTTAACAATTCCTTTGTGCAATAAAAGCTGACTAAAAAGAAATCATCTCACAAAAAGCTTTTACATAAAACAACTTTTTTATTAAAAGCTTAATAAGTTTTAAATTTAAATTTGTTCTAAAACCTATATTTTAAACGAGGGCAGCCCCAAATTCTCATTCAAAGCAAAGAAAACTCAAATAATTTGGAATAAATCCATCTATGTTTTCAAACAGTACCTTCTAATAGCTTTACATTACTTCTAGTGATTTGCATTAGCTTCAAGAACTTCAAACCAGTTACTAATATTAGTTATTAACGTGGCCGCCATAACAACAACAGTCATTATGTTGATTTATATTTCGGACAAATGAGTAGCTTAGTTCTAGATTACATGTGGTACATGGTATGTGAGAAAAACATATTGCTGTTGGTGCATTTGCTTTTTAATTTATGTGGGTACCAAAATAAGTGTTGTTAACTACCTTCTACGCAACAGGATAATTTCTGAAATTTGAGCATTTTTCGTATGGTTCCTTTAACGTAAATTTAAACATTGAACACTAATGCAGTCTTTATAGGTGATTCACTCTGACAGGCACTATTTTCGAAGTCTAGTGCCTGTTATATTGTATAAATTCATATTTGAAGCTTTAGAAAAGTATTTTAATAATCTCTGATTAAAGAAAACATGTTAAACTTATAAAGTTTAACATGTGCTGGGATCCCTTAAAATAAAAGCACAGCT
This sequence comes from Phasia obesa, assembly GCA_949628195.1. NCBI lineage: Eukaryota > Metazoa > Arthropoda > Insecta > Diptera > Tachinidae > Phasia > Phasia obesa. Next base: position 81,657,134 of record OX451217.1, on the reverse strand, counting down.
GACAGCTTATGTGTAGTAAAACTGAAATAACCTTTACGTGGCAACAACGCGTTTTCATCGCTAAACACTATTTCAAAAATAACCTAATTTTGACGACAACCTTTTCAGGCAAAATCTTTCTAAGTAATGAAGCACATGATTTTGGTAATCATTAAATTGCTTAATTTTAGTTTTGTAGATGCCACATGTTATTTTCGAAAAACAAATGCTTTGATAACGTTTCACTGTTTATTTAGAATTTGGTTTGAAGGCATCATTTGATCATACTTCTGTGAAAATGGAAGAGGTCAAGCAGTGACTTGCTGGTGCTTAATATCATTAGAGGCTTTATAGATTGATTGTCAATACGCTACTCTTTCGATTAATGCGAGAAATGGTTTGAACAGGATATCAGTACCCCCGTAGCCGAATTTACAAACACATTACAAGAATGGTCACTAAAAGAAATCGCTCGCGGGTGGTATATAATAACCACTTGCAGATTGTGTAAAATTATCAAGCCCGTAATTGACATGGATAAGACAAAGGCTTTACTGGCCCTCGATATGGTTTGTGGTAGGCGTCATAACAGGGCACTGTATAATTAAAAGTATATCGAAATGTATGGAAATCTGTCGTGGTGATAGCTGGGGAAGCTATCTAAACGACGTGAAGAAAGTGTCAGTTCCACCCATTCTGGAACGCGTGGAACGCAGGCTCAAATATTTGGGTCAAAGATTCGGTCACGACTTGGGTTTTGCAAGAAGTTCCAGTGGGGTTTTACGGACTGGAGATACTTTAGTGTTATAGCGAACTGTGGCGTGAAAAGGTCTTCCAGAAATCACAAGGGGCTTAATGAACTTCAGCTGAACTTGCATTGTACTAACTGCCCGTTTAATCAGTGTGGCGCACAGTGGTCAATTTCGCGAGATAGCGGTCAAAACTCTATAACTTTTGACCGGATTGGTATTTTTTTAAGCAATTTGTTTTGTTCAATAGGAGGGACTTTAAGCTTCAATTTGCGTGTTCAAAAGTAAAAATCGACTGATAGGAACGTAAGTAATGTGGAGTTAAAAATGCATTTTAATTTTTTGTTGAGTTTTCATGTAAAAGTTGAATATTTTGACATTTTAAATAAGTATTTTTTTAATAATTTCTTATTTTCTTCAATCGTATTTTACAACCAATACTTATTTATTATTCCTAAACTTAATTTTGGTCAGAAAATGCCAACATTTGGCCCCTGACATTTATTTAGTCTCAATATTCACAGGGGCCAAAGGTTGGTTTTTTTGGAAGAAAGCTAATTCTTGTGAGGATTAAACTGAAAAATAACACTGAAATTCCCAACAATATCAATACCATTTGGATATATTATTTACAGAACACAACATCGATAAAATTATAAGTAAACTTTTACTATTGATTTAAAGTGCACATATATTTTATTTAAATGTATTAATAAAAATTTATACTAAAATTAGAAACAAATTATAATCTTTAAACTAATATTAATTAAACAATATTAGTAAAAATTTCTTCCAAATAACTTTGATTTTCATTTTGCAGTAGTTGTTTAGCTTCTTCATCTAACTCTAAAGAGGTTGATTTCCATTTTTGTCGAATACTGGACATATATGGGTCTGATGTGCACAACAAAATATTAATAAGATCTTCATTAGTACAATATCTGGAAATTTTTCTTGTATTGTGCTCGCGAAAGAATCTGTAGTTTTTGTTCCTTTTTTCTTGCGCTTCTTCTGAGGGATCTCCAATTGGAAGCATATTGTGCTGAATAATTTGTTCCCCAATGAACAAAATTTTGTGTACTGTGGTTGGCACATGTCTCCAAGAATATTTTTGGTTATAAAGGGTTGCTGTCTCATTAGCATACTGACCAAATTTTTTTGCATCTATCTTTTTGCTACATGCTACATGCTATAACTTCTAATATGATTTGGAATCGTCGTATTAAATCATAATCTACTCCAGTTATAGAAGCTGCAGTTTCTGGATCGGAAAAAAATCTGCTTGCTGTGTTTCCATCATTAGAATTTCCTTCTCCTTGCTTTGGCTGGTCTTTTTTTTTTGCTTTCTTCTTTCCAAATTTTCTTTGTTGTTTCTCACTCTTTCGCCTAACGGGCCAAATTCCAAGAATATGCTCCATAAAACGAATTCTAGCATATTCATATGGTTCATTAAAACTATCGTCTTGTGTTGGTGGTTGGCTCAATTGACTTGATGTTTTTTGGCATATGGTGCTGCTTGACGAAGACTTTGTTTCGGTTAAAGCTTGTGCAACTTTTCCATCGATCATTGTAAGTGACATTTTAAAGTTAACTTCGATGCATTGGTCATTAAATTCAAATATCACTGGTTGAAGTTCTTTAATTTCATCTGTTATTTTGCCAACTTCTTCAGTTATGACATCTTTAGTTTCTTTTTTGTAAGCAAACTTTATTGGTCTACAAAATTTTGTTGACGAGGGAATTTCATTCTTCCATACATCTATCTCTGCAGCTCTACTTCGTCTCTACTCTACTGCAGTTGACGGCTCTGAACCAATATAAGTTTGTGTTAAACGTAATGGAACGAAAGAAATCATGAATAAATTGTCATCTGATGAATTTTCCGCATTACATTGTTTGTATTGTTTCTGGCCAGAGGACCCATCACATCCCCATTTAGAAATTAAAGTCATGCTGCAATTTTTAAACTTCTTTAAATAGTCAGCATCAAATGTCTTTAATAATCGTTCTGCAGTGTGTTCAAGAAGATCCTGCAATTTTATTTCTGATGAACTTGAAGTTACACTAATAGCAGTTGGTGAAGGTAAGCAATCTTTTTTGCAGAAACTATATCTCGATATGATGGAAAAATTCCACAATTTTTTTCATTGGTTCGCTTCCGCAATTCTGTATATTGGTTTTTAGTCATTTTCAAATCCAAAAATAGTGCAAATGCTTCTTCTGGAGTAAATTTATTTTCTTCAGTTGGTGTCGGCGTACTTTCTAAAATCATTTTTGTGCGTATGGGGCTTGCTTCCACTATTTTTTTAATGATAGCAATTTTACTCTTTTTAGTTTTCGATGGTTGAATTTGATGCAGAAATTAATCCTTTATGATACTACAAGAAACTTCTTTATTGATATGTTTAAGCTTGCGTCTTCGTGATCTTTCACTACAATTATCAATTGGCTTTGCTGGTCGACCACCTTTTCCAGTTTCCGTGGTAGTTACGGATGGCTTTTTAAAAATAAGTTTATAAGTTTATAAGTTTAGCCATTCTTGGTTGCGTGAGTAAAACAATTTCTTGTTTCTGGAACATTGATTGTACCGTTTTCTTAAAGTATTTAAAAAGTTTTTTATTTTTAAGTTATGAATTTTAATTTCTTGTTTGTCGCATATTTTGAAGAATGGATTATTCATTATATGTAAAATAATGTCGTTTTCATCTTTCCGTTCAAAATATATATCAGATAGAACACTATAACTGAATTTAGCCATTGTTTAAACAATAATGAAGAAAAAAAATTATTGCATGGATTAATATACTATTGCTCAAAGTTTCAACTTGATCTTTTTTACCTCTTTGAAACATAATATAACAGTTACTTAGTTTTACCAGTTATTTCCATTGGTTTTAAATTTATTTGCAATTTTCAGGTATTTAAGTTATGTAATATTAGATGGCAATAAAATCAATTTTTACCTTTTCCAAATGAATTGCCAGATACCACATAATTTGAGAGTTCTATTGTCATTTTTGTCAAAATTTTGATACACCCTTCTATGTGGACTAGGTCCAAATATGGGCCAACTTCTCCTAATTTCAACAGAATTATTTTTTGGGTCAATAAGAACTCTTGTACAAAATTTCATCAAAATATATGCATAATAGCCACTTTCACATACAAATAACTTCTCAAAAAATATGACGTGCATTTGTACCGAATATCTTACCTTGGGTCAGAAAAAGTGATGTAGCTCAAAAAGTGCAGTCCCGATGCATGGACATGTATATATAGGAATGTAGGGGAGAGTTAGGACTACAAAATAGTAAATTTGTGTTTTGACTCAGCTTGACTCACAGGAGTTGTGCTCTATGAAGTAGGAAATTTCCGAGAAATTTGACCTTTTTTAAAAAAAATATTTAAATTGTTCTGAAAACCGCAGAGTTTCAATTTTTTTACCAGTAATAGGAAATAAGTTAAGTTACAACACAAAATTTATTTCGTCCAAAAATCTTGAAAAACAAAAAAGTTATGATCATTTAAACTTTAAAAATTAAATAAAAATATCATAAATTTACTAACTTCTGAAAAAGCCCATTTTGGACCACCCTGTTCTCAATGAAATAGTTGAAATAGAGTTCTAATTTTTTGGCTCCCGAGGTTTACTACTGTCTACTTTCATATGACTATAATAACTTTAAAATCGGAGAACAAAAACCAAAAGGAGTTTTGGCCGCTATCTCAAAATATTGACCACAGTGTGGCGGTTGCGGGTTCGATTTCTGCCAGAGTCTATTCGTTTTATTCACACAATTTAAGACCTTTACAGCTTGTCTTGTTTTCAATTATTGAAAAAAATGCATTGGCTTGTATTGATGTGAATGATATAAATCCCTTACTGCAACAAAAAATCATAATTTGTAAGATATTACGTTTAAATTAAATTTCGAAATAAAGTCTCATGCTAAACCGAAGTTACACTTAAACCTTTTTTCCACTCATTCTATAAAACAAACATTTTGAAAACATCTTTGCCAAATTTTATTTCTTTTTATATTGAGATATGACTATGTTGCATTTAAGGAGTGATATGATTTCTACGGGATGGCGTGTTAGTTTTAGGACAGCCTTTATATCGTTTCAAAACATTCATCTGAAATTTTGATTCCTATTGTATATTAAACTTTAAAAACATTTTAATGTTTGAATAAACAAAACATTAAAATGTCTGTCTGCCTTTGTATGGATTTTAACAGAATTTTGTGAGGAGAGATATCTTACCGAAAAGGTATCTTATTTCCACGAGAAAGGTACTGCATACATTAAGACACTGTTGCTCAACAGATGGCGCTGTTTTAAAATAATAACAAAATATGAATTACTTACTGCCAAATAGCCAATTGAATAAAATTTTTATTTGATTTGTATTTTTATTTTGTGGAATTATTTTGTTATTAAAATATTTTAAACACCTTTTATAGAGCATAACAATAATTTTTAAAATGTTACATAAATTTTGGAATTTCATACAGGGATCCAGGTGAGAGTCTTAAAATTTGATGTGTTTTACATTCAAAGCAAAAAATATTTTCAGAACGCACACAACATGTGTGGGATCAGCTAGTAATAAATATATAAATTTTTTATTTTAAAAACTCTTTGGCCGTTACCGGCAATTTTAATTTATTTGTTACAAATCCTTCCGAACACTTGCATGGCTTTTAAAATTGAATTAATTTTCAATTTTAATAGTTTTGCTGCTGTGTTCTCACATTTTCCAAAAATGCTCATGTAAAACAAAATATGTAAATGGCAATAAAATATAGAGTGAATTATTTTTTTAATTTGCTGCAGATAAAGTTACAGTATGGTTGAAGAGTGTACGACAATTTTTATAGTGTTTTAGTTAAATATTGTTGGATTTGATTTTTTAAAAAAACTTACAATACCAAATAATAACAAAATTAATATAATTAAACTGTTCTCAGATTGAATCTGGTTTAGCGAAAAATATTATGTTAGTAAACAAAAAAATTCTAAGGCCGTCATTGTGCATAGTGTAGTTGGATACACACTGGTTCTAAACGTAATATATATTGTTTGCTTCTTTTCTCCATATTTTCATATTCACCTTCCTGACTTTGAAATTATTTATTCTACAGATTTAGGTCTCGGAATTTGGGTGCATTGGTAATTGTTGCATTATCTCTGGCTATCACTTCACATCAAAAGTGATATTTTTTTAGTGTAATTATCGGGTTATAAGTAAAGCTAATATATGAAGAGAATAAAACAGAGAACAGTTGCTTGCTTGGTAGTTGGTGTAAAATAATTTCTCACCAACCTGTGGCTGCAAGAAAAAACGTCTTATGTTTGATTCTGTATTTTTGAAGTATTAATTTATTCCCATTGTAGTTAAGGATATTTCTTTCTGTCGAGACTTTATAAATAAGAAATACATTTGTCGTTATACACACGTCCTGAAAAATAACACATTCAAATAAATGAGTTTTTGACGATAACAAAACTTAAGATCTTAAGTCGATTTAAACAGTTATTCCCCTTTGCCACAGATATATAGAAGACTAGCTGTGCCCGCCACTTCGTGAGCGTCTTGCAATATTTTGTTCGATTTTGCTTTGAAAGCAATCCACACCAAAAACCCTTAGTTTTTTAGTGCCGCCTTAAACTATCCTTCAGTTATTGTTATGTATTTACTTTATAAAACAGCGCCATCTGTTATTGATTAGTGCTTCAGTTATGGTTTAAGTATTTACTTTACTACTGCGTACTATCACTGCTTTTTCTTCACTTTCTCTTGGAAATAAAATATTTTTGCGGCAAAACAGTAACCTATATTGGAATCAGGATACTGAGGTACCTCCTCACAAAATTTTGTTAAAATCCATCCAGTAGTTTTTACGTGATGCAAACGCAAAAGAAAAGTACACAGGCAGACTTGCAGACAGGCAGACAGACGGAAATGAGTTACTTTTTTATTATATCTATATATTAAATTAATATTTCTTAAATTTAAAATTTTGTAGCTTTTCAATTTTCTCATTTTCTTATCAACGTTAATATACAGCGTATTAAAGTGCAAGGTATGTTTAAAATACAACGCAAATTTGTAAAATCATAAAAAGAAATTTGTTATATTCCTGTAATTTTTAAGCAACCCACGTACATAAATGTTTGCTTTAACTTTTAAAACATTAAAGCTCGCATAAATCTTTGGAAGCAAATATATTCAATTGTCTATATTTATTAACGACTGTTCTCGTATAGCTGCATTAATTCTGTGATTTCTTTCTCTCTTTTCCATTTTACTTACAGCACATGGTGCAGGCTAGTGTTGCGCCCTATCCAGGCGCACCTACTGGCTATCCACCGGCAGCGGCTCAAGTACAAGCAACTTCAGATGGTTTAACCATGTCTGTAGGCAATGTCAAAAATGATACTTTAGCACAGATTAAAGCCGATGGTTCAGCTGCTGCAGTAGCCGCAGCAGTAGCCGCCGCCGCAGCTGCAGCCAATAATACAGGTGCCAATAATACAAATGCTGCTGGTGTGGCTGCCACCACTGCTGCCGCTCAAATTTATTTGCAACAGAAAAAGGTATGTTTGCTTGAAATCTTCTTTTTTTCATATTTATTTCACTATTTTGTTATAAAAATTTACGATTCGTTTCCACCTTTTATTGTTTGATATTTTTAATATTTATACTCATACTACGTTTATTTTTGTTTTATATTTATTTAAAAATTTATAATCTTTTACATACTCGTACAAACATACATATAATAATAAAACTCTATAAATATAAAAAAAAGGTATCGGAAATGGTTTATGTCATACTCTGTTGTATATAAATTCCTTGTATTTTGGGTTTAAAATTTATTGTGTGTTTTTGTTTTAAAAAAATAAAACTTTTTTTAAGGATGGCATGTTTTTTTCATTAAACATTTAAAAAAAAGAGTCTGCATATTCTGTCATTTATTTTTAGCATATAAAATCAATCAATATTTCCATTTGTCTTTCGGAAACTATTTTATGTTGAAATTAAATTATTTTTTTTTCTTGTTGGAATATGGTGTATTAATTTTAGTCCTTATTATTGTCATAACTTTATTTAATTTATTTAAAACTACCATCACCGCTTTTTCGTAATAATCCATAAACAAATTCATTTATTTTAGGTAAAGTGAGAAATAGAAACATTTATATTAAAGTATTTTATTTTATAATTGTATTGATGATTTGTTGTTTTGTAGTCATTAGAAATTTACATAGGTATTTTTGGATTTAACTATATATTTATCGACGCGATCTGCTAAAAAACTATCTTCACACCAATAAACAATTTTTGATCATTTTTCTGTTTATAAAGTGCAAGGCAGTATTTTCTTTTTTCAAAGATCGTCTTAACTACATTTACTAATCTGAGAGTCTGTTCGATTGTACTATGTTGTTTTCTGAAGCCATGTTGATGGTTCCTTTCGCGCTTAGAATTGAGTTCAGCTTAGCTATTAATGTCATCTCAAACAGGTTTGGCATATTTGATAACAGGTTTATAGGTCTGTATGATATTATATGTTATTGTATCACATTATTGATAAAGCAAATATTTTTGTAGTCTTGTTCCTTAAGGATATTATATATACAAATATATTTATATATATATATATATATATATACTATCTCCTGTGCGCTTCGCTATACATATCCACAAAAAAATACAGTAAACACTTACACTGGAAACGCACGCTATTCTCACGTCAAAAATGTTTTAGTTTATATGCAAGGCTCGACTCCCACTGTTTCTACCCAATCTGTTTTTTGCTAGCCTATATGCATTAACACGATAATAATTTCTTACTTTTTAAAGGGGGGGTACCACTCTCACTATTACAATCGAGTCTTTATTTTGCTAGGCAATCCACAT
>OX451217.1:80911383-80976383 GCA_949628195.1 Phasia obesa | reverse complement strand
AACTTAGATGGACGTCAGACGCCCACGGGAAGCATGTCACAATCGAATTCATGGTGCGGGATCACTCAATGTATAGGCGGTATTTTTTATCAAGAGGGAAGCCCAACATAGGTTTTGTGCTAGGAAAATTGAATGCGGAAATCTACATGGATTCGTTACAAAGCGAACACCTTGATTTTGCTGGTGATTTACAACGCGATAGACTAGACTAACAGCAGGATAATGCACCGATCCAGATGGTGAAGAAGATAAAGGCGTTTTTTAATTTTATACAAATTGATTTGCTCGAGTGTTCTGCTTTAAGCCCAGACCTCTATCCCATTGGGATTGCCATTCCCATTGCCAAAATTCATACATATTGAAGCTATATGACAGCTGGAAATAGCTAAAAAAGGACATATTGGTTGAATGATGTGTCTGTCCTGAAAAAGCTGGTGGAGTCAATGCCCCGTGGTGTCAAATTATTTTCTATGGAGATTTAATTTTAATTTTTGTCCATGTTTAAGAAAATAGATTAATTCATATAAGTTTCCTATTTTATTTTTATTTCTTTTAACTATAAGTTAGAAAAAAAATATCTGTTCCCAATTTTTATTACTTCTTTTATTATTAAATTAAAGTTGAAGCATTGCACATATAATTATTTGTCTAAGGTAAGTATGTATATTTTAATCTGGAAGCACTAGTATTGAAACAAAATACCCCGAAATTAAAAAAACTACATGTGTAAATTTCAAGGTTTACTACGTTATTTAATGGTGTAATTTATATATCGTCACCTAAAATGCAAAACGTATCATCAAAAAATTCGAAATTGATTTTTTTATTGATTACGCTTGGCTACATCATATTACATATGTATGTGTGCAAAATTATAAACTTCTACTATCAAAGATAACCAAGATATAAACAAAATTCAAAATAACGTATCATCAAGTGCATGCTTTTCTGAAACAAAATATAACGTAACATCCAACACTCGTGCTGATGAAAATAAGACAGAGTATATTAATTGATATTTTGGAAGAACACAGTTAGTTTTGACATTAAGTGGCTTAAAAGCTTTTTACTTTGGAATTAATTCGGTTGCTCATGAACCAGTAAAGATGTATTAATGAAATTTCACAGAGCAAAGCCGAGGTGCTTTTCAGTAGAGTTGTGGACGGTTGGCTCCCTAGAGTTAAGGGGGACTTGTCGGTAGGACCCCAAATATCTACAAAAATGTGCAAACATGTCTGGGTTGTTTCTTTTTAGTTAGGGAATATTGATTTAGAAAATATTTTTTTTTTTAATTTTGGCCAACCCTAACTTAATACTTTTGATGTTGTGGTTATGATCGGAATATTATTTTAACTTATCAACTGCATTCTTGATAAAATTTGGGAATTGGGAAAATATAAAAATGACCGACTTTTCAGGATTTTCCCCAATTCCCCTTTGTTACTAGTAAATTTGTTTGGAATATTTTAAATGCAACCTAACAAAAGAGAACAAACAGAATAAAAAACTTGGGTCATAAATTGTAATAAAATTTATGATTTGTTTTAAAATTCCTCTGAGTGCAAAGCATCGATTGAAAAAAAAGTATGCATAATTTTAGTCCAGAGATTTGAGCACTTACTGTTAGTTCATATAATTTTAAGATACAATAACTAAATAATATGAAAAAAATAATTTAAGCTTCATTTCATGGCAACATACACGAAAAAGGATTTGGCGGCACCAAAATTTTTGAAACTCATCATCCCCGAGGTCGGGATTTCGACGGACTTCTACGTTTTGAGGTCCAATAAATCCATTTTGACTATTTTCGCGATGATGTCTGTGGGTGGATTGGTGGATGGGTGTGTATGCAACTATTTTTGTGCAGTTTGTACAGGTCATACCGTTTGATATATAAAAATGTAATACAGTATGTGCCTTTGGTATATGGAGATGAAGAGCTGTATAGTTTTTAGGCTTAATCGGAATGGGGCAAAAGGTAGTTTCCTTACCCCCAATTTTTGTGAACGATCTAAAAGTTATACCGTATGACAAATTAAAATTAAATTCAGTATCCAAATTAAGGTAGCCAAAAAATTATGTTAAAATATTGATAATTGTGGGCGTGGCATGCTGTCAAACTCAACTTTTTTTTAATTTCAGAAAAAGGTAACTACTCGCAAGCTATCATCGGTAATGGTCTGCGGTTTTTTTATAATGTTGGTAGGATTATTGTCTTTAGTTGTTGTAAATAGAGACAGCTCTAGCGTTTAATATTAGGGGCGTTATGAAATATTTATGAAACTACTATATTTTCCTCAAATTTAAACTTTAGTGGAATAGAACTTCTAGGGAACAAGAAACGTATACAACCACGAGAAAAGTGAAAGTGTCCTCTTTAAGGCTATATATACTTTTGCACCCGCCACGAGCCGCCTGTAGAACACTTTTTTCATTTTAATGAAATTACTCGAAAAAAATTCATATACAATGGTGTATTAAATTTTCACTTTTTTGCCCAAAAGTTTATTTTTTTTTTAGTTTAGGCTACGTATAACTAAAAAAAATAAATATAATACCTTCGAAAGGGTTTAATGGCTTTGTTTTGATCAGCAAAAAATAAGTAATAAAATTATCACAATGGGCTCTACAGGAAGCATATGATCTCTTTCTAAATTTACCTGTTATCAAATGTTAGGGTCAACCAAAGTCATAAACAATTTTATAACAATAATTGCGACATTAAACCACTAAAGTTAAAAAACAACCCCATATTGACGCATGAGTGCAGTTTTGTTCAATTTAAGCGCTACCTGCTATGAAATTAAAGATCAGTGTGTGAAGAACATGTATCTAAAAATTTATAAAAGTACGGATTCGTTAAGGGATTACTCTGTAATAACTTAATCCTTTAAATGTACGGATAAAACATAACAAACGCAAATAAAAATATTCAAAAGAAAATGCAGAGCTTCAGTTATAAAGAACTGGCCGAAGTGTATTTTAGAAACAAAAATCAGGAAGATTTTCTTAGTTACGTTAAAATAAAATTAAACTTAAATTCGTGTAGCACCGAAATGCAAGAGCAGTTATATAATTTCGTCAAAGCACTAAAAAAACTCTACAAAGAAGTTATGTACAGTAAACAAAAATTTTATATAAAAAGTGCAAAGTGGTTAGAAGGTGAGCTTACTGTCGCTGCAGAAACAGCAAAGCAAGATAAGGCTGGAAGACCACGCAAATCATTAGTGGACAATTGCAGCGATAGATCTAAGAGGCGGAAGCTTAAAGATATTAACGATGCCTTTGGTTCTACAAATATAAAAGAATCTTTCCTACATCAATTACGATCACAGAACCAATTTACAAAAGTGGATATCATTGAAAAAGTTGTTAAAGCTAGTCCACCGAGAACAAAACGGATTCTTAAAAGTATACCAACTCCGAATTATGCAATCTAGGCTAAGGTAATACAATTTGTTAATTATTGACACTATTTTTCATATAATATGCTATATAAACGCCCACAAAAAGGGGGCGGGGTCCAAAAATAAATTTTTATGATTTTCTGGCTCCAGGGTAAAGACCTTGAACCTTCTTTGACATAAAAATGTTTCATTTGCTTAACAAAATTACAAAAAAACTTGTAAAAATGTGTAGTTTTTCAGGGGTTGGTTTAGTTCTTCTTAGGGGAATTTTTTCCCCCTGGTCCGATTTGGCCCATTTACGAACTTAGCCTGCCCTAACCTTCAAGATATATATGTACCAAATTTCAAGGGTCTAGCTCTTTTCGTTTAGACTGAATCGTTTTTATACAGACAGGCGAATGGACGGACGTCCGGATGGACAGACGGACGTATGGACAGACGGACATAGCTATATCGTCTTAGATTTCATCACTGATCAAGAATATATATACTTTTTTGGATCTTAGAGGGATATTTTACTATGTTACACACAGAATAAACCCATATTTCACTCTGAAAGTTAAAAAAAATTAAAATGTTCAACTTTGACCTCGAATTCCTTAAAAAGTCCTCAATCAATTTTAATGTAATTAAAACTGAATCAAGCTGAGCTAAATATCTATCCATTAAAAAAAAAATTATTTCAATATTTTGGTCGGTTCAAAAGTTACAGAATTTTGGCCAACGAAAAACGATTTTCAGCCACTGTGAGTCGTACTAAACATAGTATGAAACGCTACGTCTGTGTGACTAACTCGCACTGATTTTTAGTAATTATTATAGCGGCCGAAGTAACACATCTACTGTAAACATTTCAATAGTCTACCTATTACGGTTAATAAAATAAGGCTATTTTCGTAAAAATCATTTCACTGTCGGAACAGCCTTTAATTTTCACTATTTGTTATAGTGGCCATAGTAATACACCTCCTGTAAAAATGATTCTACCTATTATCGCTCAAAACTTAGACCATATACATGCAAATCCCGTCACTATCGGCACACCCTTTAATATTTAGGTTCACTTTTGTATTCTTGTTTATAAATCGAACTAAGTTTTAATTACTGATTGTAAATTTTTAGTGTATGCCTCCTACAGTTCAAGAAATAAACACATATTCGTGAATAATAACTCTCTATCGGAACACCCAATAAGTTTTAATATTTGTTGCTATAGCGGCGGCAGTTATACACCCTCTGTGAAAATTTCAAGAGTCTACCTATTGTGGTTCAAAACTTGGGCCTTATACATGCAAATCACGCCACTATCGGATTACCCTTTAATTTTTAGGTCATATTCGTAAAACTTGCATCACTAAACTAGTGATGATTTTATTTTTTAAATCTATGGGTGCCCCATAAGACATGAACAAATTAACAACATAGTACGGAACCCTACGTGTGTGTGTCTAACTCGCACCTGACTGATTTTTATTTATATCACTCAGTGCATTGTGAACCAATTGCTGTATTTTATTCAATCCGTTATTTAAGTTGCAATGTTTACTTAAGGAAAAAAAAATATGTATGTATGTATAAAACTGTGCAATTAAAGTTAAATCGGTTCTAGTAGGAGGAAATATTCGGCATAACCTGATGACCTAAAAATAACATAGTCATCCGGATTTGATGCTGCTGCTAGGGTCATGTGCAGCCCACTCAATTCCTGACTTAATACAGCCATATCGGCTTAAGGCTCATTAGATTTAGTTCACAAGTGCTGCATCTTTATTTAGGTGTCCTTGGTATATCTTCAGGATCCTTGTATATATGCAGAGTCTCTTAATGCGTAATACAAAACTCAATCATATAGACCTATAAGCCTCAGATATGTCTAGCACAACTGTCGGGTTTGATGCAAATGAAGAATTTAATTCATTATTAACTGTCACTGGTGGGTTTTTTGTTGTTATAAATATGTTATTAGCGGCTGTTTTTGTTTCTAATTTTTCTTTATCTCTTTTTAATAAAGAACTTAAGCCTGAATAGTTATTATTATTTTTTGTGGTTATAGAGGACTTAGCAATACAGATTCTTTATAAATTTCAGTTTATATAACGGTTTAAAAGTTTAGCCATATATACATCAAATTAAATCAACTAGGGGGTCACTCTTTAATTTTACTCTTTTAAGTATTTATACTTATTATAACGTACATAGTAATATACAATCTGTCTTATATATGTGTCGAATCCAGTTAAAAGGGACCTATTGATAAAAAATGTGTTTTGGAGAAAAACGATTTGGAAGTTAACAAGTCAATTTTGAAACCCCTGGATTTTGAAAATTCAAAATGGCGGATTCAATATGGGGGAATATATTTTGTAATGTTATTGGATTTGTTTAAAACAAGTGGATTTTGATACGCCTGAAGGTTTTTATGGCTTGAAACTCTTTACCTGGTTGTTTTTGTTTTGTCTGGTATTACATTTTAAAAATTCAAAATTGCGGATTTAGTATGGTGGACTTTTTTTTAAGTTTAAAGTTTAGTTTGGCGCACTGTTTTTTTAAAGTTAACAAATTAATTGTGATACGCCTGAGCGCTTTCATATCTTAGAGTTTTTTACTCGCGGGTTTTCGGATTCGTAGATTACGAATCTGATATTAGATTTTGAAAATTCAAAATGGCGAATGCAATATGACGAATTATTTTTTACAACATTATTGTATTTGCTTGCGGTTCGTCACTCAAGGGTTCTCTGGGCCACTGATTACGAATCTGTTATTAGATTTTGAAAATGGCTTCTCCAATATGGCGGACTATTTTTTAACATTATTGAAATCGCACGAAATTCGTCACATAGGGATTTTCGGGGTTGCTGATTACGAATATGGTATTAGTTTTTTTGGAAGGGGTCCAAATTGCGTTATAAGCTGTCTTCATCCCATAATGTTACAGAGAATAGTCAGTGATATTGGATTCAACATTAAGAATTTTCAAAATCTAGTAACAGATTCGTAATCTACAATCCAAAAACCCCCGGACAAGGAGTTTCAAGCCATAAAAGCGATCAGATGTATCGAAATCGACTTGCTAACTTTACAAAATAAAGTCCGCCATATTGGATTTTGAATTTTCAAAATCTAATACCAGATTCGTAATTGCCCGTCCCAAAAACCCCAGAAAGGTGAGCTTTAAGTAAATTAGATCAACTACACCGGGTTTATTCTTTTGCTTTTCTTATTAAAGACAAAAGTAATGCAATTAGAAAACTGGGGTTTGCTGCGTTAGAAACAGCGTATTGTCTATTTTAAGAATCACCAAAAAAGTGAAAATCGATTTTTTCCGTCAATAGGTATCTTTTAACTGGATTCGACACATATAATCTGTCTAAGTTTATGTTTATAATGTTTCAAAAGATAGTAACGCCATATAGGTAAAATTTCGTCATCTATGGGGACACCCTTTAATTCTTAAATGGTTTTTTTATTAGTTTTTGTTAATGGCATCTTAAGTGGCACTTCTTAAAAATCTTGTATTGGTTCAATTTAAGGTTCAAAAGACACGTAAAAATCATGTATTTTGTATAGGGGTGTCCCTATATTTTTTATAAATTGTGAACTGAAATTTTTAAAATGCGAAAAATTACTTTCTAATAAAAAAAATCCAAATCGGTTCTGAAATAAGTTCTGTGGCACAAACATAAATAAATCAGTCAAGTGCGAGTCAGACTCACAAATGTTGGGTTCCGTACTACCTTCAATATATATGTAACTTTAAGAGTACAAGTTTTAATTTTCTTCAGGGCTAATGGGGCACACGTTAATTATTTATTATTTTTTATACTAGAGCATATTGCTTAATACCCTGTGTAAATATAAAGTGTCTAATAATTCCGATTCAAAAATAATATTACATACATATGTATGTACGTATTTTAAATTTGTTTCACTTTCACAAAACCCTTTAACTTGTGCCATGATAATTTTTCTTATTGAGAGCCAACCCAGTGCAAACTGATTGTGCAGGGATTAATTAGTTAACATGTGACAATTTTGTTCAGTCTTAATTGGATTATATTTTCGCAAAAGCAATTTGTCAAGGTAGTTAACTTGGTTATTAACCAAGGCGAAGTTTATTATTTTTCGCTTTACTTTCGTTTATTTTTTGAAAACTTGAAAAAAAAATCTAGAAAACTGCTATTAAAATGGGGAATCAAACGAGTTTTTAGTTGTTTGCTGTAATATTATTTTTGACGTTTTCCATTTATTTAACCAATAAAAGAGTTCCTGTTGTTTTTTGTATTATTGTGGCATCGCTACTACCTTGTATGAAGTCGCCTTGCTTGAGACAATGTTTGTAACCGCTGTCTATATCAATTTGTCAAACTTCTGGTAAAAAAAGATCTTTATTTTTAATAGTGTTTTTTATATGAAATTTGACTTTTATCAAGACAAATTGATGGCTAATGTAGAAGGGGGGGGGTAAACTATAAGCGCTGTTACCGAGCATACAGTGATTCAAAAATGTTTTACTTGCCTCTCACACTTCTCTCAAAATTTTACTCAGGCAAGTTTTACAAAAATTAGTAGTTTTGATAGGATCTAGTATTATCTAGGGACTAATATTTTTTTTTTGTATAGATTTAGCTATTTACTACTTTAACAAAAGGATATATCTGATTTTCTTATGACATGATCTTGATATATTTACACCATTTTTCGTTGGGGTCAAATGTTGATTTACACCAGTTCTTTCGACACATCCACGAACATTCTTCCATAATTCAATCGCAATTGGATTCTGTTTTAAACAGATATTAAATATACAAAACATTCAAAATCAATTTAAAAAATCGCAAACTTCTCATGGCTTGAGTTCCTTAATCCTTGATAAACATAAGTTATCCATAAACATAAAGCGATCCATTGCCTGACTATGCATAATAAAACTTTAGGAATATCACAAGGTACAAACATACATAGTTTCGTTCTTTTACAAGATGCCACTTACGTACACTTTTTGTCAACGAAATTAATAATTAGTAAACATTTTACGATTTTCTCTTATAACAAAGATACTATTTTCTCACTTTTTATAAACGACTTATTATTGTTATTAAACATAGTATCTGAACGATAATCAGTTTTGCAATTTTAAAATCATTTTGTTTCAATAAATATTTATTTTAAATGTTGTGCTCTTATCGTGTAGATGTCATCGAAATAATCATAACATTTGTACAAGTATAATAAAGAACATGTTCGTTGCTTTGAGCTATAATTATTAGTGAGCACGGAAGCAAAAAATTATATTTAGTTTAAAAACAAAATTTTTGCCTGACCTATGTGCATGTTTCGGTGACCAGAATACAAAGACAATACTTCGACCTACAGCTTTTGCTAATTTCTTTTCTTTCAATACTTTTTTTTTATAAAAGACAACACTATCTGCAAAACTACTGGTTTAGCAGCCGAAAACACCCAAAGTATTTAGAGGGTATCGCACCTGCAAGCCCCATACTGATAAACGTCTATGATGGCACTCAAGATGTTTTGAATCAGGAATTTAAATTCTAACACAGATTGGGATAAAAGAAAAACAAGAAATAAGAAATGTGATTAAGGATGTACCGTGATATTCTTGAATAAAAATCTTTGTGATGGTAAAAACATTTGGGACAAGAACAACAATTTCCTATGTTAGGTTTCAGAAAAAAGCTTTTTTAATTTAATTTTCAATATAAATTGTCATATCTATACATATAATAAAATAGTAACTCATTTCCGAGATAGTGGAGAAAATCAGTGAAAAAACTTAATTTCCGGTTTAATGGTACTTACATTTTCGGTTCAAAACTGGGATATTTTAAAAACTATTGCGCAACATTAGGCGCCAATTGAATAAAATTTGTATTTGATTTGTATTTTTACTTTGTGGAATTACAACTTTATTAAACTATTTTAAACACATTCTACAGAGCTTTACAATAATTTTTAGAATTTTGTCTAAGTTTTAGAATTGTATCGAGGGATGGGTATCTTCATATAAAGTAAATACATAAACCATGAATCACTATAAAGGTACAATTGGTGTGACATACTTTCAAAGCTAAATCGAGCAAAATATTTTCAGGAAGCCCACGAGTTAGTAGTAATTAGTAGTTTTGTGAATAGCACTGTTAATAGTCTAGTTTTTATACGATTTCATTTATATTGAACTCGTATTGTCAAATCTTGTGATAGCGTTTTCAACAACTTTCACACTTGCAGTGCAGCAAAGGTCGGGTAGTGAAGAAAGGAGGCGGAATAATGGCAAAAGTATTAACGATAAGCAATATATTAATACAAAATTAGATTAAATTTAAATAAATCTAAGGTGGATATTCCGAAAATGATCGATTTGAAAACGTTCGCTGTAAAAAGTGTGATGAATTTCGATCGATTTTGAGAATCATTTTTAAACGAATCTCATAATATTTATGTATATTTAAAATGCGAAATAAATTATTAAAAACGAATTTAGTACAAATACAAATCGAAAATAAAGAGAAGGTGTATAACTGTGGCCGCTATAGCAACAAATATTAAAACTTATAGGGTCTTCCGATAGAGAGGTGTTATTTACGAATGTGTATTTATTTCTTGAACTGTAGGAGGCATACACTAAAAATTTACAAACGGTAATTAAAACTTAGTTCGCGTTATAAATAAGTCTAAAAAAATAAACCTAAAAATTAAAGGGTGTTCCTATAGTGGCGTGATTTGTATGTATAAGGACTATGTTTTGAACCATAATAGGTAGACTCTTAAAATTTTCACAGAACTGTGGCCACTATAGCGATAAATACTAACACTTCTCGGGTGTTCAAAAAGTGAGGTGTTATTTGCCTTTATGTCTTTATTTCTTGAGCTATAGGAGGCAACCACTCAAAATTTGCAGACAGTAATTAACTCTATGTTCGCTTTCTAAACAAGTATATAAAATTAAAACTTCAAATTAAAGGGTGTTCCGAGACGTGCTTTGCGTGTAGATGGCCTAAGTTTTGAACGATAATAAGTAGACTCTTAAAGTTTTACAGGAGGTTTATTACTATGGAATATATAACAAATAATAAAAATTAAAGGGTGTGCCGACAGTGACGGGATTCTCATGTATAACTCCTTATTTGTTGAACCGTAATAGGTAGACGCTTAAAATTTTGTACAGGAGATATGTTGCCACGGCCGCTATAACAATTACTAAAAATTAAAGGGTGTTCCGACAGCGACATGTTTTTCACGTATAGTGACTTATTTTTTTAATCGTAATAGGTAAACTCTTAATATATTCATAGAAGAAGAATTTCCATTGCCGTTATAAGAAATAACAAAATTAAAGGGTGTTCCGTGAGAGACATGATTTTTACTTAAATAACATTATTTTTTGAAACGTAATAGGTAGACTCTTGAATTGTTTACAGTAGATGTTGTACTTCGGGCGCTGTAACAATTACTAAAGGGTGATCTATGTATAAAGGGTACCCCATAAGATATGAAAAAATTAACGACTCCAGTTTTTAAAGGCGTACTAAACATAGTACGGAACCCTACGTGTGTGAGACTAACTCGCACTTGACTGATTTATTAAAATAATTTGTTGCAATTTTGTTATAAGTGAAACATATTACTGTCCCGTACTATAATTACAAGATTTTTGTCTTGTTGTACAGGTAGTGGAATATTGAAATAAATAAATAAATATTTCATTAACCGAGAGGCTAGGGTACCTCCTCACGAAATTTATAGAAAATTCACCATGTAGTTTTGACGTGATGCCAACACAGCCATAGCGACAGACAGACAGACACACAGATAACAATTCCGCAAATTGCTGTTTTACAGTTCACTTCGATTACTATTAAAAAGGATATAATTGGTTACAAAAAAGAATCGTATTGTTTCAAATTTTTTTTAAATGCTAATCTCGAACTTTAAAACTATGTACTATTTTATTATTTATACTTTTTCCGCTTTTTAAAAATGTCATATTTTTAAGTGTTACTTCTTACAAAGGAAAAAAAATAAATGTAAATTTGTCAACAAATTTTAATTTTTCACACTTTAGTTATTCAATAATAATTTTTAACAAAAACACATGATAATAATATTTAGCTTGTTTTAAAAAAGTACAATTTATATCTCCAGATTTTCACTTAATTAATGTTTGTATACCTCCACAAATATGTTTGCACAAGCAGTTTCATTTAGCTCCTTAAAAGTGACCATTATTTGTATCTTGTATTCACCAGAAAATCGTGGATCGGAAAAGTTTAATGTCAAATCTGATGCCTCACTAAAATTATACTTTTTCTGCAAAGAATGAAAATGAAAAAGATTTTTATTAAATCATTAAAAAAAAAGTGGATTAACATTTCCGTGAAACATACAATTTTGGTTTTCTATTATAACAAATAAAAATAAGAATGAATGGATGTTCCTCAGCAGTCGGGATATGACTAATTTATTATAATATGACAATTTTAAAAATATAGGACGAGATCCAAAACACTTTACCGAGTTGCGTCTTGGCATTGCTCTAAAAGAGTGTAACTAATCGCGTCGCAGACTTTGTAAAATTACATACTTTAAATAATTTGGAACTTTTTTCAACAAAAGGTAGATTTTAAAGATAATAAAACATCACAAAAAATGTATACTATCTTTCGGGATTAGCCGAAATCAAAATATCTCAAAACTTTCAAGCGAAAACAAATAAGTTTTAAATATTAAATATTTAATAAGTTACTTTTTATAACTGATTCAAAAGCCAAACGTTATAAATTTTATCGCTAAAATTGAAAGAGATAAAAGTAGGTGTGAAATATAATGAATTTGTTTTTAACGAAAACATAAAAAAGTTGTTAAAATAATATTATCTATGTATATCTATACATATAATAAAACAGTAACTAATTTCCTGTCTGTCTGTCTTTCTCTTTGTGTTGGCGACACGTAAAAACTACTGGACAGAGTTTAACAAAATAGTGTGAGAAGGTACGTAAGTTCCTGATTCCAATGTAGTAAATTTTTTTATTTTATTTCCAAGAACCCCCGGGGGTTCCAATTGTCACTGCAGAAATATGGCAAATGCTTTGACGCGGTTCACTCGGGGAAAATAGGGGCACCAGGCGCTAGAGTTCCTAGAGCCTAAATCTGGAAGAAAAGGTCTGTGTGTTAATACATACGGGTCCTCTTCGAGGCCCGACCAGTGCCCAAAGGACTGCTACCACGGGAATCGGTGGCCCCACAGAGAGCCTATCCTCTCTGTGACCGGTTATTGGTGAGGTCCCCTTCGGGGGTACACGAGGTGGTTGTGGTTTAAGATCGATTTATGTAGGTAAGGTGCAAGGTCGATCAAGTGTGCTGTTGCACTCTCAACAGACGGAGTTTGGATAGTCTCCAAACCCCTAAGCAAGAGGTTATAATGTGGATCTAGGCTTGCCTTGGAAAGGCTTGCCATATTGTATAAATTGCTACTCATTGTGACTATACACACAAATTGCGATTGGTGGTAATCGTAAAGTGTTGTTATACTACACAATGGGGGCGCTAGTCTACGCCTAAGTTTTACTCGGTGGTAAGGCCACCGTGAGGTTAGGCCGAGTAGGCAGGTACTCACGTTAATCTTGTTCCACAATTTTATTTCCAAGAGAAAGTGTAGAAAAAGCAGTGAAAGTACAACTATGCATATCGGTTGGCATACTTGGGATTTTTTCATTAGCATTGAATTTTCATTGGCATTATTTCAAATATTTACAATGAAAAAAGTTTAACTACCATTT
This sequence comes from Phasia obesa, assembly GCA_949628195.1. Classification (NCBI taxonomy): domain Eukaryota; kingdom Metazoa; phylum Arthropoda; class Insecta; order Diptera; family Tachinidae; genus Phasia; species Phasia obesa. The sequence continues at coordinate 80,963,170 of OX451217.1, read as the reverse complement.
AATGCTACTGTTTTATTTTTAATTACAATTGTTTGTACCAATGATAATGGAAATATAATGAAATTGTATAATTACTAATTAAAATTGATGAAAGAATCATTGTTTTATTGGTTTTATTAACTATGAATAAAGTATCAATTTCAGAACTCGTTATGCGTTTTATAAATCTGTAACTTTTTGTTTAATTTAGTGAATCACTACTATTGCATTCGCTCTAGTTTTGAAAATTTGTACTAAACATTCCCCAACGGGTTAAAAATTTGTCATAAAAATTTAACTCTCAGAAATTTTTTATATTTTTTTGAAAAATGCTGCTTCCTTGTCCAAAAATTTGAGCATATAGAGCAAAAGCTTAAAGCTTTACAAAAAAACTCTCTCAAAGTTGGCCTAAAGATAAACGTAAAGAAGACGAAACTAATGAGAATTAACAGCAATAGTAATTGCAATCTAACTCTGGACAACACCATAGTCGAAGATGTTGACAGTTTTTCTTACCTGGGATGTACTATATCCAATGCAAATGTACCACATGAGGACATACAAAATAGAATCAATCGAACCAGACATTACATTTCTGGTTTTCACTTAGAGAAATATGGAGATCAAATGATCTCTCGCAGAATATGACAATTAAAGTATTTAATACCTGGGTTAAACCTGTCATGCTTTACGGATAGATGTGAGACATGGGGTCTAAAACAATTATCTATCCACAAACTGCAAACCTTCACGAATAGGTGCCTAAGACGAATCGTACGATGTTACTGGCCCAACACAATCTCAAACACAAATCTTTACCGTACATCAAATCCCAGTGCAAGTGGACATCAAAAGAAGAAAATATGGTTGGATACAATAACTAATACTAATTCATACAATAACTAAGGCAGCAATGACATTCAACCCTCAAGGCAACCGCCGAAGAGGTCGGCTGAAGAATACATGGCGTTCCACAGTAGTGAAAGAACTATAAGTAGCCGGTGTAAGTTGGAACAAGGCAACAAGAACTGCCCAAAATAGAGTTCCTTGGAAATCTTTAATTGAGTCCGTTTTTACTCGCCAGATGGAGAATAGCGGAACATCATATGAAAAATGCACATAATAGGAGAGCAGAGAATGAAAACATCACAAGAAATAGTTTTATTGCAAATGTGGCCAATATTGATAATGCGTTTTTATAAATTAATCATTGATTAAATAATTACTAATGATACATTTTCGTTAAAAACGATGGTAATGAAAAAAAATTGTTAGCATTATTTAGAATTCAATGCTTAAGAAATTGTAAATTAATAAATTAATTATTTAGGCTTAAGTTCTTAATTATAAAGAGATAAAGAAAAATTAGATACCAGCAAAGCAGAATGCATATTCTATTTCTTTGATAAGTTTGTTTAAATAGAAAATTAATAACAATTGAAACTACCGGGTAGATCGATACGAAGAGTACTGATGACGGACGTAGCTGTCTAGAAAATGCATTCTGCTTTGCTGGTATCTAAGTTTTCTTTATCTCTTTATAATTAAGAACTTAAGCCTAAATAATTAATTTAATAATTCAAAAATAGTTCAAATAAAATTCATATGAAATTGTAAATTAATTACTCATTCTAATTAATTAGTCCCATATATGTCGGTTAGTGCTTCAGTTATGGTTTATGTATTGACTTATTTTAGTAGGGATGAGAACCTTTATATAAAGTCAATATATAAACCCTAACTGAAGCACTAGAAAAGTAATTGTATTTGGTGTGGAATACTTTCAAAGAAAAATCGAACAAAATATTGCAAGGAAGCTGGCGAAGTGGTGGGCACAGCTAGTTAAAAATATGATTAAAGCATCTTACAGTTTATATTCTGTACACTCATCGAAAATCTTAATAATTCATTTTAAACAATTTGGCAAAATTATTGAAGCAATTTCCGTCAGATAGTATTTAAAAGACCGCTAGACATTTTGGATTGGTTTTCCATTCTCTTCAAAATTTTTGTCCGTATATCATCTAACTCATTTATATATGACTAGCTGTGCCCGCCACTTCGTAAGCTTTTTTTTTTTTTTTTTTTAAGAGAAGTAACACTCAGGCATTTAATGCCTATATTAGCTGTGTTACTTCCTTTAGAAAGGGATATTAGTAGATAAGGCAGATGGTTAGTGCGATAGTAAAGCTTCACAAGCAATTCTGGTGTACTTTAGGCGAATTAGTTTGAAGCTAGCATAGCCAGTTAATAATTATTTTACTTCGCCGGCGATTTAGTGGTATATGGTAATACCGGCGTTTTTGCTTCCGTCTTAAGAAACGCTACGTATCAGTTTATGTACTTTTTACTTTATAAAGAATAAGTCTTCATATCTAGTTAGTTCAACTGCGTACTTTCACTGCTTCTTCTCCACTTTCTAAGATTTTTTGCAGAAAAAAGTATCCTATATTGGGACCAGGATACTTAGGTACCTCCTCACAAAATTTTATTAAAATCCATATAGTAGTTTTTACGTGATGAGAACGTCAATGAAAAGCAGAAAGACAAACAGACAGACGGAAGTGAGTTACTATTTTATTATATGTATAGATTAATACATAAATAAACATAAATTTGTTTATAAATATTGTATTATATTAATTCTTGTAAAAAACGTGTTTAAAATATTTTTTTTGTTGTAATTATACTTAAATATGTACACATACATATATAAGTATGTAGACATTGATATATGTATGAAGGCATTGTAACCAAAGATTTACTAGTAAATTTACTTAATCTAGTCCACACTTATGGAACTTTTTGCTAGATTTCCACACTACAAAAACCGTCAATAAAAATCTTAGTTCAAACACTTTTTTGAATCACCCGTTCTAATAGTGATTAAAATTTGTCTTTTTATGTGAGAAGTTATTCTACAAAGTTTTATTGTGATAAAATCACATCTTGGGGTGCCGCAGAAGGCTTGGACATAATTTTTTGTCTCTAAATCTTACTTTTTTACTTTACCGTACGTAGTATAAGGTAAAGTATAGTAATCATGAAAAAATCGAGGTCGGGATTTCGACAGATTTATACGTTTTGAGGTCTCCTGAATCCATTTTGGCTATTTTCGCGATGATGTCTGTGAGATGAAGAGCTGTGTAAATTTTAGCATAATCGGAAATGGGCAAGGGGTAGTTTACTTAACACCCCAAACCGAATATAATTAATTTTTCGATTCGAATATATTTTGAACTTATATTCTTTAGGTAATATATCCATAAAAATACCTGTTTCCATTGGGTAAGGTAAAATTGAGTGTAGTCCACTTTAGTTTTATTAATTTTATTGATGGTTGTTTACGTTTATTATTTCAATTTCATTAAAACTACGTCTAAGATTATGCAGAACACATAAAAATATGAAAATTATATTTTTTAATTTACTATTTTTCTTTGTCGTAGTAAGATAGGGTTATACCTTTAAAACCTTTAAAATATAGTTAGAATGTCTCCTTTTATTTCTATACTAAAGTTTTTTCAGATCCAAATGTATTGAAATTTTAAAATTTGAATGCATTTCGTAATGCCTTCAGGGGTGTAAGTCGATAAAATCACACAGCCTACTTTGTAACATACAAAAACTTATTTCAGATATTTAGTGCTTAAAATTTCGCATTTATTTAAACCTAAAACACCGAAAAAAACCGTCAACTTTCACAGTTACTAAAAACATAAGTTACCGCTTCTAATAACAAAAAAAAAAAAATCAATGAGCATACAATACTTCCGTTAGGGTTTTTTGGTGATGAAGGCAATTTTACAAGTTCGAAAGACTACATCGTGAAAACAGCCACAAAAACAACTTTTCGGATGTTTTTAACAAGGCTATAGACCATCGATATACCTGAAGAAAAGAATGCTGGTGTCTAATTTTTCGCTATCTCTTTATAAAAAAGAACTTAAACCTGAATAAATAATTAATTCATTTAAAAAATAGTTCACATAAAATTAAAATTCATACAATTTATATAAAATTCTAAAAATTATTGTAAACCTCTGTGTTTAAGATATTTAAAAAACAATGGAATTCTACAAAGTAAAAATACAAATCAAATACAAATTTTATTCAATTGGCGCCTAATGTTTTTAAAATATAGTTTTTAAAATATCCCAGTTTTTAACCGAAAATTTCAGTACCTTTAAATGGAAATGAGATATTTTTGCGGAAAAAAGTAGCCTGTATTGGAATTAGGATGCTAAGGTACCTCCTCACAAAATTTTGTTAAAATCCATTTAGTAGTTTTTACGTGATGCGTACACAAATGAAAATCAGCCAGACAAACGGAAATGAGTTACGTATAGATATGTATAGATTTTAATAAAATATTACACATTTAGCTACTTACTCCTTTAATGAATGGACATGTTCGATCTTCCTCTGGAATACCTTTCAAATATTTTTGCCAAAGTTCAAAAGAGTTAAAAGCTGCTTTACACAGATCTGCACGTTTCATGTTGTAAATAGTATTGACCCAATTATCACGACTTTTCTTAAATAGTTCCACCGAGACAGGATTCTAACAGACGAGTAAATAATAGCCATTAATTTAGTTAACAATAAAATATAATTTGCTAAAAATCGTTCACTTCTTACATCTTCCGTTCCTATATCTTTGCTGAGCATAAGAGATCCATGCATATAATGCGATTCGTTGCTTAAGAATTCATATTTCATTTCTGAAAAGTCTACATAATTCGCGACATCATAAACGTTAGGAATTTCACAAGGTGAAAATATAGCTTCATCTCGGAACAAGACGTCGTATTGGATAGTGGCCTGTGCACGAAATCAGCCATTATGGAATATTTAATAATTTTGTTAAAATTTTATTCACTTATTAAGTGCCGAATTACATTATGCAACTTTTGTCGCTGCAATCTTTCTCGTTTCTTCCTTAATATTGCATTTGTGTTTATATCGTGCAATTTGTATTGCAGCAATTTTTATTGCAGCAATTTTTATGGATGTATACATTTATTTACATTTTAAACATCAAAATTAAAACTACGAATGAGAGGACAAAACGAATTTCAAAAGTACATGCGTGTGTGTACCCTTTTTAATTCCTCTCTCCTCTCTCGCCTACTAATGAAGAATTGCTGCGACAAAAGATGCTTAATGTAACTGGGCACTAACTCACTGTTGTTATTAAAAATAACTGAACCACAATCACTATTGCACTCGAAAGTATGTTTAAATTCATTTTGAATTTGAACTCCGAATCCATTTGAAAATCATCATTTATATACTTTTCATGAAAGATTTAGCTTTGATTCGTGCAGATCTTATCGAAGTGAATATAAAATTTGTGTAATTGAAAAACATGTTCCTTCAGTGATAACAATATTTAATGAATAATTGTGAGTAAAAATTATAAGTTGTAAACAGAAGATAATACATTCTTGTGTAATTATCATGTTTAATTTTAAAGATGTAAATCTTTACCGGAAGTGGGTTGCATGTTTTAATATTTTGTGTAAATTTCAAGTATCTGGATACGATTTTACGGTTTCAGAGATAGAAGGCGCTGACAGACGGGATTGAAAGGGAACCCAAAAGAGGACTCAGTCTTTCTTTTTTACAAAAATATAATGTTTTACACATGTTATAACGTGAAATGTGTAAAAGCCGTTTAAATTGTCAATATTAAATATAACTTAAAACGTGTATAATGGAAGGAGGCTTGATATTTTCGATATTTTTAATAGCGATATATCCATATTTAGTTAAAAGAGTCAGGATCAGGATCAGGAACCAATTTATTTTTAAACTCCGGTTTCGTAACTAGTCAAACTACATGTGTTTACAGCTTGTTTTAACGCTTTAAAAAGGGTTTTTACTTAATAGCTTGGTGGTTGTGTGTTCGCCATGACTTTGGGACATTTTGGTATAAGCACAACTGGTAAAAACGACGCACTTCGCCCAGCACGACGAATCCGTTGCGTAATTCGTTAATTATAACACAATGGAGACGAACAAAATTTAAACAAATGGCCAGATTTTTGTTTTTCTCTGCACATTTTTATATCCTTTGGTACCAGAGTATATACAAATTCATTATTTTTACTTCCCCGATGGTACAGTCACAAAAAATAAATAAATAAAATAAATTTAATTTTATTTACTAAACTTTATTAACATCACCTTCAGTCAAATCGCTCATGCAACCTATTGAAATCACTTGCCTTTGGTGTCCATATCATCAAATTTAGGTGCAAAAATTGAAAATCATCGACCGATAGCGCTCGCCGTTGCATTGTTGACCTGCCAAGAGTCCTGCTTAAACAAATATCGACCGATGACTTGGCCAGCTCACCAAATCCTGACTTTTTCGGGATGCATTGGAAGCTCTTGAATTTCATGTGGATTGTTATTTTCCCAAATTCGACGACGACGATGAGATCATCGCTGAAGATTATTTTTCGATGAAAATTAAGGTCATAATAGAACACCCCTTTTGATAAAACAATATTATCATTTGCTCGTACATGTACTCGTGCATTTGTATGTACATGGTAATTTGCAAAACAGTCTGAATCAATGACAGCCAATACCGCTATCCCTGCTGGTAGACCATTTATATAACATTCGCACTTTTTTAACATCATCGCAATTCTGCTAATAGTTAATTGTTTAAATCAAATGCAACTACTTGCAAAAAATTTTAAAATACAAAGTGATTTTAAAAATATTGAATGGAAAATTTTTATTTTTTTATTTTTATTTTTAATTAATAAGATTATTTAATTGTCTAGTTACAATTGTCAAAAAACTTACATAAACTCTACTATTTTCTTCTACGATTTTGTTAATAAATTCATCCAATTCAGCAATTGTCTGTATTGGAAAGTCCTCCTTTAGATTTTTTCGGCTGTCTGTTTTTCTAAGAGCTTATTTGTTAAAACATTTTGTGTGACAAGTGCATCCATTATTGTTGCATTTTGTTGAGTGTTGGTATCTAGATTTGTAGACAATACGAAATAAAATTACAAAAATATTATGCATCCAAGTAGGTATCAGAATGTTCTTACCTGCAAAAATCTTAACAATACTTTTCAATTGGTCAACGTAATCTGTATTAGAAGAAATAAATTCGAAAAAAAAACTCAGTATTATGACGTATTATAATTCTTATATACCTGTGTCGTGTACATCCTGTGGATATTTTATCTAGTCGAAGATAAGGCACAAACGTAAAAGTATGTATATATATTTTCTTATTCAATCCATAACTAGGGAATACATTTTGTTACTCTCGTCCAATAAAATAGAAAAATCATTCCTCCGGGGAATAAGGCCCTAGAGTGCGTGTTTAGAGGGGTGAGCTCAGGCCTTTTTATATCGTTACCGCGTTCGGGAATAGTTGCCCATTAAGTATGTCTTCCTTAGCCTAAAAAAAAAAAAATAGAAAATTAAAAAGGATAATATATATATATATATATAGTGCAACTTACACCTTTTTGTGTACTTACCCTTAACCGAACACATACCTACAAAGAACGAACTGATGGGCATGCCTGAAGAGGAGCTGTACCTGATAAAAGAAACTCTCCAGAACCTGTAAGGAAAGAGGAGAAGCCGCCACCGGTGAAAGCATAAATCTTATTATACTTTGGTTCATTCCTAAGCGACATTTGAAACATCTTTTTTGATATGTAGTTTTTTATTAAATTGGCATTTAATTTTAGTTCGCATCTTTTTAATTCGTTCATTTCCTTTATATCAATTCGAATTTTACAATCAAATGTCTTAAAAAGTTAACGAATTAATTTTATGTAATTTTTTGCATTCCTAATTCCTTTTTGTTATTTTATTTTTCATTAATTTTTCATTTGATACGGTTGTAAACCTCAGTATAAATAAAATCATTATTAAGATGTCATGGTGAGGTTTATTGACCTCAATAGGGAGGGCTAAAAGCTTCGACAAGCCATCAGTCGGAGTTAATGTAAGTGTGTGTGTGTGAGTGTCTACAGGAGTTGAGTGACTTGCTTCGGGCTTCAAATTTTAACTTTTAATCTTTTCGCAGCATCCATCGAACTGGCATGAGTTTTTGTATATGTAGCTATTGAGTCAGGTTTGTTAGCAAGAACCCCACCAATACGGCGAGCTCGAGCCGGAGCACCCAGTTCTGGCATGAGTTTGAATTATCTATAATAAAAGCAGTAAATTTTTAAACTGAATTGGATTTACGCAATTCAAAACACTTACATTGTGGTGCTATATTTTTACCAAAATTATAACGGATTTCTTTTCTGTTTCTATAGTCAATTCGTTATTCCTCTTGCTAACGCCCCTCAAGTTTGAAGATATTTTTGATTATTTATTATATTTATTATTTTTTATAATTATATATTTATTAATTAATTACCAAATGAATAACGTACTTTGCACAATTGATGAACTATTATTTGTGCAATTAGCTTTTTAGCTTGCCAGTTATTTTGTTTGTTTCAGAAATAAAATTATATTGTATGTATATTGGGATTGATTAAAAAACAAAAGCAAAACCAGAAACAATTTTTTTAATTTAAAAATTTAAAAAGTAAAATACTATATATGTATGTAGCTCAAGTCTGCATAATTTCTGAGTTAGCTCATGAGTTAGTTAGATATAAGTTAGCTTAAAGTTAATTTTTTTCTGAGTTAAATCATAAAAGTTCGACTGGGTATTTTTATAATTTTTAGTAACATTTTTTTTGTTTTTGAATGTTTTGAAATGTTATGTGCTGTTTATGTAACCCAATTGAACAATTCGTCTAGGAAATTTGTATGAAAAGCACTCAATTTTTTGAGTTGTTCCTATACAAATTTTCAAGACGTTTTGTTCAATTGGGTTATGTAAACAGCACATTAGTTTTTTAAATTTGATTGACAAAAAATTTTTTCATTCATTTCAAATATTTTCATTCAATTAAATAATATAAAACTATTTTTGTTCCCTGACGATGCTACCCAATGGTGTAGCGAAATATTAAATACAAATTGAAATTGAAAACGTTTTTATAAAAAAGACCTAGAGCTTAAATTATTAAAAAGATCAAAATTTGTTAAATATTTATTTTTTTTTTTTTTTTGGATTGTTGTGAAATGTTTAGTGAAATTCCTAACGTTTTTTCTGAGCTTTCGGTTTTCAATACAACAATCGAAAAACAATAATATACAAAAAACAAAAAACAAAAACATGGAAAAAAATGAAGAAAAATAGAGGCACTGCTCTTTCCCTGATCATATCTCCAATATTTACAGATCGACTTTAATGATTTTCAATAGCAACATTTTCAAAACTTTACCTTACGGACTGGTATACTTAAACACCGATAGAAACTTTAATTGTTTTTGATAAACCTAGATCTTTTAGCGGACTTTCAAGCTATGGAAAGTTTTTAGTTTATTAGGGTTTCGCACCCAAATGGTAAATACATAAGTAGATACTTAATAAAAAAAATGCTGAATTTATATATCGTCATTTTGAACTGAATTATCTAAAACTGGAATCGTCAATTTAAACGCATTATTTATGGTTAATCCACCAATTAAAGGTGTAGTAGCTACATATACCGCTAAGAGCAGTAACAATACAACGAAAGTTTATTGAAGTTAGCTTATGTATTATTGCAGCAATCAATCACATTTTTTTTTTGGTCATTTGCAATCGTGTTAAACAGTTGAAGGATCTTGAAATGTGTTGTGAACTGGTGATCCACAATTTAAAATCTGTTTAATTTCGTAATTTCGTGCAAAATCTCCACTCAAATGTGTTTTAAATTCATATCATAGTGACAATGCATTAGTTGGCATATTGAATGTGCATATTGTTGCAAATACATAATTCTGGCATTTGTTTAGATGACTGAACATTTTAGCTTCCTCCAAACATTGCTTCCGTTCACTATCATCAGCAGCTTTACTAAAAATGTATTACAAACGACAAAATTGCACGTTCTTAAACATGAGCGTTTGAGCGGGTTCAGTTGAAAAATTCTAATAACTAAGGCCCAAACTCATAAATAATATTTTTGTTTAATGCAAGGTTTATAAAACAAATTTTCATGCAAAATTTATTCCTTAAACCTTTTATAAACCAAGAATATTTTTTATGAATATGACCCTTAGTGTTTGTTATATTGGTAACTGCATTTCGTTCGTGCCCTGTTTTAAATGTAATATTTGGTTTATTTGCTAAATGTATTTCTAACCTGTAAATTCGGTAAGACTGATAGTGCATTTCAAATTCAAATATACGCCAAGCAGCTTCGATAGATCCTACATAACGACCAGTTAGCAAAAATGCATTTACAAAAAGAAAACACCTACAAACAAAAGCAAATCGAAAAACTAACTCTTTTTCAAATTTCTCGCATTGATAAAAAGGCAAATTATATAATTATACTTGGTGCCTTATTTTTATCATTCTTACACTAGTGAGAATATACATATGTACATCAGTGTTGGGATCTGACAATGTTTAAATTGTACCGCCGCAATGATAAAATTGTACCAAATCTACATCAATTGTACCAAAATTTGGCATTTAGTAAAAAAACATACATACATGCAGTAGCTCGACATTAAAATAATACAAATCAAACTTTTATGATATTTGACCTTGATTCCTTGTGTTGCTTATTTACTCACAATTATTTTGCCAAAGTACTTAACCATTTCATAACCAAAGGGCTTCTTTAAGAACTTGCATCTAGCAAGTGCTTGAAACTCCACCAAAGTAAACGATTCTTAATCTGATAGAGTACTTTTAGAGTTATTTTTAAGAAAGCAATTATTTCGAAGAGTCGTCTAATTACACTGGTCTGCAAAAAAATTGCACCCTGAACATAAATATGTGAAATATAGTGATCTCAACTCGTTAAACTAAAATCCGCTTTTAGTTTTCGCGTATCAGGTACAATTTTTTTTTTTTTGGGCATGGCTAATATCCCCTAAACAAGGGGACCACGCTAACTTATTTCTAAATAACTTTTTAACGTATTGTTCGATTTTAATAACTGAAACACCAAAAGATATATATTTTTTTTTTTCGTTTTCAACTGTTTGGGAGTTATTCAGAAAATGGTGGCAAAAAAAAATTTTTTTAATAAAAAAATATATTTTGCGGGCAATTGATATTATTTTAATGTTTTTTTTTTCCACGAAACTACATCATTTCCAAGTCGCTAATAGCGTAATAAAATTTTTTAAATTTTAAATAATTTTTCTGAAGTTAAATTTAACGAAATTTCTTTTATTTTGCAGCTCTTTTTTCATTTTTATATATTGATTTTCCTTCAAGAATTAAAATAAAAAACTAAGTAGAACAAGGGAAAATTTAGTCACATTAACTTCTTTTAGGGACGTAAATTTAACTAGTGATTAAAAATGCTTGACTATTTTCAATGTACAGCAAAAGCAAAAAGCAAAGGCAAATAATAGAAGAGCAACTCATTTGCTTAAGCTTGCTATGTATCTCTTTCTGCAGCAAAGCAATCAGCAAAGCAATTACTTTAAAAACATTTGCTGTTGCTTAAGCAATAAGTTGTCCTTCATTTTTATTTTTGCTTATGCTTAACTCTTTACTGTGAAGTAGTGGCTGACTACGATTGCTGTTTTTGCTGTTATTTGTTGTTACTCGCTGCTTAAGTCTTAAGTTTTAGAAAATTCTTTCACAGTGAGAGATTAAAATTATGGCGCCACGTGCAAATAAAAAAACTAAATTTTAAAGATCTGCAAAATAAAGATTTCCAATATTGTTTTACAGCAACAGCAAAAGAAGAAACAAACATTAACTTATTGCTTAAGCAACAGCAAACGTTTTCAAAAAAATTGCTTTGCTGATTGCTTTGCTGCAGAAAGAGATACATAGCAAGCTTAAGCAAATGAGTTGCTCTTCTTATTTTTGCTTTTGCCTTTTGCTTTTGCTTCGCTTATAACAAAATGTTATATAAATCCTGAGGAATTCAGTTTTTTTATTTGCTGAAAAAGATGTAAGCAAAGCAAAGATTTTGCTATTTTTAAGCAAGCAAATCAAACCCTGTATTTAAATAATTTTATGGGTTATTTCTCTTAGAAAGTTTTACTACCTTTTTGAATAAATTTTGTTAATTGAACAGAGTTTTATTTAAATTTATATTATTTTTTTTCAAGTTTTATTGAAATATGCTTTTAACAAAACAAATTCTGTTAATTTAAATAAATTCAGTTTATATGAATAAATTAAATATAGATTAAGGTTAAGGTTAAGGATCAACTAATTTTTTTCGTTAATATTACCTACGAAATTTGGTTCAGTGAAGGAGAAAAAAGGGACCCAAAGTTTTGTATTTGCCTATTTATATATAGATTAATTAATTTAATTTATTATGTTTTAAGCGTAATTCGTGTACTCTTAACATTTTTACAGAAGATGTGCAGCCGCTATAACAATTACTAAAAATTAAAGGGTGTTCCTACAGTGACGTGTTTTTCTCGTATATGCCCTTATTATTTAAAACGTAGACTCTTGATATGGCCGCTATTATAACAATTACTAAAATTTAAAGGGTGTTGAGGATAGTGACGGAATTTCCCAAAAATGACTGTATTTTCTAAAAGTAATTTTTTACAAGAATTTATACATTTATTTTTTATTTCCTTAATAACAGTAATAAGTTGACACTTAAAATTAAAATACTTAATATTTTAGGATGTCTACTCTAAAAACATTTAACGGAATTTGAATAAATAAAAATAGATGTCGCAAATTTGATTAAACTTCTACTTTAAAAGTTATATGTTGCAGGTATTACTCGAACTTGACTAATTTATTATTGCGCATTTTCGGTTTTTAATGAAATTTATATTTTTTGTAAACTTCTCGTGTTCTATTATCTGAGTTAAGTTGGACAAATGGATGATGTTTACATCTAAACACTACTCAAAGTAGATAGATTCGAAGAATGCTGAAGACGGACGTAGAGACCCAGAAAATACATTAGTGTCTTATATCTCTTTATCTCTTGTTAAAAAAATTTAAGCCTGAATAAATTTTAATAGATTTTTTGAACCATACTATAATTTTAGGGTAATATTTTAGTGAAATCTTGGTGAAAACGTAATATTTTTAGTAAAATTCCAATTTTTTGTTATCCAAGAGTTTATTTTCTGAATATTCGGTTCTCAGTATAACGAAGCTATAACAATAATAAGATATGAACATACAAAGAAAAACAACAACATGGGAAAAAACGTAAGAAAGAAATAGCGGCGCTAGCCTGTTATTTATGGACCAATGTTGTGTTTAAAAATATTTTTATGTTATTACATTTTGATTAGATTTTTCGATATTTTGATTGCCATTTGTATCCAGAGGCGTTAGCCGTCTGACACATTTTACGTGGTTTACATCTGTTGAACACAATTAGCCAAATAACCATGTAACTGCCCAATAGATCTGATGACTGCGCTTGAACTACTAATTTTAGTTGGGTTTTTTTTTGTGTTATTTAACTTGACGAAAGTTAAACTTTTTCAAATAGAAAAGAGAAAACAAAACTCAATATATCTGTGGCAATAAGGAAAAAGTGCTTAAGTCTGATTTTTAAGTTTTGTAGGAGAGCAATTTTAAACTTTAAAATAAATTTTTTGAAAAAATAACTTATCTTTAAAGTTTACCTATGGGAGTCAAACGTATGATTTTGAAAAATATTTTATTTCTACCAAAGTACGCAGGCGTTGCAATTAATAAGTTGTAAAAGGAGTTGCTATGATTTTGAAAATTACCTTGTAGTTTCTTAAGCTTTTTTCCAAATACGATTCGGCATTGAAAAAAGATTAGTAGAAAGTTTTTTTTGCTATAACTTCCTGAAAAATAGTTCAAAATAATTGAAAATTTGCACATGGGTACTTTGAAGTACGGAGATTTCAAAGGTGCCAGTAACTTAATTTTTGCTTAAGTCGACTTAAGCACTTATTCCTTGTTGCCACAGATATATTAAACTAACTTCATATTTGTCTACTTAGAACAGAAAGAAGACAATTAAATCATAGAATTTGTTTTTCCAATAAATCTAAATTGGCCAAACTTTAACGAAAAATATTGTCAAAATGCAATACATTGCCATCATCAGAACTAAATACTAAGTATTTGTCTTCGTTTACAGATGTATACGGAACACATTTTTGTTGTTGAAATTCAGCCAAGACGTGAGGTAGGAAACCCACAAAAAGCTTATAATTCGATAATAACAAACACTACGTCTACAATATGAATAAACCAACACAAAAGATGTGTCATAAATTTTTACAGTTGTTTTGTGGTTTTAATTTTTCCATATAATTTTTAACTTTCCTTTCATTTCCTTGGTTAAAGTAGGTTTTATTTTTTTTGGCTATACACTAAAATCTTTCGCTGTTTTTTTGTGTCACTTTATTGCTATGCACTGTTAAATAATAGAGTGTCACAACAAGATATGGCATGCTAAGTTTGGAGTAAAGGTAGAAGTATCATTTAGTATCATTTCATCCAAATGACTCTTAAGCCTTCAAACAGTCATTAAACAGGTTAATCGTGTCAAAGCATTTACAACATTTTCATTTTGAAGAATTTTAAATTGAGCTTTTTTAAATGTTATCACAAGCCATTCAGTTCTTTTAGAAATACATATTATCGTGAATTATAGATTGTTAATTCATCGTAAATCTGTATTTGGTTCAAGCCAAATTATCATTAGCCTTTACTAAAGTTTTGTCGCGGATCTCAATTTGCACCAACCTTTTGACTTAAATGTGGGTATTTAAAATGTAGAATTTTTGGTTAATCGTGGTTCCTAAATGGGAACGAACTTTGGATTAATTAATTGTGAATTTTTAAAAGTGGGGTTTTTAATCTATATATATAAAACAGGATGTGTGTATGTATGTAACGTATGAACTCCAAAACGGCTGGGCTTATTTTGATGAAATTTTCAGGGAATCTTCAGAATATTTAGACGGGTGACACTGTGCAGTCTGATTTTTGATTTTCAGTCTGCGGGCGGAGGGGCATGGCCAAATCCAATTTTCATATTGTACCACCAATGACATATACATATGTACATATATTTATTTTTTTTTTTTTGAAAGCCGTTCCATTATTTTTCAAAACGAGATATCAAGCTCTTTAATCGGTTATGTAGTTCCGAAGATATTTACAAAAAACCTATGTTAGGTTAAAATAATATTATATATATTCTAAGATCAATGCCCGCAGATGAGCTGAACGCATGCTTGAAAGCCTCATATCTTTGGAACCAAGTAGAGAAAATCACGCTGTCGACAAACATGCGTATGCATTTGTTGCAAGACCCGTCTGCCCAAACATTCTCAAAACAACTTTTGGACATCCGAAATGGAAAAATTCCAATTAATCGCGCCACGAACGAGATTTCGTTCCCGCCTAACCTCTGTAAAATGCAAATGAATATTCAATCCGTTGTCGACGGTATTCCAAAGTCTAACAACCTCCTACAAAAATCCGGATTGGCTGTGCGAACTTGCAATTTTGGCACCAAAAAATTATGATGTCAACAAGCTCAATGAGCAAATTCAATTGAAACTGCCCGACAAATTAAACAAGTACAAATCGATCGACACAGTATCGGATGAAGAACAAGCCGTCAATTATCCCACTGAATTTTTGAATTCATTGGAATTCATGCGGAATATCACCGCATGTACTAACATTAAAGGTTGGATCACCGGTAATTCTTATTCGCAACTTAAACGCACCATAGTTATGCAACAATCATCGGTGGCAGATTCAAAGGCGAAGACGTAGTTATTCCAGGAATGATTTCCAACGATTTACCATTTTAATTCAAGCGGCTCCAATTCCCTTTGCGTCTTGCCTTTGCTATTACCATCAACAAAGCACAAGGCCAATCATTGACTATTGCTGGCTTAATTTTGGAAAATTCATGTTTTTCACACGGCCAGTTGTATGTGGCTTGCTCCCGAGTTGGCACGCCAAAAAATTTATACGTTTTTACACCAAATAAAAAAAACAAAAAACATTGTGTATCCGCTGGCCTTAAGATGAAGTAATAAATAAATATAATTTCCAATTTGCCTTAAATACATGCGTTTCTTTTTTGATTGAGCCCATATCTACACCATATGTAAGTTATTCTGTAAAAAACTTTATGACAGGTATTCCATGGATTTTTATTTAAAGGCCGTAAATTTCGTTAAAAGCTCATTTTTAATCGTATGGTAATACAACACTAATGTTTGCTTAGGGCCAGCAACGCGGACCTGGTCAGCTAGTTAAAAATAAAATTTATAATTACTTTTTGGGAACTTTCATCCCTTGTTAAACCCTTGACAGGTAATGGAAACTTTTTCGTCAATTTGTCATGATGAAAATCGAAGAAGATGATACTTGCAGACTGAAAGAGGCTCAGGTGGCAGCGCACATTGTGCGTGAATGTCCAGCGTGAATGTCCGGGTGGATGCCATAGGAGACCTTAGCCTTGAACAGATGCTAGCAATTACTAAAGACTGCGTGATGAGAAAGAGGGCCGAAACTTACCAGGCGACAGTCACTAAAATAAAAAATAAAGGCTGGTTGTAGCACATGGCTTAATTAAAGTAAGGTTGTCGTAATCATAGAGAACGGAAGGGGGTCAAAAAGGGAGCCATTAATGAAGCGGTCTCCCTAAATATTCCCCCTACATACATTAGTAATAAACCCTTGATCATAAAAAAATGCTTTTTTAAACATGGATTTTAAATTAAAGGAATAAGATCTTGATCTTTTTAATAATCTTGGCTCTATATAGAAAAATGTTTGAATTAATGCTAAGCCTTTATTAAGTAAAATATATTAATTAATCCTGGGCCTTTGATTAGTATTATCTTTGACTCAACTGTAGGTCTTTTAAAAGGAGAATGTTTGTTCTTAATGGAATCTAAGAACGAATTCAAGATACTTCTGGAATGAAATAAATCTTAAATTCTGTCGTATTTGATAAGTGAAATGAATCGTGCGTGGGCCTTTTATTAATCTACAAAAAAAAAACAGATTTAAATAAGTCAGTAGAATTTTTGAATTAATCGTATGTTAATGCGTTTTATTGACTAAATAATTGCGTATTTCATTAGCATTAATTTACAACTAATAATTAGTTAGTTATAAATATGAATAATTAGTTATAAATATGAATAATGAATTTTTTCCATGACCATTATTTTCAATAATGATAATAAGTTTTAATGAATCACTTTCATTAGTAATTATTTATAAAAACAAAATCATAATCATTAACCAATGTTTATATAATTTAAAAGTATTACCTTTAACAGTCACCAATGTCAAACCTTGTAAACAGTCGTATAATAGCTTAGGCATGTTAATCACCTCCAACATTATTTCTGTCCGAGTGCAAAAGTTCTTTTATATTTGTTTTTTTAGCTACAGTTATTATGAGCCAATTACTAATTATACAATATCATTACATTTAGATTAACATTGGTAAAAACAATTATAATTTAAATAAAATCATTAGCATTAAATGACAGTTAATTATTTCCAACCATGCCTATGAAAATTCAATGCCATCGAAAAAAATCCAGAGAATGATACGTAAATATATTAACCAGTGAAATGTTTAATTCAGTCGTTGTTCTTAAATAACTAAAATATGTGACTCACTCGTGGGTCGTTAATAGAAGGAATCATTGATATAATCTAAGGTTCTACGTACACATGTAGATTGCTTGATTCTGTAAGGGATATTTAAAATTTTTAATTTGGACTTTAATAGAAACGTGGGTCTCCAATAAGTAGAATTTAAAAAATAATAAAACTTTGGACTTAGCAATTATTCTGTTGTGAATTTTGTCAAATTAATCTTCAGTTAAAAAATATATTAATTAATCGTAGGTTAAGTTTAAGTGCTTTCGTGGGTTAAGTTTAAGTGCTTTCACGAAAATAAGTGTTGTTTACTACCTTAGTTATGTGTTGTTACTACCTTTAGTTTATACATAAGTTTTTAAATATCAACTATTTATATACGAGTCTGTATGTTAGCTTAGCGAACTTTTAGTGGGCGGCAATGCAATTAGGTTCTTGCGATTTTTCCCCATAAAGTCAAAAATTTGTCAAACACGCTTCGCATCTCATATGGATTTACGGATTCTGTCACCCAATGTAGGAGTAGGCTAACTGTTATATATTAAACTAAATACCTTGTCTAGAGAAGCTATAATCAAGTTTTTTCCAAGTCTTAAAATTCCACTAAAATATTTACTATCACTGCCTCCTTTAATTCTACTTGTTTGAACGTCAAATGGAGCAGCTCTGTAAGTGTCGTCGTATATATTACAAAAATTTACTTCCTAAGAAATACTTTGCTTTACTTAAGATTAATTGCTCCGTCTTCAATTTTGTAAAGTCTCTGATACGAATCTTTAAATTGTTAAATAAAAAACAATCTCAGCTTTGCAATTCTTCTCAGCTTTGCAATTCTTTGTTTGACTTTTAAGCTCAATGACTTAAATTGAAATAAGTACAAACATAAGTCTCGTAAAATCCCCCTCAATAAGAAATTATGGCTTAAGGTCATTTGCATTAACCTTTAATGTTAAGGTCAATTATGGGTATTTTCTTTATATTATAACAGTTTTATGATAGACAACCAGAAGAGGAAAACGAAAAAGCAAAAACGTAATGAAAAGACTTAAAATGTTAGTTTTTCTTTTTATGAAATTGCAAACAATAAATTTGTTTAGCATAACATCTGTTACAGGAGCTACAAACAATTTCAAGGCTCATTAATATGGATTAAATGCACAATATTTTATTTTCGTTTCCTTCTTTATTTCAAAAGTCCACTGAATGAGATTCATAGTAACTAATTATTCGAGGAATATTAATCGAATAAAATTAGTCTTATTTTTTTTAATTTAAAATAAATTTCCTAAAAATAAACCAGCTTTACAAAAGTAAATTTTTCACAGAATGAGTTTCATCACAGTGGGGGAATTGGCCAAAAGGACGGATCCTTAAAAATGAAAATCGATCTAATGTGCATTCTGTCCACCTTTCTGTCTCTCTTCGAATGTCCGTGTTTGGATGCTAGATATTTTTTCAGCGCAGTTGGTCGGTCTATAAATAGCGGAACTTATTTACACTTTGCTCATAGTAAAGTAAAATTAGGTCAAGGTTAGGTTAAGCAGGTCGCCCGCATGGAACACCGTTGATGGCTTCTTTGGATATTGTACTCAATAAGCGACCATACGGTTGCGTATACTAACGATCTGTTACTTATGGTTGGTGGAAAGTTCATACAATTAAGCGTATGTCGGATGGGGTTCAAAGGATTGCTTGTATGAGTATAAGTGGTGCAATGCCTACCGCTCCAACACAGGCAACAGAGGCAATGCTGGGATTGCTACCATTGGACTTTTTCATCAGGTCAACGGCAGCAATGTCTGCTTAACGTATGAAGAGCGATGCCATTTGGCATAGCTTTGGGCCGAACATTGGTCATAAGAACATTATGGACCTTGCTAGTAAGGAGGTTAAAAAATCTCAAATACCAATGGAAGGCATGAGAGAATGATAGTCGAAAGACTGCATCGGACACAATAATTGTATGGAGAACGACTTCAGCTTTTTTATTGATGGTTCTCTTATGGACGGTAGAGCAGGAGCAGGTGTATACTCAGCTGAGCAGAACTTGTCCTGTAGTCTCCGTTTGTGGGAGTACGTCTCCGTTTACCAGGCTTGGGCTGCTGCATGCGTTGGATCTGTTGGAAATTTGAAAAAGACTAAAAAGTATTTTATTATGAGATATACATTTCTACAAACCACTTATGCAAAGGTTACTATGTTTAAATAATATTAATTATATACAGTAGAAAGAAAAACGAAAAGTAACAAGTGCTTTAAGAGAATGTTTACCAATAACATAATTATTTATTTATGTGTTGTCATTTAACAAACGGCTGGAATGTCGGTTGCAGGGATAAAAACTTCTCATTGCATTTGACAACCAGTCGTTTATAAAATGCATGACGCAGCTGAACGTGTACTCAAAACTAGTGCTGAAATGAGTTTTAAAGCTTAACAGATGTGTCTTGGTCAGTGAGGTAACATTGATGTGTGTTAAGAAACAAATAGGCACAGCTGGGAATGAACCAGCAGATCAACTTGCAAAATGGGGATCTGTCGTGAATTCCTGTGAACCAGAACCCAGAGTATCCCTGGATAATGGGCTAATACGAGCGAAGGTCAGGTAGGTAGAAATTTCTTGGAACTGATTATTTAACCTCTGTTATGGACTTTGAAAAATCTTTTGTTGTAAAAATAACGAAGAACTCCCTAATTCGCAACATACGTTTTCGATCTTTACGGATGGCTCCAAGGTAAACACAGCACACACCGTGTAAGGCTAGTGTAAAGGTTTCCAGGTCATTCGTGAAAACGAGATGTCCTTTATAGCCTTTAATGTGGACTGTAGTAGTTTCATACTGACGATTGATAACTATCGGCAATCTTTCTCATCACGAAGTTTTTAGCGATTGCCAGCATTTGTCAGCAATGGCCTTGGACAAATGCTGGCAATCGCTAAACTTAAAAATTAAATTTTCCCAATTTTTCTTTAATATCATCCATCACCTAATTTGTAATTCAATTTATTCTTTCTTAGGGAGAATAAAACGAACTCAAGCTTGACTATGAATGTCTTTGTGTGTAAAAATTATTTTAAGCCTGAAAATCAAATTAAATACTGACCAAAATTTTTTAAAATGCGTTAATAATAAATTATATACTTTTATTTCCTATCTGTTATGTGGGGGAGGTTAGTTACTTCCTTCATTCATCTTTTTACCTTTCCCCGTTTGCTTTTAAGTTCAGGTTCATACAAACAATTTCGTATTACATGTCAAAATAATGAACAATAATATATGTAAATTTATTAAATAATGATTTAATATTTATTATAGATAAATGATTTTTCAGTTTTTAAAGATTGTAAAAAGCACCTCTATTGCTTAAATAAACTAATTTGTAGCAGAGACTTCCTACGACAAACGCAAATTTAATTAAAAAGTCAACAAACTGATAACAACGTAACACCTTTTGCTGGCATGACAGAGAAGAGCCAACACTGGCACGTTTGCAATTAATTTTTAAACTTGCTGCAAAATTAATTTTACATCCACTCAAAATTGAATTTTTTCAAAAGAACTCTAATAGAAAAAGCCTTTGAACTTGGTGTCGGTCAGGCAAAAGCTTAAACTATGCTTATCGGTTAGTGCTTCAGTTATGGTTATTATTTTAGTAGGGATAATGACCTTTATATAAAGTAACTACATAAACTATAACTGAAGCACTAAAAAAGTAAGGGTCTTTGGTGTGGATTGATTGCAAAGCAAAATCGAACAAGGAAGCTGAATAAGTGGCGGGCACAGCTAGTCTTTACATAAAATAAAACAGTAACTTTTTTCCTGTCTTTCCGTCTGTGTTCGCATCACGTGAAAACTACTGCATGAATTTTGAATAAAATTTTTTAAGGAGGTAACTTAGTATCCTGATTAAAAAATATCTTATTTCCTGGAGAAAGTGGAAAAAGCAGTGAAAGTACGCAATTTTACCGATATGCATACTTTACAGCGTATTTTTACCACCTTTTACAGAGCTTTGCAATAATTTTTAGAGTTTTAGAATTTTATATAAATTTTAGAATTTTATCCCGGGATGGGTACCTTTTTGTAAAGAAAATACGTATACGTGAAGCATAATAAAAGTAAGAGTCTTAAAATTTAGTGTGGATCACTTTCACAGCAAAATCCAACAAAATAAATATTAATAATAAAATTTTTTTTAAAACACATTTTACTGAGGTGCCTTAGTTTTCCCCCACCATCCACTTTGCATCGATTAGGCAATCTTGGTGTTTTTATATACATATGTACGTATGTATATAATTTTTCTTAAATAATTACTGACTACTACTTGACTCAATTACGTGCATGTCTATCACTATGATTTGATTTGATTATAGTTGTTGCAGTTTATACTCAATAGTTTTTATTTTCGAAGTAGTTGTTATTTGTCTTTAAGACAATATTGAAATCAAAAACGAGTCTTAACTAAATTGTTTGTCAAATGAGCTGTTGTAGGTGTGTGTTTTTATTTTTAGTTCGATCAAATAATTTACTCTAGTTTTCAAATGACTGTCTGTCTATTTACTTGTATTTAATTAATTTTTTTTTTAATTTGACAGGCGATCTTGCTATATTTTGATTTTAAGAAGGTGGTAATGTTTATTTTTTCTGATTGATTCAATAGTATGTACAACGACAGCGTCAACATAATTGTTGTAAGAATTAATCAAATGGGTTTAGGTATGGAAACTATGAAACTTGCTTCTTAGTGTATTTGGTGTCGGCAACATCGACGTCAGTTTTAAGCCGACATCACTATATACCATCAATTCAATTATAATTCCTAACAGTCTTAGAACGACGTCGGCGGCTTTTAGATAATACTGTTTTACAGAGAAGTCTTATTAAATTGCATCCAACGTGTTAAGTAAGAATAATCTTTCAGTTTTCTTTCTATCACGTCGAGATATTTTATTCAAGCTTTAACATGGGTATATTTCATCACAACTCGAGAACGTTTCGTCCGATTTCGACAAATGGTACACTAGGGGATTAAGGATATACATAATTGTCTTAAATTTATTTGAACTCTTTTTTATCTGCCTTGGAACTATTCGAAAATTAGTGGCCGAAAAAAGTGTTTCTATCCAAATTAAAAAAAAAATTTGCTTTTTAATAATATATAAAAAATTTACCACTACGAGCCATACTAAACATGCTCGAATTAGGCTCAAAGAGCCCATGGGTAGAAAGGCCAATAATGTGCTTAAGTATAATAGAAGAACCTTAATCTGGATAATTGTGGAACAAGATTAAAGTGAGTACCTGCCTACTCGGCCTAACCTCACGGTGGTCTTACCACCGAGTGAAATTTAGGCGTAGACTAGCGCCCCCATTGTGTAGTATAACAACACTTTACGATTGCCACCAATCGCTTTTTGTGTGTGATACAGTCACAATGAGTAGCAATTTATATAATATAGCAAGCCTTTCCAAAGGAAAGCCTAGATCCACATTATAACCTCTTGCTTAGGGGTTTGGAGACTATCCAAACTCCGTCTGTTGAGAGTGCAACAGCACACTTGATTGACCTTGCACCATACCTATGTACATAAATCGATCTTAAACCACAACTACCACGTGTACCCCCGAAGGGGACCTCACCAATAACCGGTCACAGGGAGGATAGGCTCTCTGTGGGGCCACCGATTCCCGTGATACCAGTCCTTTGGGCACTGGTCGGGCCTCGAAGAGGACCCGTGTTATAAAACAACAGACCTTTTCTTCCAGATTTAGGCTCTAGGAACCCTAGCGTCTGGTGCCCCTATTTTCCCCGAGTGAACCGCGTCAAAGCATTTGCCATTACTGCAGTGACAATTGGAACCCCCGGGGGCAAGCTGGATAATAATAGATAACACTTAATGCTGAAAAAGAAAAAGGTCGAGAAATTATCGCACAGCCATTATAAAAAAATAAATAAATGTAGCGTCCGCTGCACATATTTTTATTTATTTTTGTTTTATCAGATTTGCACAACAAGGTTCACGCATTATTTTTGATAAATATAAATCGGGCTATTGGCACCAACACACTTTAACACTCCCAGGAAATTAAAAATCTCAGTTAAATAAAAATTAATTAAGATCAACAACAATTAATATATTTTTTATTATTTTTATATTCTTTATACTTTTCCCCATGAAATTTTATAACACGTCATATATATTTAATTCTGTTGCTCGTTGTACAATAAAAATAACAAAATGTTTATTGTAAGTCGAAATCAAATGAGACAAAAAATTTATAATTAACAAACTCCCACATAAAGAAAAATATAAACAACAGCGTCTTTTACAGCAGCGTAATAAAAATAAATCAAATAAGAAAAAATGAAAACAAAAGCCACTAAACAACCTAAGAAAAACATAACAAAATCTTAGCAAATCAACTGTAATAGTTTCGATCGTTTTTTTTTCTTCTACTAAAGCGCTTCTTAAACATGCAACAATTTTAACAACAAATAATCATTTTGCTAGACTGGCGTTCCGATAGCTAGACAGTCTTAAACAACCATGTTGTTCAATCTACAAAAAAAACACAGCTTTGTTGTAGTTACACAAAAAATACAATAATTAAGTTGTAAGGTGCGCAAAAAAGTGATAAGGTCACTTTTTGTGGCAATTGTGCAAAAGAATAAAGAATATCGTATGATAACCACGATCACCATTCATTCTGCATTATACTGAACACTACTGTATTTGAGGGCTTTGTTTTGTGTTAATAATTCCTAAGTAAAAACCATAATCAGCCTTATTCTATTTGATGTCGTCGTCAGTTTTGAGCCAACATCGCTTTGTATCGATCAATTCCATTATAATTTGGTATTCCCTAAGAGTCGTTAAGTTAAAATTTTTTTTTGGGTTAAAATTGGATTGAATTAAAGAATATTATTTGCTTTTTGTAAATTTATAAAAAACTTAAAAACACAGAAATTAAAGTTTTTATCATTAATCATAAATATTAAAAAAACACTTGGGATTTTCTCATTTACATTATTTTAAGTAAATTCAATGAAAACAATCTGAAGTGGCCTACACTCAACCATACCCAATGGAAATTTCTATATATATAAATAAATATATATATATATATATATATATATATATATATATATATATATATATATATATATATATATATATATATATATATAAATATATACATATAAATATTATATAAAGAATATATTTTCAAAGTATATTCGAATCGAAAAATTAATTAAGTAAAGTAAACTAAAAGGTAAACTAGCCCTTCCCGATTATGCCCATAATTAATACAGCTCTTCATCTCCATATACCAAAGGCACATACTAAATTTTATTTCGATATATCATACGGTATAACCTGTACAGGTTCACAAATGTTCACAAAATTTAACTACCTCTTGACCCTTCCCAATTATGGCCAAAAACTATACAGATCTTCATCTCCATTTACCAAAGGCACATACTAAATTTCATTTTGATATGTCTAAAGCAAGAGCCCCCACGCAAACCCCTAAGGGTCTGTGAGCACATACACAATCTCAACGAGAATCTCACAGAGAACAAAACATGTAAAAATTTAAATCAGTAGCATACCAGCTTTCAACAACAAGCTTTCAACTTTGCTAAATATTTAGCAAGGAAATGCATTTTCTGTTTAACCACTTTTTTTGATTGGGTGCCTTTGGTCTAAAGGTATGACCTGTACAAACTCAACAAAAATAGTGGCAAACACACCCACCCACAAACATCATCACGAAAATAGCCAAAATGGATTCAGGAGACCTCAAAATGTATAAATCCGTTGAAATCCCAACATCGATTTTTTCACGATTACTATACTTTACCCTATACTACGTATGGTAAAGTAAAAATTATAACTACAAGTGATTGTTAACTATTGGTGATTTTTTACTTTTTCTAATTACAATTGTTTCTACGAATGGTAATAAAAATACAATGAAATTGTAAATTTAGCAATTATAATTTATGAAACAATTATTGTTTCTAAATGTACAATTTTTTAATCGCCTTTTTGGTGAAGTGTCATATAACTTAATTTTATTCCATACTTGATCAAATAAGATCTTTCAAAAGTGAGATACAAACGCATATAATGAACAATAGAATACAATAGCGCGGTACATTTAGTCGATATCACACCATTTATTAATGTCAGAGTGAGACGTACAACTCCTGGTATGTATTTTTTGTCAGATTATGCTTTTTATGATCTAGTGTCGCATTCATGCAAGTTTTGAAAATCTGTCCGACATACGCTTACAATTTGGATTTATCAGAGGGAAACTAATAAATAAAAAACAGTCATAAAAGGGTTAAGAATTTGTCAAAAAAATATATTAATTTTAAAATTTTGTTTATAGTTTTTCTGATTTTTGTTTGCTTTTATATGAAAAAATTAACAAAATAGAACAGCAGAGAATGTAAGTTGTTTTTTTTTTTAAATAAAAAAGGCCGACCACAAATGAGGCCAATAATGGTAATGATTTTTTAAATAATTGCTAATGAGACTGTTTCATTAAAAATGAGTTACCATTAATGAAAACAATGGTAATAATAAACTTTTTTTAGCATTACTTATAATTCAATGCGAATGAAATGGCCAATTAATTATACAATATAATTAATTAATCCCATATATGATAGATATATTACAAATCAAATAAGCTATATGTAATTAAAATCAATGCACAAATCTTGATTTTAATTGCAATTAAGTGAAGGTGTCTGAGTTTTCTTTAAATTTCAAGTCTCGTCAGACCTGTAGTCAAACTATTTCTTTACATATTCTTCATTTCCACTCATTTTGCCGTCCATCCTGAGGTCTTCTTGGAGTGCCAAGGTTCTTTAATGCAGTACAAATTATAAATTATATTTAAATTTTTCGAGCATAATAAAGTAGACCTTCACTTGTTGTAGTAAAACATCCAGAGTCATTGTTAGAAATGGAACCCACAACCACCAGAATGATTGAATAACATACAACTTACAAGCCTACGTAGGAACCCATCAATCAGTCAATCAAAATTAGATAAATATACATTTTCATACTTTTTCCTAAATTTTTTCTGTTTTAATCTCTGTTTTACCTATCGTTTAACCCAATGTACGTCGGTACCACATTGTTAGAGTCTACTATTTCTGTCGTAAAAGAGTTAAGGCATACTTTGCGCAAAACTCTGCCGATCGGGTGGCAGCGAGACGTTCAAAAGTATTATGGCTCCTCATTCGTATTGAGGGGGCTCAAATTTAGATTTTTGATAACAATCTTATCCGACTTAATACACAAAAAAAAATTTGTCCACCAAATAAACGTTTTAATAAGTTTTAAATTAAAGTTTAATTAATTATTTAATTGATTCAAGTATATATTTGCTTAGAGAAGTTTTATTTCAGATACAAACGTAATTATTTTTTTTATTGATTCAATAGTAAAAATATTATTCAATAAAAAAATAATATTTTTTTTATCAATTAAGTTATAATTAAATAAATAAAAAATGTTATTAAATTTGATAAATCTAAAACTAATAAAAGTTTTAATTGGAGCAACAAAATGTGTTTGTGTAATGGGGAGCTTAAGGAAATAAAAATGAAAATGTATATGTAGTTTATAGATATTTTTTTCTTGTATCCAACTTAAAATATTTTTAATCAAACGTTAACAAAGGCTTTATGCATCCGCAATACGAACGAAAATTATTATTGATTGGGCGTAAGTGGCTTAAATATTAGAAAATAAATACAAAAACCTAAAATCTTAGTTCAAACGTTTTATTTTTAAAATGACTTTTTTATTTCTTGATGTCATTGTTTGTATCTTTATTTGACGTAAATTTTAACCTTTTGCCTTTTCAATAAAATGTTTTTTTTTTATTTTCTTGGCAGGTACATACATATGTATTTACAACTTAGTTCGTACAAGATTAAGGTAATTTTATCTTTACACATACATAAAAATAAGCAATTCAGAGTTTTGACAGCAGGCAAAAAGTTTAGTCTTCGTGGATATGAGGAGTGTCTCTTTTTACTATTTCCCTATTTACTTGTTGCAGAGATCTCGCGCAAATATTGTATAGTGTCAGTCTCTTTTGCTAATAACTGTCGATATTTTTAATTCCTATTGCCGGAAATGTATTTCTTTGAGGTTTAGGACTGGTGTGAATTTCTTATTGCCTCTACTCGCGAGTATGAAAAAAATTTTGATTGCTTTTTACATTTCAACAATGAAAATCATATGAGGTGCTTACGCTAATTCTAATTAAAGCAATGATATAATGCACAATGTGGCAGAATCAAAATATTTGGAAAAAGGTTTAGAGCAAAGGGCTAGGCCGATAGATACAAAATTTGACATAAGCTCAAGTTTTGACGCTCGACACTTTTATTTTCCAGAGGTGGTCTCAAACTTTGGTACCTTGCACCTGCATTTGGTTTTTTTTTTTTGGGCTTTATAAGACCATAACTGGTAGGAACAAAAACAAGGAATCGCTCAACACGAAAAGGAGGAAGTGTTCAACCTATATTTTTTCCTTCGTCCATAAATAAACCGAAGCCAAGTAAAGTTATGTGTTTTTTGTCATCTTGCAACGAGGAATAGTTAAACTAATAAAACATTATCTAGTTTTATAATTCTTTTAGAAGAGCGATAAATTGATATATTGCTTGGTAATACATACTAGGACAAAAAATAATACTGTGACGGACACTTGCGTCTATAACTGTCAAAGCGAGGTTCACTATGTGGCATGGCAGCAATAGCCGTCCAAAAAGAAATGGTAATTTTTAGACACAACGGCTATTGTGGAATTTACCGGCGTATAAGTAGAAGCCTTTGAATTTTATTTTGTTTTTCATCTGTTACACGACTTGCAGTTTCATAAAAAAAACAAAATAATTTTACTGCTGAATTAATCAAAATTAAGTTTATTTAAGCAGAAACAGTAAAACTTTACTTTTAATATTCTAAAAATTACAAAAACATATACAACACAATTCCCGGGAAAATTTTTCCTCCTCCCTTAACTGCTGTTATAATTTTAAATTTCCCAGGATTTTTTCCCGAGGGAAAAAGGTATGCATTGTGAATATTGAAAAGGGGAATTTTTTTCCTCATATATTTGAAGGGGAGTAAGAGCGAATTATAAGTATTAAATTTATATAAATATAAAACAATGATTTAAAATTTGTTTTTAAGGACAAAAAATACAAACAGACACCAGGTACAACATTTGCTGACAGTAATGTAGAAGCATCCATTTGTTAGATTTGTCTGACACTTCCCCACAAGAAATAGATGATGAGTACTCACACATACATAAACAAAAATAAAAACATGAATGTGAGTGGCAGAGTTGCATTTTCAAAAAACCACATTGAGTCGTAAATTGTAAAATATATCCGCGTGTTTTTATAATATTATAAAATATTAAAATAAATGTGAAATATGAAAAGAAAATATATATAAAAAGTAGTTTGGTGTATAAAAAGTATAATTAAAAAAATAGAATGTGTTAACATGGAGTCGCCAGCACTCTAGAGCTGAAAATAGGGGCAGCAAGCAATAGTAACAACTAAAATGTTTACTTTAATATTTTATTCTTCAGCTAAAATAAACATAAGCTAAAATAAACATTAATAATTATTAAAATATAAAAAGTATTAAATCTGTTTATGCATCGATTTTGCTTAGTCAGCTGTAGGGGGTTTATTCATCCAGTTTAAGTAGTCATCGTTGATTAATTTGTACAGCATGGTTGATCACACGTACACAAATTTTTACCTCATTTTTATAATATGCCCTTAATAATGTTAAAGAAACTTTCTTCTACGCAATGAGAAAAAATCTCTTATCAGTGACACTCAAATGACTGCTCAATTGACGCTCACTGTTCTTGTAGGGTTGTTAAAAGAGCGTTGGGTCGCTACACAAAATCTATTTTGTTACAAAACAAGTTATGTATTATTTTTCATATTTTTTTCATTCTCTGTCAATAAAAATTTGTTTCTGGTTTTAAAAATATTGCATGATCAAAAGTTATATCAACTTACTTCAGACAGACGTAATGTAAATTTCTTACGTATATTTTGTTATCAAATTTCTTTTGATATGATAGGGAAAAACGCCTATTTTTTTGGGGGGTTTCTTAAAAACTCTCCGCATATCATAACGTACACTAGAGAGTATTTTGACGAATATCTATACCCGTATACATATGTCACGCAAGGTCACAAAAGGGACTTTATGTTGTCTGACTTATATACCACGAATTTATTTCGGAAATAATTTAGCTTTGCCCTATTGTGCATTCTATAATGATTATTTTTGAAACGATGTATGTTTATTTTTAATGTCAACTAAGATTCTTTTAAATTATTTTATATTACGATGGACCAATTCAGTGAAAGTCTGCGCAAAGTTAAGTTAAGCTTTATATCGTTAATAAAAAACCGCATTATTTGAAAAAGAAAAAATGTTTATTCTTCAAAATATGTTTTTTTTTCCTTTTGATCAGTTTTGGTAAAATATTTTTAAAAAACTGTCTTTACAAAAGTTTAAATTTAGCCAAATTTTCCGTTTAGAAAAGTTATTTTTGCTCTTTATAATCCAGCTTCATATAATTGTAATCTTTGAAGTTCAAACAATGTAGGGTATTTACGAATTTACCATATAGTACCCTTTTAATTTAGAATTTGTTTGTTAACAGCTTTTTCATCATTTGTTTTGATTCTTTCGATTTACATGAATACATGTGGTTTCTATCCTCGTCTTCTTTCCTAATTTAATTTTAAATAGAGGAAAATTTTCATGTTCTTTATTGCACACGAAAAACAATGAGACTGAATGAAGAGAAGAAATGAAACATGAATAAGTATCTCTTAGATACACAATTACAATAAAATGAGTTAAAGATACTACACCACGTTTGCTTGCTTATTTGTTGTTCTCATTGTGATTTTTCTAACACTTTTATTGTAGTTGGGTTTTTGTTTGTGCCTTTAGCATAGATAATAGATACAAATTCTTTGTTTGCCTTTTTTATTTGTAGCCTACAATTTTTGTTTTCCAACAAATTTATACTTCTCTCTTTTTACTTTTTTTTTTGAAAGTGGTACAGTGGAATTGCTTAGAGAAATCGTTGAGCAAAAATATTTTTAATTTTGTGGTTTTGTTAATAATTTAAAATATAAAAATAAAGGAGGGAAAATAACAAAAATTTAAATTTTGTTAAAGTCCCCATAGTATTTATCGAGCCTTTCTAGGTTTCAGTGGTGGGTGTGAAAACAAAACGTTTCGCAAGTTTTTCATGCAAAGATACAAACTGTTCTCATATTTTTAAACGTTTTGTACATGAGCAAAACCAAAACAATTATCTTTTATGGGCAAAAGCCGCGAAAAAAATAATTGCCTTTTCCTTCATCTCCTTGCCATGATATAGCACTACAAACATACATCAGCGAACAAAACAAAAAAACGTATTTTTTTAGTGATTTATTCAGTTCGTTCGAAGTTCGAATGCATTTTGTGCGATTTTGAATTGAAAGTAATCCACACCAAACTGTAAGTTATGGTTTATGTATTTTCTTTATATAGAGGTACCCATCACTGTATATAATTCTTATATTTATATAAAGTTCTAATATTTATGTTTGTGCTGAAAAAGTAGTAAAATGAAAAAAAAGTTTGGTTCTTAATACTTAAGTTTCTTGGCGGTTATTAACACAAAATCCATACAACGCAATATTAATAAAATGGATGGCGGAACATTCGATAATTTCACTCATTTCTTTGTACCCGCAGCTAGTATCATTAACTCGTGGCCAAAATCACAAGGCTTAGATAATTAGAAGAGAGAGATGGTTTGGAGTTCATCAGTCATTCTGGATTCTTTTAAAATTCTTAATAAAAGCAAGCAGTTAATGACAACTTAGCAATTACTTTTGGAAAAAGCTAAAAAAAAAACTGCAAAAAATTGCCTTACGTAATTTGTAAGCAGCTCCATATCAGGAGTTTGTCCTTGTTTTAGTAAAGAACCCATAGTTTTCAAACAATTTACTATAGATGGTCTTAACCTGTTTACCTCATTAACTTATCTATCCGAACTAACTACCCTAGATCACTTTCCTATTAAATTATCATTGGCTTAGCTGTAAACCTAAACTTAAAATTAAATTAAGGTACAATTATCCTTTCCAAAAACTGGGGACAGAAAAAGTGAAATAAGTTAAAAATTAAGTAATTTTAGGTTTTCAAGTTACAGTTGGCATTTGAAGTAGTTCGGAACAATAAACTGCACAAGTGTTT
Source organism: Phasia obesa (assembly GCA_949628195.1). Lineage (NCBI taxonomy): Eukaryota > Metazoa > Arthropoda > Insecta > Diptera > Tachinidae > Phasia > Phasia obesa. The sequence goes on along the minus strand of OX451217.1, from coordinate 80,931,146 downwards.
ATTTTGTACCAAAACTGTAGCCTTGTACTTTTCAGGTTCAAATTGTAAAAAAAATTGTTCAATTAAACTAACTTTACCAACCCTGGTTCTTACTCTGAGCACACGAAATTAATTTTTTCCATATTCATTAAACTTAACGAGGCTGTCAAAAGTAAACTTATAGACGAATTTAGATACAAATTCGACAGGAGTTCAGTTATAGACAACATATAACAGCAGTAGTGTTGCATTGAAAGTTATTGCGCTGCTAATAGAAAAAGCTACGTAATTTTTATGTAATTTTTGTGGTATATAAATTTTCTCTATTAAAATTAATACGTAATGTTTCTTTTGAAACGCTTCCATAGGTAAGCCTAGTTCAGAAGTAGTCCTTTGACATTTTAGTCACACTTTCATATCTTATTAAATTAAAAAATTATTATTACGTAAACCATTTATAAACAATATTAATTTATTCATTTACTAGCAGTGTCCACACACGTGCGTACTAACAATATTTTGTTCTATTTGGCTTTGAAAGCAATCCACACCAAGACTCTTACTTTTATAGTGCTTCATGTATACGTAGTTAGTTTAGATAAAGGTACCCATCCCTGCATAACATTGTAAAATTTATATAAAATCCTAAAAATTATTGCAAAGCTCTGTAAAAGATGTTTAAAATATTTTAATAACAATGTAATTCCACAAAGTAAAAACACAAATCAAATACATATTTTATTCCATTGGATATTTGGCAGTAAGAAATTCATATTTAATCATTATTTTAAAACAGCGCCATCTGTTGCGCAACGGTGTTTAAAATATTCCGCTTTCAAAAATACAAGATGCCTGCTTTTTCTGCCATTTCTTTTCGAAATAAAATATTTTTGCGGAAAAATAGTATCCTATATTGGATTCAGGATACTAAGCCATCCTTCTAGTGTTTTTGACGTGATGCGAACACAGAGAGAAAGACAGACAGACGGAAATGAGTTACTATTTTATTATATGTATAGATTTGCATGCCTTTAAACAATTTTTTATTCATACAATAAACAATAAGATTTTTTCTATCACTGCTGTTTTATTTCGTATTTATTTAATATCATACAGGATATTCGGCAGAGCCTAAAACTGGTTTAATAGTTAAACAACAAAGCCTTGCAAATACTGTTGAATTATTCAATTTTTTTAACCCTTTGCCTTTTTCCTTTCCACTGTGACTGTTTTACTCTCGTCAGCTATTATTTTCTGTCGCCGCTGCTGTTTGCTGTTGTTGGAGGTGAGAGTTCTAGATACTTTCGTTGCAGATACAAAATCTTTTTGTATTGTAAACAGAAAAAAAAATCACACATTCAAACACAGATAGATGATACTCATGCTACTGAAGCGAGTAAGTGAATAAATGAATGAATGAATGAATGAACAAAAGACTTAACTGGCTGACTGACTCGCCGACTGGATGACTGGCTGTCTGTCTGAGTAAATGATGATGAGCCTAGAAATTTATTTAATTCCTCATTTGTTCAGTTTTACTACTACTGCTGTTGCAAGTCGTTGTCGTCATCGTCGTCGTCTTCGTCAAGCATTTTCGTTATTTTTCTGTTTTTTTTCTTAATTAGTGTTTTGTATCGCACTATAACGCATTGCTTTATTTATTGCATCTTGCCGTAAGACCGCGACTAGACGTTTAAGAAATCGTATATGAAATTTTAAAAATTTATAAATAAACAAAAACCGTTTCGAAAATAAGAATAAGAAAATTTGTTGTTATATTTTTATGACAACTCAAAGATAAGAACTTGATTTTAAGTGCGATGTAATAAATAAAACAGAGATTGTGTGTGTGTTTTTCCAACTATAAACACAACTTCCCTCAAGAAAAATAAAAGAAAATTAAGGAATTCAAAGTATAAAATATCGTTAAATAAATAAAAATAACAGGAAGTTATAAAGAAATTAAACAAAAATATTTTATTAGGAAAAATTAATAATTCGTCATCATGTTGGCCATTAAAGAATGCTTAATTCGGGAAGGTGTCTTAAATTTAAATTCTTCAAATCTTTCAACAAATTCAAATCCATCTTTTAGCAACCCATCTGCACAAGATGAAGTAAATTTGTCCTACGATGAGTTGTGTAGAAATCGTTACAGTTTTGGCTCAAACCTCAATATGCTGAATAATTCACCAAAAAGTTTGTATTTTTATTTATTTTTTGTTTTGATTTTAAATTTTTCTAATTTGCATATGTTGTTTTTTTTTTCATCAAAATTTTACCCCAAAAACAAAAAAACAATTTAATTGCGTGTTCTACTTTATACAATTTGATACAGAAAAAGATTTATAAAAATAAAATGTTTAGTAACTTATTTTTAAAAATCTCAACAACTGCAATCAATTCACAAAAACACACACCCAAATATCAGCCCAGAACAATCATGAAATTTTACCAACAAAAAACAATAACAACAACAAAATTATTCATGACAAGTTCCGAATATCACGAGAAAATCTAAAAAAGTAACATCAGTGATTAGTTGCTGCTACACTCAAAGAAAACCTTGCATTAAAAGAAAGGATCCAATCAAGAACATGATTTAATAATGTATTTTTTACATATTTTTATTTATTGCATCTCCAATGCATTTGAACTAACAATAATTACTGATGTCTTAAGTCTAAAATAAAAAATATTAAGTCCAGTCACACTTAAATTTACCATACCCAATGGTAACAGATATGTTTATGGATATATTACATAAAGAATAAAAGTTCATCCCTTGCCCCTTCCCGATTATGCACAAAAGCTATACAGCTCTTCATCTCCATATACCAAAGGCACATCCTAAAAAATAACTGCCTATTTTCGCAAAAACTAGTTTTAAACATTAAAGATAAACTCAAAATTTATTTTAGTAACGTTTGTTTTAGAAATTCGTACGTTTTTGATTTATTTATCAATATGGCTCCAAAACGTAAAGAAACCACAGAATCTGGAAGAACAATTATCATAAATTAAAGAAAAGGTAACCATTCGCAAAATTGGGGAAATGGTTACAGCTTTTGCATAAAAATGCTTAAAATAATTATTTTTTGTGTATTTTACCATCTTTTGTACAAATGCGTTAACTAACACAGGGTTATTAAAAACGAAGCTAACTGAAGGAGCTAACTTCACACACATATTATCTATTGCGAGCCATTTCTCTGATGTACGGCCAAGAGAAGCAATTCCCTTCTTTTTAGTCGAATGTAACTACGTTCTTGAGTATATTAGGGGCCAGCGGAATTGGATGCGTTTCACGTTACTGCATGTTTCGCTATTGTTGATTTAACTGATGGCACATTTAGATCTTGGTGAATCCGAGCTTTGTATATACCAGGGATCATTGTGTTCAGTCGTAGAATCTAATTTTGGGTGCCTTTGAATGTTTCCTGCATTGCTAGCTAAAGCAAAATGACCTGCAAAATTTAATTCGATAACGCCATATTGGTTTGAGTATCGACTTGTACAGTAGAAGTTTCCAATCTTAACTGAGGGCCCCCAAATAACTTTGAATGTATGTATATGGTACTTCCAAGTAAGAGGACCTGAAAGTTAGGTAATATTTGATTATTTCTACGAATTGAGGCCATAAGCCCATAAGCATTTTCATTCATCTTTATTTTCCATTTTTTAAACCGTTTTTCTAAATGTAGTACGTGATCTTCTAAATATAGTGATGCTACTTGGGGTTTATCGTGAATGCTTAAAAAAGCTGTTTCATCAACAATTGTCAATGTGTGTACTTGGTTACTAGTTAGCATGTTCGAAGTATACGACAAATATAAAATGGGTTCCAATATACTACCTTTGAGAACTCCGGCTTCAATTTGCTTAGGTAAGCTTAAAAAATTACCTTCTTTCTTGAATTATTACTTCACGAAAACCATTTTTTGCACCAATTAAAGGTTTTAATTAATTTAAAATGAAAGTTCAGTTATTAATTTTAATTGATTCAATTATATATTTATTTATATAACAGAACAGAAAAAGTTCCTAATTAAATAAATAATTGAGACAGTTAATTATTTAAATCAACTTTAATCTGAAACTAATTAAAACCTTTAATTATTGGGAATATGTTGTCTGTGTTCTTTCTTTAAAGGACTTTTTCTTAACTATGTTCGTACTAGAAATCAGTTTTAAAACGAGTGCCCCATAAGGGTTAGTCTATCACTCTGGAGGTTGTGGATTTGGTTTCCACCAATGTTACTATGCTCGATAAAATTATGTTAAAATATTATTTGTAATTATATCATAACAATTAATAAGTAATAAAATTTCATCAGCCACTAGGATATTTAATAATACCAAGTTATGCCTTATGCATATACATACATAAATAAATACATACATACATACATACATACATACATACATACATACATACAGACATACCTATATGTATGCCTGTCCTAAGTAAATAAGTAAATAGAAAACAAAATATAAAAATATGTAATAAATTTTCGAATAGTTGAAACAAAAAACAGCTTTATCGAATAATTCGAAATTCGTCCTTTTTAAATCACCGATGAAAATGGGAAACCCGGTTTTTCGAATAAACCGAGTTTTCGAAAAACCCGGGTTTTTTTTAGTAAACTCGGTTTTTCGAATAAACCGGTTTTTTAATTAAACATCATAAAGATCCTTAAGATAAGGCTTAAATGCTGTGACTGACACGTAATGAATTAGTTGCCTAATATGGACTAATATTTTCAAAGGATCGTCAGGTTGCATTACGTACAGGTGTAACCAGAATTGATACAGTTTTATTTTTCTTTTATTGCTTTACAGTGTAGTACATTAATTTGATCGTAGTGCACAAACATCTCTACTATAGAGCCAGTAATTTTTATATGTCGTAAGGCTAGCCACTTTGTAAAATAACAAAACTTACAGTAAACACATGATGAACTGGATGACAGTAATGCTACCAAACCAAAGTAGTTAAATCCGGATACATAAATGGAAAACCCCCATCAACTTTACATAAAGTAGATATTTATATGTTTTGTTCCGAAAATATATTTTAGAGATACCAATGAAATGAAAAAACTATTATGTTTATACATGTAAGACAGAAGTTGTGTTAAGATTTTATAGGTAAACATGACATTTATACAAGATTCTTTTTGACATTGACAAAAGTCAATGATGTTTTTTATTAATCCCAGATGGTATTTGGATTTAAATTTTGTATACTTCTTTCTTAAAATATTTATTTATATGGCAAAGTAAACGTTATAGACAGAAAACAAGATATTATCTGGTCGTTTGCAGTATTTCCTCACGTGCAGATATAATGATGGAAATGGCCTTTTTCACTGCTTTTTCTCTTTCTCTTGGAAATGATATTTATGGAAAAGATATTTTTGCGGAAAAGAGTATCCTATGTTGGATACTCTTATTAGCTAAGGTACCTCCCCACAAAATTTTCTTAAAATCCATCCAGTAGTAAGTGATGCGAACACAAATGAAAAGCAGACAGACAGGCATACGGAAATGAGTTACTGTTTTATTATGTGTATAGACTAGCAGTGCCCATGACTTTGGCAGCCTGCTTGCAATATTTTGTACGAATTTGCCTTTCGTTTTTAAAGTAATCCACACCAAATTTAAAAAGTACTACTTTTATGTTTCTGCAGATATGGTTTACATATTTGCTTTGTGGAAACGCGCCCGTCTCTGGGTATTAACTCAGGGTGTTATAAACTTCTATTACTGTAGAGTTGTGTTAATTTCCCGCTTACAAATGTTAAAGGTGCTGCCAAGTTTTCAGTTCAATTAAATCGGTAAAATTGCATACTTTTCTATTTTTATCTCTATTTTTTGGAAAAATTAAATATTTTCACGGGAATACAGTGTCCTATATTTAAACGGAGGTACCTCTCCACAAAATTTTAATAAAATTCATTCATAAAATATTTTTAAAAGACTCGAGACGGACATAAATTCCAAAAATTAAGGCTTTTTATTCCATATATGTAGATTAATGTCTTAAAAATATTTTTATATTGAAGTTTCATTTCCTATTATTTCTCATATAAAAAGTTAATGGTTTAAAATTTTGTTATGTAAACAAAAAGTCAACCACAAAAACACCAGGAATATAATTTTTTCGGTTTCTGTTTTACTTAAGTATAGTTTACGACCACAAAGTTTGTCTTTATATATTTTTTTTTTTTTTTGAATTTGTGAGCATCCACAAAATAGTAGTAGACGTAAATTAATGTAAACTTTGGGAAAACTAAACAATGAAATGAATTGTTTTCGAAACATTTCTACAAACATACCCGTATGACAAATCTTGTTTGCATGTTATCATCCATATTATTTACACACATATATTCGAGGGTGGTCCTAACATTACCCGACTTATACAAAAAACAAATTTAGCACCAATCAAAGAATAAAATTAGATTTAAATTGGAATTTAATTAAATTTTTGAATGATAAATTCTAATGAGACAAATAATTGAATCTAAATGATCTAAGCTGTTTCTGCGACTAAATAACGCCGTTCGATGGTGCAAGCAAATTCTGCTGTGTAGCAAGTAAACACATAAAAGTTTTCTACTCTATCAGTCTAGGGGTTGTAGGTTCGATTCACACCAAAGACGATGTAGTTATGATCACTTGCCATTATTGCAGGCACCAGTAGATGGGTTAATACTACATCAGATTTTTGTAGGATGTGTAAGGTCGATGAGCAATTAAAAAATCTATTGAGGACAATATGTGCCACCGCCCGGTAGTATGAAGCCAGACTTCGATGGCTAGGCAAAAGATTTCATGATGGGCTAAGTGACATCTCCGGTGCAAACTAGAAACGTCAAGGCTTATATATTATGGCTAGGTTTCAGTCATCGCAAAGAATAACACATTTGAAATAGAAAATTGGACAAGTTCCCCACTACACAGTGCTTCAGTGAACACAGACAATAAAGAAAATTATGATGATTAACTATCACTTTTACTATTTTTGGTCTTATACGCAGTTATTTTAATAAGTCCAACAATTTAAATATAAAATACTTGTTAGCAACCTATAAAAATCTGTATCTTCAAGTCGAAAGGTTAAGGTTTTCTGTTTTAAGAAATTCAACTATGATGATTTAAATTATTTTTTACTCAACACAAACTGGCACGATTTGCTATCCATTTCATTTAATACTCCTGAAGCTATTGATTCTATGACATCAACATTTTACGAAACAATAACAAAACTTTTCAATCAATGCGTTCCAAAAGTAATAATACGCAGGAAATCCGGTCCTCCTTGGTGTACAAAAGAACTATCCAGACGTAAAAATAACAAAAATAAACGCTTTAAAATATACAAAAAAACTGGCTCGCTGTCTGATTATGCAATGTTTTCTTTTGCCCGTGCTGAATATAACTTATTAAATATGAATCTTTACAAGAATTATATGTATCACATGAAGCAAAATTTTAAATCCGATCCAAAATCATTTTACAAATTTGTGAATGAAAAAAGAAAATCCGGTGGCATTCCTAATGTCATGATGTATGCCGATCAAGAGTCTAGTGACGATTTGATAATAAGTAACTTCTTTGCTACGTTTTTTTCTTCAACATATTCAGATGCCCAATACAACTTCAATGAATACCATCATCCAATTGAGCAACACCAATCAATTTTCTTTTCTCCAATATACACATCGCAGATACTTATTGCTTTAAAATCGGTTAAATCTTCAGTCCATAGTGGTCCTGATGGTATCCCTAGTTGTGTCTTAAAGAACTGCGCACATTCACTAGCCACTCCATTAAGCATAATTTTTAATACCTCTTTAAAAACTGGCTATTTTCCTCAATTTTGGAAAGATTCTTTTATTATACCTTTATTTAAGTCTGGAAGTAAATCGAAAGTTACAAACTACAGAGGTATAGCAAAGCTCAGTGCAATTCCCAAGCTATTTGAAAAATGCGTTGCGGATAATCTTCTTCATCAAATATCTTCCTTACTATCCCCTTTTCAACATGGTTTTAGAAAAGGTCGTTCTACTGTTACAAATATCTTAGAGCTTACTACTTTAGTTAATCATGAATTTAGTCAAAGAAGATCAATTGATTGTATCTACACTGATTTTAGTAAGGCTTTTGACAAAATCAACCACAAATTGCTACTGATAAAACTTCATAAGATGGGATTTATAGAACTGAGTTTAATGTGGATTGAATCTTATTTAACTCACCGAAAACAGAACGTCCTCTTTAATAATGTCATTTCTAATCATATAAATGTGACCTCTGGAGTACCTCAAGGCAGCCATCTTGGTCCAATTTTATTTTCTCTCTTCTTAAATGATTTACCATGTGTGATTAAAAATTGCAATATCTTAATGTATGCAGACGACGTGAAGATATTTATAAGCTACGGCCTTGACAGCGATAGAAGTTTGCTACAACACGATTTGGATGCATTTTTTCAGTGGTGTTTACTTAATCTGATGGTACTTAACTTTTCGAAATGTAAACATATGCGTTTTACGAGAACCGATAATAGTATATATACATTTTTTTTGGTCAATCATCAACTTGAGTTCGTCACAGAATTCCTAGATCTCGGTATCCTTCTTGATCCGAAGCTAAACTTTAATAAACACATTAGCATGATCGTCAATAAAGCTCGTGGTGTGCTTGCATTTATTAAACGATGGGCGAAGGAATTTACGGATCCAACCATTACCAAACGTCTATATACATCTTTGGTTAGACCAGTCTTGGAATATGGATCTGTTGTTTGGGACCCTGACGCTGAATGTTATATTCAAAATATTGAATCTGTACAGAAACAGTTTCTACTCTTCTGTTTGGGCAACTCTAGATGGAATCCTGATGTTGTTCTCTCATCATATACTGTTAGGCTTTCAATAATAAAGCTACCAACCTTGCAAAGTAGAAGAACTATGCTAAATGCTTCATTTCTACTTAATTTGATTAATGGAGCTGTTTCTTCTGACTTTTTATTAAGTAATATTAACTTCAATGTGCCACAGCGGTCAACTCGGAATTTCATTCCAATTTACTTAAAAGGTCTTCATACTAATTATGCTAACGCTGATTCTTTAAGAGGATTATGTAAAACATTTAATGAACTATATTTTCTAATTGATTTCTCTGTAAACGTAAATGTCATAAAGCGTAATATAATTTTACATCTCAATAATTGTGAATAAAATACTATTGTAATTACTATTATTAGATTAAACGGTCTGCAAGGATTTTATCCGTAGACCTTAAATAAATAAATAAAAAAAAATAAATAGCTAACGTGACCAAATGGTTTTTATTTTTTATAAAAACCGGTACCTGAACGTTGATATGCCGGGATTCTAAGAAAATTTTTAAAAACGTAAATTTAAAAAAAAGAAGTACTAAAACAATTTTTGACTGTTGTACTTTTTTTATAATGGCGTTTTTTTTTATACAAGTAGCAAATGAAGCAAATAATTCTAAGTCCCAAGGTTTTTACTCCGTTAATGCTAAATTCGTAACAACATTAACAAAAAAATCCTTAAGAAAAATCTATTCCAACACAAAAACATACAAAAATGTTTGAAGTTTAAAAACTCTGAAAATTTTAGGTGGTATCGACCTTAAAAATGGGGATATTTCTTCCAAAAGCGGATGTCTGGTCATGTAAACGCTTTTTATACTGCATCTCATACACTGTCAATGGCAGCTTTAGACTAAGATCATATTTAGTCAGTCATTCAGCTGCTTCTAGGTAGAGCCTACCAACTTTAATTAACTTTATCGGTCTGAACGAAAAAAGCAAAGATACCCGTGACCTGTCATTATCACAAATATCCCACATAAATTAAGCACAATTTGATGTTGCCATTCTGTTGACATTGCAATTCTAGGGTCAGGTCTGCAAAAATACGTGCCTGATCCATTTTTTGTTAATCTTCTACTTTGCTTCTTAGTGCCCAGTTTTTCCGCTATATAAAACATTCCTGTGTAAACATTTCGAGTGCCTCGATAGGCTGATTGATAGAGCGCTAGTCTATTAGTATGGACTTAGCGGTTTCGATTCAGACCAGAGACTCTGTGTGTTTTCTGCAGACAAGCGAAAAGCTTCGCAGGTACTGTTGTCTTTATAAAAGAAAATATTCATTGCCGTTAACCCAACCCAAGCAGTTTTTACAAATTTCTAATATTTAAAAACACCACTAGCTAGAAAATGTCTGCATCCGAAGATTAAGTTTGTAAGGATGTTTTACATTGTCCCACAATGTAAAACATCATTCGACAAAACTTTTTGTCGAATGAGAAAAGTATAATAAAATAAAAGGAAATTGTACTGAGAGAAAAATAAATTGATTAAAACAGGGTAAATAGGGATAGAAAGCGGATGGAAACTTTTATTTTTTAAACCATTTGTTTTTAATGTCAACAGTGTTACCAAGTCTGTAGATTTAGCTTATATTAAAATTTATGTTTTAATAAATTAATTCTATACAAAATAAATTTAAACTGAATTTGATATTAAATAATTAAATTTAAAAACTGTTTTTAAGAATATTTTTTGCAAAAAAAAAAAAGAAAATATTCTTACATGTTCAAATATCTTTTTAGTTATGGCAACTCTGTTTTATTTTACTTCTACTTCACACTAATAGGATTAATTAACTGAAAGCTATCTATGCTTTCAATTATACCTCGAACTCTGTGTTTTACTGTGCCACACAACTGTACTTGGGATTTTTTAATTGGCATTGAATTTTCATTGGCATTATTTGAAGTAATTACAATGAAATAATAATAACTACTATTTATTGCTACTGATTTATTTTTAATTACAATTGTTTTTATCAATCAACGTTATGATCGCAGTAGGTTTTAATACCTACGAATATAGTAAAAAACATTAACTCAGTAATCATTGATTAATGGTAATGATTCTGTTTTTTTAAATAATTACCAATGAACATTTTTCATTAAAAAGCATTACCATTAACGAAAATAATGGTAATGAAAAAACTTTTTTTAGAATTATTTATAATGCAATGCTAATGAAATTTATTAGTCCCACACAAGTTAACCACTGTACCAGGTTTGCTCTACTTTATTTATCGACATTTTATACCGAAAATACCCAAACCACTATAATGTCAGCTAAAATGTAAAAAGGCGTAACTAACAAAATTTTAATTTTACAGGAGAAACAAAAAACTTTGAGAAATGAAAACTTCACTTTACTATACGTCCCTTTGTTTTTTTTACTTTACCGTACGTAGTATAAGGTAAAGTATAGTACTCATGAAAAAATTGAGGTCAGAATTTTGACGGATTTATAAGTTTAGAGGTCCCCTGAATCCATTTTGACTATTTTCGCGATGATGTCTGTGGGTGGGTGGGTGAGTATGCCTCTATTTTTGTGGAGTTTGTTCAGGTCATACCGTTTGACATTTTAAAATGAAATTTAGTAAGTGCCTTTGTTATGTGGAGATGTAGAGCTGTATAGCTTTTGGGCATAATCGGGAGGGGGTAAGGGGTAGTTTCCTTACCCCCAATTTTGTGAACGGTCTACAGGTCATACCGTATGACATATTTAAATGAAATTCAGTACGTGTCTTTGGTTTATGGAGATGAAGAGCTGTTTAAATTTTGGCCATAATCGGGGTAGTTTACCTAACACCCCAAATCGAAAAACAAAATTATTTTTTGAACTTTTATTTATTATGTAATATATCTAAAAAATATCTGTTTCCTTTGGGTATGGTAAAGTTGAGTGTAGGCCACTCCAGTTTTATTTTGTTAATAAAAGCGTAATTTTTGATCGCAGAAGTGTTTATTGGCATGCACAATAATCAATCACAAACACGATTTCCAATTTTTTGTTAGTTACGCTTTTTTGCATTTTAGCTAAAGATATATTCCTTAGCTCACAAAATATGTTGTTTGTTTTTTTTTTTAATAAAATGCAAAAGTGCAATAATTTAATAATTTCACTATGTACAATTTCTTAGTACACGTAAAAAATTATTTTGTATGTAGACCTGTGCTTGCTACTGTATGCCAGATCGGATAATTTTGGGACTGCCCTCTTTCAGTCGTTTTATTAGATATTATTTACATAAATATTTCTTAATAATTTAAGTCAGTTGTCGGTTTTCCTCTAATATTTCTTTAATAGGGGTTTCTGTTTTTTTTCTTCTAACAATTGTTATGACTTTTACGAGTGCAATGCTAAATATTTATTTCTGTTACTTGTTATTGTTGTCTAATTTTCATATATTTTTTTGTGTTCAATTTTCATAACACAAAAAAAAAGAATACTCGTGTCAATAGACATTGCACTTGATGTGATTTTTCAAGGGTCATTTCACCTTTAGACATGAATATTGTTTTTTATATTATTTTCTATTTGGTGGGTGCAAAAAATGTCTGGTTACGTACATATATATTTATCAAATTATCAAATACGATATCATTAGAAATGGCTTCTTCCAAAACAGTTATAATACTACTTAATCTCGTCCGATAAATTCCGGCGCATTTCCGGTTTTCGGTTTTTAATACTTTAACTGTAACTAAACAAACAATAAGTAGTCACATCTTAAGTCTGAACAAATTATACTTAATAAATTTTAGATTGTATCTAAAGTGTATTTGCCACGCTTGTTGTTATTATTTTTTGGTTATTTCTCCAAAGATCGGAAGATTACTTGGAATCTTTTAACATAGAAGAAGTATGTAATCTTAGTTAAGGGTAGAGTTTCTGCCAGAAAACCAAATTATTTATACTGTGGCTTTGTCAGGTTCGATCAAAATGTATGCCAAGGTATACATTTGGCATTATTTGGTTATACAGTCTAATATCAGGGTATAAGTTGCTACGCACAGTGAATGGTAAAAACTACTGGATGGATTTTAACAAAATTTTGTGAGGAAGTACCTTAGTATCCTAAATCCAATAAAGAATACTTTTTCCGCAAAAATTTCTTATTTCCAAGAGAAATTGGAGAAAAGGCAAAAAGTTACACCGATTTTTTAAACCATTTTAAGTTATCTTTTGTTTTTGAAAGCGAATATTTTAAACACGGTTGCGCTGTTTGAAAATAATAACAAAATATGAATTACTTACTACCAAATAGCCAATTGAATAAAACTTGTATTTGATTTATATTTTTACTTTGTGGAATTTCATTGTTATTAAACTATTTTAAACCCCTTTTACAGAGCTTTACAAAAATTTTTATAATTGGATGTGGAATGTGGATTACTTTCAAAGCAAAGTCGAACAAAATATTGTCAGGACGCATACAACGTGTTTGGTCACAGCTAGTGAAATATATATGTATTCCTGTTGATATCATAGGGCTTTCGTAAATGCTTAGAAAAGCATTGTACACGGCAAATATATAAAATGAGTCCCCAGATACTACCTTTGGAGAACTTTTATTTTTTAGCGGTTTAAAGATATTTTTGGGCAAGTTTTGCCTTAAAAAATATAAATAATTGGAATTTTCTGGTTTACCTTGAATCACATGTGCTTAGTTGTAATAAGTAGGGCTGCATCACAAGTCGTTGCAGGCCTACTTAATTAAATTTTACTTACTATCGAAAACAAAACTAAAACATACAAACAACAAACAACAAACAAACAAAAACAACTTAAACCTTTAAAGAGCTTAAAAAAGCCAAGATCAGAATTACAAAAACGACAAAATAAGAAGTATGTTTTTAATTGTAATTACAAAAAAAGTAGAACAAAACAATGTTATTACACGTTTTTTTTTGCGAAAAGAAAACAAAAATAGATTTTCTTATTTCAAAAGGCAAACAACCATCAAAGATATTGAATTACAAATAAAGTACGTAAAGTATCGTAACAAACGAATAATAAAATTCAAATGTATAGAAAATTATCTAACAATGAATTACAATAATAGTGAAAAACAAAAAGCAAAGAATTCACACACAACTATTGTAATAATTTTTAATGGTTTCATTTAAACAACAACTTTTTTGCATAAAATATATTAGATTTCAAAATTTTTAATTTCAAAACGAATTCATTGAGCAAATAAATTTTATTAACAACTAGCTGTGCCTGTCCTGACAATGCGACAAAGTAAAAATACATATCAAATACAAATTTTATTCAATTGGCTATTTGGCAGTAAGTAATTCATATTTTTTCATTATTTTCAAAGAGCGCCATCTGTTGCGCAACCGTGTTTAAAATGTCCGCTTTCAAAAATAAAAGATGCCTTAAAGTATGCAGTACCTTTAAATCGTTAAAAAAAAATTGGCGTACTTTCACTGCTTTTTTCCAGTTTCTCTTGGAAATAAGATATTTTTTGAGGAAAAAAGTATCCTATATCAGAATAAGGTACCCTTTCACATTATTTTGTTAAAATCCATCCAGTAATTTTTACGTGATATGAAAACAAACAGAAAGACAGAAATGAAAGTGTTACTATTTCATTATATGTATAGATTACTATATATCACTATGACAGAAAACCCGTCGAGATGTGAGCAAAGAATATTTAATAACCAAAACACACAATATGCACTCCAATGCACAGTGGGCCAGAATCAAAACATTTTGATAGTAATTCAGCCATTTGTAAGGGGCTAGGCAGATTGATCCATGAGCATGATCTAAAGTAAAACAAATTCCACAATTCTCAAAATAAAAAAAATCTAAAATTGGAATTTTTTAGTCTTTCCCCCATAAAGTCCACATGTGGCCCAGGGATCATGCATATACGGGATATATATGTAGCTTTTTTAAAACAGTATTCTTTTTCCGATCGCAACTTTGGAATCTTAGAACACATAGGCTAAAGTCAAAATTTCGATTTAAAATATGTATAACAAATTGAAGGACGTCCATCTTCTACAAGGATCATCTCTTTTAGACGAAAATTGGTTTAAAGGTACGCGCATATAATTATCTTACACAAAAATATAAAATTTTTATACATACGTATATTCCATCAGAACTTATTTTTCTATTAAAAAACAATAAAATACATAAAAATGCAATAATTTTGGAATTTTTAAATTAAAAATTTTAACTCCGAAAAGATATGAAATGGAAATTTTTTCAAAATATTTTAAATTTTACGCGCTAAGAACGAGAAAAAAATTAAAAAATAATTTGTTAAAAATTGTACTCAATATTTTAAGAAAACTGGACCAGGGTATCGAAAAATTCAAAAATTCATTTTAAAATGCTTATAACTCCCTGATTTTAAAATATAATTTGTAGATAAAAGGATCATTTTGTAGGTATAAAGTAGATCTTTAAGAAATCGAACAAAAATTAAAAAAATGCCAATCTGTAGAAAAACTTTAAGAGTTTAACAAATTTGAGGCCACACGGTGCTACCCCTGCAATGTTTACCATGATCAGCTTCACAACTTAAGCTTAGATACTTTTCTGCTAAACTAGCGACAAATTTTGGCTTAGCCCTTTACAAATGGCTGAACTTGAAGCTGCAATTATACAGTCCTGCAATTATACAGTCATTTCTAGTAGGGATGCAGCGAAAGTTATTTAGGGCATGCAAATGCCAAAGCGAAATATAAGATTAAATTTTAAGAAAGCAAATCCGAATGCAAATACTTTTAAAAGACATACATATCTTATTTAAAACATGAAACTAGTTCAATACAGAGGCGGCTGAAAAGGTAAAAATAATCGGCGCCGCACTGTGGCACATATTTTAAGTCGAGCCAAAATCATTTTTTTATGGTTACCGATTGGCAGGGTCCGCCAAGAAGACTATTTGATAAAAAAGTGTTTGTCTTTAGATTTGTATTAAGCTACTTTGACGAAAACCAAACAACTGTCAGGACTGTACCGCCAGGCTATTTTCCCCTCCACCTCGAGAGGTATTCGTATTTATTTCTTTCGGCCAATAAAAACTGGGGTTTCCTCAGAAACTGTCTTTTTCACCTCCAACAGCGAAGGATAAAGAAGGCCCCGGAAGTGCCTTATCCATCGCTGTTGCATTCTCTCAGTCTTGTTTGATATTATTAAAGTTGGAATTCATCCCATACGATTTTAATACCTCCATGAGGTGATATAACTTGAACTATTGACATTGTGCCAGACAGAAGACAGTCTTAAACTACATATGTAGTACATAAGAAAAATTTAAAAGCGTTAAATGCATAACCGGTCTAGATAAAACTCGTAAATACTGTAGAATTTTGTAATTTTTTTTTACGCAATACAAAACTCGCCAACTTTTGCGTGAAAAGTATTTAAATTTTTGTCTAAAAATATTTTTAAAATTCTAATGCACACAAATTCTTTCAGTTTTGTTACAATTTTTATAAAAACTAAATATTGTCAGGGTGGATTTTTTTCATTTGACGTTCGCCTGATGCAAACGTGTGTAAAGAAATTGCCTTTTTTTATTTCTGAATTTTACATTTTTATATCTTTTTGGTGGCATGCTGCTGCTGTTTATTATATATACATATACATATGTATATGTATATTTATGATAAATTTATTATTTTAGATTCAAAGAAATTTGTTGGCATTTTTCCTATAAAGGGTTTTCTACTATCAATGGGTAGATTTTATAAATGACTATTATTTTGATTGCATATAGAGCAGTTTAATTGGAAACACAGACGTTTTGTATCTTAGCGGAATCGACTCCTCAGATTCCTCTGCCAACGCTTAACTCAAACGAACTATTACAATCCACCGTTCTCTATTTGTGAACCCTTTATAATAAAAAATAAATTATGAAAAACTAATGTAAACTATTAATGATCTTGTTCAAATATTTATTTTAACAAATTAAATCAAACACTACTTTTTTTAATGCCTATTAGTTTAATAAATAAAATAAAATTACGTGTATGTGCGTCAAATATTGTAGACTTGTTAAGATGGACCTCCTAAAAGCTAATGATTACAAGATGCTTCTGATTCAAATTTAAGAGGTATAAAAAAACAATATATATTTTTATAGTAGAAATCTAGAAAATGTAACATTTTTTGCTGTAAAATTCGTTACAAGATACTTTGTTCGGCGTTGTGGTGATGCCGACAGCTACATAAAGTCAGCTTAAATTTCTATTTTATATGAATTTAATTATTTTTATTGAAATATTTTAATATGTTTTTATTTTACTTATTTTATTCTGCTATTACTGAAAAAATTAATTAAATTAATTAAAAATTAAGTAGACAAAACTTTTTGGTTAAGTTTTGTCAGACACTGTATGAACGCGTTGATCTGAAAAACAAACTGTCTGATATATCTATACATAACTATACATATAATAAAACAATAACTCATTTCCTGTCCTGTTCTTTGTGTTCGTATCACGTAAAAACTACTCGATGGATATTAAAAAGTTTTGTGAGGAGAATTCTGATTCCAATAAAATAGTTTTTCCGCAAAAATATCTTATTTCTAAGAGAAAGTGGAAAAAAGGCAGTGAAATTAGGATTTAAAGGAATTGCCCACTTTATAGAATCCTTTATTTTTGAAAACAGTGTATTTTAAGCAATGTGTACAACTGATGGCGCTGTTTTAAAATAAATAATGAGTAACTCATTTTCTGGCTGTCTTTTACAGAGCTTTACAATAATTTTTAGAATTTTATAAAACTTTTTTTTTGAAAATGCTATAAAAAAAATTACTGAATATTTTCTAAAATTTCTGCTTTTATTTGAAAGTACAATCCTTCCGGTTAATAATGGAGAATAATTTCATTCAAATGGCTGCCTCGGCTTGCCATGCAATAGCCTACACGAACGGTCCAATTTTTAAGCACATTATCTATTGTGTGCGGCTGTATTTCACCAATGGCTGGCCAAACGACATCAGCTCTCCGGCTGATAATGCGATCTTCAAAAACAAAAGTGCTGTGTGGCATGTAGCGCCGTCCTGTTGAAACCAAATATTGCCTCCTCTTAAATTTTTGTGAACAAAAATTCGTTCAACATGGCCCGATAACGATCGCCATTGACTGTAACGGCCACTCCTTGCTCATTTTCAAAGAAAATTCGACAATTTGGTTGTTTACATACCCGCCAAGATCAAAATGAGCTTAATCTGAAAAGATGATTTTTTTGGCAAAATCGCCATCTTCTGTAAGACAATATTTCCCAGCATTGTTCAAGCGTATACACAACCATATTCGTTCAGCGGAAGGATAAAACTAATTATCTGTCAAATCAGACATGAGCTAAGTGTTACCATTCACGAAATAAGCACTAGTTGAAAAAAAAAAAAAACGTTAGATCGCGGACCCTTTATAAAGTAAATACGTAAGAGGCTTAAAAATTGGTGTGGATTACCTTCAAAGCAAAATCGAACAAAATATTATCAGGGCGCACACAATGTTTGTGGGCACTGCTAGTATTACGTACATTCTTATTTTATAAAATTCAAAAAAAAAAATTAATTTAAATTTAAAATTCTTCCAACTAACAAAAAAGTAGGATTTGACTGATAGACGACTCACAGATAGATGATTGTTTATTACTTTAAGTTTTTTGTTAATTATTTAATTTTTTTTTGTGAATTTAAATTATTTAATATTATGCTAATTACACAGTGCAACACGGAAAAAAATAACCATAACCACTACGTGATAAAAGACCAAAAAAAAGACCCCTGTCTCCCAGTTTTGCCCAAAGTCCTCCAGGTTTTTTTATGGGCCCTCAAAGATGTGGGGCCTCGATGTCATTTTTGCAAAAAAATGATCATTTACTCAAGCTCATATTTTGCAAACCGTTTGGAATTTTGATATAAATAAATAAATAACTTTTTTGAGGCTTTTTTCATTTTGAAATACATTCTGTTATCAATTTTCAAAAAAACAGTTATGATTACTAAGCACTTTTGGAAATGCTAACAAAAACTCAGTCTGTTATAAATATAATTCATAAGCATTTGCTATAAAATCCGAAACACAAAAACTACAAATTGAATGAGGAGTGAGAAATAAAAAAAAGTTTAGAGATTTTTAACAGCGACTATTACCTCCAAAGCGGCGTCTGTACTTGCAATATAATTGTGCAATTTTTAGTATTGCGTAAGTCATGTTAGAAGGGACCACAATAACTAACAAAAATCAAAAAGCTCAGGATTTTTATTGCCCGCCCCACGAGAAAAGAAGATCTTTTTTTAACATAGTGTGAATGAGATGAATTTAAAGTGAGGTACACTATCAAACTTGAGTGACAGTCTAAAAATCATCTATTTTGGGTTATTATTTTAGCTGACCAAATTTTGAGGAAAGGAATATATGTGATCAAGATTTAACGTGAATCACAATAATTAGCAATTTATATATTAATAATCTAAGGCCTTATTTAGGAGTTTTGGAGAGTACTAAACTCCTGATACTCAATGGTGCCTTCTTTTTAGAGTGTAACAGCCTAGTGACCAACCTTGCACCCTCCCTGCAAACCTTGATCCACAGCCTCCATGTGTAATCCGAAAGGATATCACCATCTCTGTAGCGTGGTACCAGTCGTTTGGACTCTGGTCGGACCTTGAGAAACCTATATACCTGTTCTTTCAGATTCAGCTTCCCGCAACCCCAGCGTCTTTTACCTCCATTTACCCCGAAAGCACTGCGTCAAACCTTGAGCGTTAGTGCCACCGGGGAACGCAGAAAGTACCTAATGATTTGGTTTTATGCATGTACTCGTATGTATGTATGTCGTATGTACTTGTGTCTCGTAATTTTTTTCTAATTAAATT